>OZ007568.1:23702919-24266689 GCA_963931925.1 Onchidella celtica
GTTTTCGGAAGATCTCCGCCCTTGGCATCTGCACTTCTCTTTTCCTTTTTTGTTTTATTATTATTTTGCTTGTTCTTTTGTTGTTGTTGTTGTATTTTCTGTCCTTGTTTGATCCCCGGGCGTGGGGGGGGGGGGTGGTAAGGGTTAGTTGTCTGTGTGTGTGTGTGTGTGTGCGAGGAGGTGAATACTGTACATTATACGGTCGTCACTTGAGCAGGTTGTCCACAAATTTTGGATGTCGGTCACACCTCCAGCCCCCCACTTAGTGTAGTGGGTCTATTGGCGGCCACACGACGGGAACTCGAGCACTCTGTGATTACAGAGGCAACATTCAATGCGTCCGCAGTAACTCTGCAGGTCAGGCCATCCAAGAGTTTTATTTGAGCGTTCATAACACTGACTGACAGCCTGGAGAGCATCATCTAGATTTCTTTCATTCCGGTGCGATGGACAGAGAAGATATCCCGTGGTGGCCCAGCCAAAACCTTGTATCCACGGCAAACAATGGAGATCTCAAGCAAGTTGTCAGCCCTTGCCTTTAGAAGCTTTCTCAAATCGCAGATCCCACCCACATTTCGGGATTTCAGGAGCCACCAAAACACGAGGAGGGAAAGGCGATAACGCGGAAGAGCTCGAAATGACTCCCAGCGTTTGAAGTCCACCGTACTCTTTTCATTGGACTTGTCACGAACATACCCTTGGCGACCTCTATCTGACAGGCACATCTCGCGGGAAGGATTTGCTTGATCCTGTAGTCTGTATGGATAGGACGAGAAATGGTTAAAGAGAGGCGCTTTGAGAGTAGCACTGGGCGGTTTCACGAGTTTGTTTTTATATTCGAATTCGATATTCTTGAGACAATTTGATAGACTGTTGTGGGTTTGTGAATTAGAGATTAGAGATGATTTAGCAGATGAAAAGGAGTTCTTTTCTGAAATACGAAGGGGAGAATAGCCGTGAAGCTACCGCAGTCACAACATAAAATAGGTAACTTCAAAAAAAAAAAAAGATATTTACTTAAATACCTTTTCTAATATGCTAGGATTATAAAATTATATACCGATAGAAAAAAAAATCTGCATGTTTCAACCATACAATGTAGTATTATTACTGAGATGCACCCAGGCAAATTGTACGTCATGTTCATGACAAACTGGTGAATCATTTAGTGAAATAAAGACGTAGATCTAGATTTCATCTTAGTGCAATATTCAGTGCCTTTTAATCACATTTCAACCGTATTCTCCACGAGTCAGACCCAGCCCCACTAGGGTTAACACACAAAAAATAAGAGACAGAGAAGGGAGATACCAGTTAAAATCTTTGTTTTTGTGAACGCCTGAAGAATCAAATGTAAAGATAGGGCGAGGTATTGATGATACAGAGAGGATAGACCATGAACGCCGCACAAAAGAGCTAGTATTTGCAGATCTTTGTGATGTCATCTTGCGTTGCCAAGAGACTCCGGGGATGGTGAGTGAAGTCAGGTTTACTTCCAGTGCCACAGCAAACACTCGTCAAACTGATGTTTGTGGGTGCAACAGAAGAAGATAGCTCACTTTATATACTGCAAGAAATAGACAACTCAAAAGAATCGAGGGCTGATGTGTGGACGATCGTAGTCGTAGTCAACATTTTGAAATCAAAATATTGTAGTCTTGCCTGTTCAATTATACATATCCAAGAGCAGAAAGTGATTCAAGGTGATATAATCCAAAGTCTAAGCCAAAATCAAATACCGAGGACTATAACTGCCCCATATTTGTGAAGGTATCCCTTTTTCTGACATAAAACATATCGATTACGTTATCGTGAGAGCCCTAAAAGAAAACATTCAACTGCTTGAGCCAAAACAGAGACAGAGTTTAACTGTGGCACGGAGTGCTGTACAGAGAAAGAGTAGTAAGTGCTGGATTAAAACTCATATGAAAAGTCTTGTGTGAAAGAAGTTTATCTGAATATATTTGCAGCTCTGACCCTGCCGGAGGGAGGTGTGTCCATGTATTCGGCCCGACATCAGAAGGCCAGCACATTTATTTACAGATCCTTAGCGCCCGTCTTTTCTACCTCTTGTCTGGGAAATGCCGAACAAATACAGAGATCTTGAACCTCAAGAGGGAAATAGAGAAAGGCAAAAAAATAAAGAGTAGCTGTTATGTCCGTTGTTTTGAAAAGCCGTTGATGAGCAGCACGTTTTCCTGTCTTCGCTAGCAAACTTGAACCCTCATTCCCGCAGGGGTTTCACATCAAAGAGGCAGATGATTAACATTTCAATGCTATCGCTCCTTTCCATCGGCGAGCTGGGACTGGAGGCGTCTCTGTTTATCTTTGAGAAATATCTCACGAAAATCATGTGCCTACCAACTGGATGTGTCGCTTGGCCCCGAGGAGCTGGTGCACGGTTTGAATAAAAATGACACCAGGCATACATATATTATCATACTCGGCATTCAGTTTTTCCGAGGTGATCTTGAGACCGAATCCCCGAAGAAGACATACGTATTATGAGTGTTATCTTAACGACCGTAGGCACAAAAGCACAACCCCACGGCGCACTTTGTCATTATCAAAGTCACAACAATGGAGCGCAAATAGACAAAGGTGTACATTTTATTATCATTTCGTCGACGTCGTCTTGGCGGCCAGTAAATTATGACGCCTGGCGTGGAAAATCTTTGTATAACTGTAGACAAGATATACTCGTGCGTTGACAAGAAAATAAGTCAATAAAGGAGGAAATACGTGACACATTCACTGTTTGACATCCGGCAGTCGAAAGCACATCAAGTACACCGCAACTATTTGGAATGATTATCTCAGATGAAATAGTTCAAATTTATGTGCAGTCATGCAACTTTACTGATCCTAAAAGTCAACAAGACCCGCATGTGTACTGAACAGAGAAAAACTGTAATGTGTATGGGAAATAGCATTGACTCCTGTGATGAAATACACATTTTGTTTGGTATTGTTATCTCCCGGACACGCAAGAATACGGCATGTTAAACATTTATTTATTTCCTTGAGCAAAACTTCACCACCCTGCCATAGAAACAGTCAACAATGTACCAGTGTTCTGCTTTAGACTTTGATTCAGGATCTTTTTTTGGCACGATTTGCCATAGTAAAAGAACAATGCCAGAGTGTTTTGGTAGAACCTCCTTGAATCAGTCATGCAATTGTATGTGTGGGCACTGAGCACACAGTTAATAGAGAAATCATCAATGTGAAAAAAGCTCAGACATCTGAGCCAGGTGTCATCGCCTTCGAGGTAGATTGTGCAGACAGTGAAACATAATTATGGGTCCCACATAAAACCATCAGGACACAAACATCGCGACGACTGCGTTTCTGTGATTCTGCATTTAAAAGACAATAATACGGTGTTAATTGTGACACTCTCAGAGTTTCTTATGTATGAACGCGTCCAAGAACGATCTACGAATATGCAATTTTTACACAAGTAGCTCACGTAGTCTTGTCACTATTTCAACCAATTATGAGGCAGTGTCTTATATTTACGCCTTCCCCCATTTTTCTCTCTCTATGTATATTAAGCATATCTGAGTGTGTTCTCAATGAACTTTATAAACGGACTTGGTTAATTATAAATAGCATATCTTTAGAAACACAGAATTTGGGTTCATGGGTTGCATACACGTGTAAAAACACGACTTTCATACTGTGTAAAATGTAAGTGAACAACATTGCTCATCATCCTGAGCTATGGACCCTTTTCATTTAGCGTCCTCCATATCACGTGATTTGCAAAAAAAATGGCGGCGTGCCTCACTTGTAGGGCGGAAGCGATGGACAACGGTCGAACCATGCTATCCTCTTGTTGGGCACCCAACTGTACAAACCCGTTACGTGCTGGTTCTGGCATAAAAATGCATCTTTGCTTAGACTGTGCACATATTCAGATGCCATCACTAAGGCAAGTTGAGGTTTTTGCCCTACCTGGTGCTTTTCGATGCCGTGCGGCTCCCCGCAAACAACCGTGACGCGGAAATGAAAAGGGTCCATAAGGATTATAATTATTATGTCCTTTGTTTTATGTACCGTAGTGACTGCATGATCCTGGACTATTTTCTGGTATAATTTGTCAGTAACTGGATACTGTGAGACGTACAACAAAGGCCTAAGTAACCATTACTGAGCTTAATGCACAGCCGGAGACAGGCCATAAAAGCCTGAACTCTGCGTAAAACCACACCGAGAATTTACTGGGAGAGACTGTTCGTGGCAAAACCAACGCCAAATACGCATAATTACGGCCACATTTTCATACTAATTTGCTTTCTGATTCATATCTCGGTTTCAGCAGTTCACGTCTTGCTCAATTTATCATGGCTGTATTTACTGCAGACACTCAGACGCGAACATAATTCACACTGTGCCCGGCATTTTCTTGCCTCTGCACCACCATGCTTTATTTCCACCACTCAGAATGAAATCCACATATCACAGATCTGACTCAAAGAACAGAAAGACGATAACAGCGAAAGAAAAAAAAAGACGACTGATGTGGAGTTAAAATG
The DNA here is from genome assembly GCA_963931925.1 of Onchidella celtica. Classification (NCBI taxonomy): domain Eukaryota; kingdom Metazoa; phylum Mollusca; class Gastropoda; order Systellommatophora; family Onchidiidae; genus Onchidella; species Onchidella celtica. Next base: position 23,707,461 of record OZ007568.1, read on the forward strand.
AAGCCTTTGCGTTTCTCATAACGGTAGTTAGTTCCACGCATAAGAATTATGTAACGACATACTTTTGGGAAATACATCATTTTACTCTTCAACCCTACATTTTTTGTCTATGAGATATCCTTGGAAGTAATGCGTCGCTTTTAATATTATTTTTTCTTCATTACTGATGTTTAACGTAAATAGCGTCTTCTTTTTAGTTTTATTTTTTTTTTTGCCCCTTGTAGCCTGAAACATTAAGCCGTGTAATTGATTTGGCAAACTGAGAGAAACAAGATTTATGACACCTTTGATAAAGCAAAAAGTAATGACTTTGTTTACTGCAGCTGCAGTTGTTTATTTCAATCGAACTTGTAACTGATTGAAGCGAAAATTTTGCAGGAAGTTTTATGAAGAAAGATTTTTGTGAAAGCCACCATCTTTTTCTTCTTGAACTTAGAGTTTAGTTATTTCTGAATGAATTTTCTAGCACACCTTTTTAATCAGTATTTTCAACTGGTGAATTTATGGAGCCATTGGGTTCATTCTGGATTTCGAAGATAAACCAAGATCTAATAGGAAAAGTAAGTTTATCAATTCATCGAAATGGATCTTCAAGGGAATGAGCAAGAACTTTTTGGATGATATATGTATGGCTGATGTCGAAATGTTTCTGCTGTTACATGTATTTGGGGATCCAGCATCCTGAAAATGAAATTTTATTAGACGTCCGCAAGTGTTTCTATTCATACATCTATCTATCTATCTATCTATCTATCTATCTATCTATCTATCTATCTATCTATCTATCTATCTATCTATCTATCTATCTATCTATCTATCTATCTATCTATCTATCTATCTATCTATCTATCTATCTATCTATCTATCTATCTATCTATCTATCTATCTATCTATCTATCTATCTATCTATCTATCTATCTACCTATCTACCTATCTATCTATCTATCTGTCTATCTATCTATCTATCTATCTATCTATCTATCTATCTATCTATCTATCTATCTATCTATCTATCTATCTATCTATCTATCTATCTAGCTATCTATCTAGCTAGCTATCTATCTAGCTAGCTATCTATCTAGCTAGCTATCTATCCGATTGTCTGTCTGCCTGTCTGTTGTTTTATAACCATAACCAGTGAACAACTTTGTCACTATGCCCCCCCCCCTTCCTCTTATTAAACTGTAAGCTTTCAATCTGTGACAATAGGCAATATTTATGTCAAAAGCTGACACAGTCATGTTACACATTATTTACATCTAGTTTCCAACGTATAAATCTTCACTCTTAGACATTTTCGTGTCTCCATAGCGAGATTCAAGAAAAATAAAAAGCATTGAGGAAAGTTCCTGAAGTTGAATTTCCTTCCGAAACACCGCGCCAGTAACACGCAAAGCTTATCTGGTTTTTGTCGGGCAGGGTCACGTCACAACACGCCATTTATGTAATGTGTATTTCAGCACGCAATTTATACTTTATGGACACCAAGGTTTTCTACGTCTCCTCGGAGTTCCTTGAGAAAAAGCAGACAGCAGGAAGACTTACGAGAAGAGCGCTTGCAAGTGACGGGCCAGCGGCGGGCGTGCAAATCTAACGAATCTTAAACTTAACCAAAACATAAAGCCTTTACATCATGGCCTGACAGGAGTGATCGCTCACACCGACTTGAAAAAGAGGGGATGGCGTGCAGAGAGCAATTTCCTCGGTCTCATTTAGCGAAAACAGATGGGGAAGATACAAGAGCAAATGTATGGTGTGCACCATATCAACTTGGGGGCAACTCAGGCTGCTGCTGGTAAGAGAAAGAAAAGCAAACGAAAGACTTGAGCATAGGCGGAGACAGGATGGGGTATGGGGGTGGGCGGGGGGGGGGGTGAAGGCAAATCAAATCCACATACACAGAGAATTTGTGCAGTTGGTTAAGCAAACTTCTTTGTGGCATCTTGAGAAAATAAAGAATGGGCCGGGAATAATAACTGCTTCAAACATTTTGGGGAATAATTTAATGGTGTGAACTTATTAGTCTTCTGTGGGAGATATTATTCCCAATAGACGAACATTCGTTACGGTTGGTATATCTAAGAATATTTGTCTCCTGATGTCACATAGAAAATCTTGAACTGATTTACATCCTCAGATAAGGGTCGTTAATTGTTCAGCACATCAAAGTTATAGTGAGAAAACGTGAGAAAGAAAAGGGAGGGGAAGGGATGGAAGGAGAGAGAGACAGACAGACAGACAAACAGACAGATTGAGAGGGAAGCAGACAGACAGACAGCCAGACAGATCAGCAGACAGAGAAAGACAAGGACTTGACAAAGAGAGGAGAGCATTAAGTTGAAAAGGATTGTTAAGTGTAGGTTAAACGGCAAGATAGAAGGGGAATAGACCTAGAGTAGAAAAAAAACAACACACAAAAAAAGCAGCTGGAGTCGGGATGTTCGGTGCAACTTTCTGGGTTGATTAAACACCAGCGAGTCATGTTGAAATAACTGGGTAAGAATTTCAAATAAACAGCTCGCAGAGTTTGGAAGGTAAAGTTTCACTTCAGAAGTCTCGAAAATATTTGAGCAGGACAGCGAATGAAGCGGAGAACAACCTCCAAACATAATAAGTGAAATGGAAAGCCGAGAGATAGGTTTACATAGCTCTTCCTGGTGCTCGTACAGGGTTCTTCCCGGTGCAAAGGGAAATAGGAGAAAAAAATGCCCAAGCCAAAAAGTCCCACGCAAATAGCAATAAATTCTACTCTAACTGCACCCGACAGAAGCTCTTCATTTCCCGTTCGTGACTGGAAGAGTGATACATTTATACGACGGTAAGTACTCACGTCAGACCCAATCTTTTTGCGGGTACACATGTTTTGTTTCACCAGCATACTTTCTCCCTCTCGCCTGAGTGCTAAGAATGCGCATTCCCTCGCTTTACGTATAGGCGGGATGCCCTGGACTGACAGCTCGACTAATGGAAAGTGGGAACTAAAGGTTCTCTCCCTTGGCAGCCTGTCTTGTCAAAGTCGCCGCCATGTTTTATGACGTCAGTGCACGCACTCTGAAACCGCCGTCAATGTCCTGCTTGGGCATGCGTCACATTTGTTTGTCTGGTGGCCTTGTTGATCACTTCCGCTGAGAATGAAAGGCCTTTTATTATGCCTGGACTTCTCGTGCAAGAACGTGTGTGGTGTGTTAGCCTGGAGAATGATGAGCAAATGGAACAGGCATATCTCTCTCTCTCTACCTGGACGTCTTCGAACTAACGGGAAACTTGAACTTGTCATTTGTACCACCAGATCTGACACATTCATGGCAAACGTTGAAGGATAGATGCTTTACCTGCAGATGATCAAATCAAGTTAAGCCATGAAAAGATACTGTGGAGAAATTCTTGGCGCAATTCCCGAATTCAGAGTGCGCGTATGTCTGGCCAGCAGAAGCATCGATCAAAATGAAAGGTGGAAAAAGGGGGTTGGGGGGGGGGGGGTAGGGGAGGGCGCGGACTTGGCCAAATCTAAAGTGAACTAGAGTGTCAGTGGAGGGTTTTGGTTTGAAAGTTACGAGGTCGAAATGGGGGCTTGGAGAAAGAACGTAAACAAGAGAGCGAGAGACAGACAGACAGACAGACAGACAGACAGACAGACAGACAGAGAGGAAGAGGAACAGAAGAGGAGGAGGACAGAAACAAATAAGGTAGAACGATGCGACAGGAAAGGGAAGAAAGAAAAGGAAAGATGGTGAGTGACATACATGAGTATGTAGAATAGAGCCTAGACGAAAAGTTTTATTGTTTGTTGTTATTTCTTTTTTAATTATAGGTTTGCGCTTTCGAATGACATTGCAAATTAATAGTAATGTATAGACGGACACGCCGTCACAGCCATGTTTTTCCAAGTTGCCTAAACAAGAACACCAATATTAACAATTTCTTCATTATGGTCTTCGTCATCTTTATCACCATGACCGATATAAAAAGAAAAAGCATGATATCCATCATATTCTTGTGCACATATATATAAGAGTACTGTACTCTTACAACAGCTGGTATGATTAAAACCTATCTTCATCAAAATGCAATTTGAATAACCTGCACTGCTGTTGTGAGTCCCTCTAATCACTGGCTGCGCCACTTCCATGTACGAAAGGACCTCTGGCGTTGCATTTACACTCCACAACTACACCTAAGCTTACGATTCTGCCAACAATGATACATGTAATATGCAGGTTTCCAACAGCATCTAGTTTGAAATAATGTGCAATTTACATGCTCCTTTCTCTAGTTACTCCAATGTCTCGAAGACAACAACAACAAGAACAACAACAAAACCTGTGATATAATTATTATGATGTTGTCTCATTTACAACACCTGCAGAGCCTGCCAATCAAGTGCTGTTTGTTTTCTTCTTTCATTTCCACTGAGGATTAATTACTTTCCTATCTCGTTTGTATTCGTTGTTTTGGGGGCTTTTTTTTTTTCTCTTCCCCCTTTCATGTATATTTGTTTAAGTACATGTTGAACAGATTTCGCCCATTTACTACACGAGAAGAACAAGACTATAGACCATGACTATGAAAGAAGTAAAATTATCTGGAAATATTTCTCTGCTTACCTGATAAAAATGAAGTAGCTCATGATTGTAACGGAAGTTAAAATTTACACCGAGGTATTAAAATGTTTGTGCCGAAGGATCCCAAATGGTATTGTGACTTACGGCCAAGGTACTTTACTGAACTCATTTTACATGGATATTGTTATGGATACGTACAGCGGAAAAGTCTTGCTCTAATAACACTTTATCAAGTAACAGCAGTTCCAATGCTCTAACAAGACGTTCGCAGCACACTTGGCAGCGTCGCCCACTTTTGGTTTTAGGTCTTGACTTTAGGAGATTCGCTGCTCTTGGCATTTACGCCTCACTTTTCTTGTTTCATTTATTTTTCATTTGTTAATGTTTTGCCTTGTTAGACCTGCTCTTCTCGATTTCAAACTGCCAAGGTGTCTCAAACGGGACCATTGTGCACACAAGGCCCTTCGAGTTTTTCGACCTTATCGGAGAAGACTAGGTGCTCGTTCCTACCTACCATAGAATCAAGGACAGGAATTCCCCCACCCCCCAAACTCTAGCATGCCTGCATCGACCGGGAATCGAACCCGCTACCTTCTGCGTGAGAGGCGAGCGCCTTGCCTCTAGACCTTCGTGTCCCCATTGGCGCCACCCACTTAAAATTTTGTTTTAAGCTCATAATAATACATGTAACAGGGATTTTTTCATTGTCACAAATTACACAATGTCTTCTTGCTGGACAAGTATCATAAATACAGTGGGATTTCGGGCAGTCAAACCTTCAAAAGAGAAAGAGGGTATGGTGTCTTTCATTCTAGTATGGCTTGTTAGGGGAGCATTGTTGGGGTGGAACGTTCCACAACAGCGCCTAGACAATACGTCAGCAAGAGCCTGTGATATCCCACAGCGAACGCACCGAGTAATTACAGAGGACGTCATTCTTATCATAGGGCATTAAGGGCATTAAGGTTAAAATGACCGGATACGGAAACACGTGTAACGACATTCAAATCCAATCGGAGATTAGCACTTTACGCTTGGTGGGATACAAAATGACAGAGAAAATAGTCGGGTGATTATGTAATCGCTGGTTAAATGTGTATGGGCGATTACGAGTCAGCTGGCACGGAGCAAGTCGGATCTATTGCTGTGGTTTTAGGATTAAGAGAACGATTATTTTCTCACATGAGAAGTTTTAAAGATCACGGAACAAATCCTAAATAGGTCGACCATTTAAATCTCATTTGACCTGTTTCGACATAAGCAAAAATCTCGGAGTCAGTGCAATGGCTACAATTTATGCCTTTAAGACCTATGAATAGCGTTCCACTCACAAAGTGCACTTACATCACCTTGTCTGTAACTCACCAGGTGTAGCACATCATAAAGTTATTATGGTCCCACCCTTCACTATTTTTATTGACGAAATATTATAAAAACAACAGAAGAACTGTGGGGTCGCAGCAAGGCTATAATTATGCAAAGTCAAAACTTAGCAGAAAGAAAAATATGAAGCAAAACCTCGCTTAAACCCAAGCGATACAATGAAACGTAAAGAGAAGACAGAAAATGGTCGATATTTCGGCAACAGCCTTTTTCAAGGAAAAAAAGAAAAACCAAGAATTGGAAAATTGAACAGATAAAACAATCGAACAATAAAAGATTTGAATACAAAGTATAGACTATTTTCTGTCTTCTCTTTTAGTTTGCTTTCATTGTATCGTTTGGGTATTATTTCTTACACGACGCTTTGCTACATACAGCTTTTCCTTTTTGCCAAATTTTGACTTCACCATTTTTATGCATTTTTAAAAAAAGAAATGAAATAAAAAATTTGATGTCATTCAGAGATTGTGGTTTAGCCTTGGCTGTGTACTTGAGAGTAGTCAGTGTGTTCATTCAAGGTCGGTAATCGATTCTCATGTGGACGCAGTGGGAACAAATAATTTGTGTATAGGAGAAATCCGAAACGTGTGATTACGTATAGGCTTAACGGGGTGACAATTTTTGACAAAGTGGTTATGAGATTCCTGGAAATTATAGAGGACTGTAATAGTTGGTGCGCTCCCCTCGAATACAGGGACAAAGACAGTTCGGGGCGAAAAGTGGAGGACATTCTCATAACATGGGTGGTATCTGTCACTTTGTTTACAGTTAAGTACAGGCTAGGAAAGAGGACTCAGGTTGGGGTGAAAAGTATATTGGTGATTCAACTTTTAATTATCAGTCACACGCTGATTTTTCGTACTGCCAGGGGGAAAAAGGGACAGAGTAGTAGCTTGGAACTTTATATGTAAATACATATTTTTTAATTGCAAATTACAAGGACAGAAAATGACTGTTTCCACCGTCCTTGCTTATGCTACACGGGGATTCTCTTTAACTCTGAAGATTTCCTGTAGTCTCGCTCACCCAACAAGAGGGTTATAGTAAGTTATACCGAAACGAAATTTACTGTAGGCACTCGTTGAGACGATTGCAGCGCTATGTGAGTAGTGTGCATGTAATTGTTAAAAAGCCATAGTCAGTACGTACTTTTAAATATCTCAGGCTAACTAATTGCTTTATGTTACCTTTCCCCATAAAATACCAGTGAGAAAAAAAATCATTTATATGTATGTATGACTATAATGTTTAATGAAAGAGAGTAAACAGGTCCAAAAATGCACAAATATCGAGTCTACAATGGCAAGTAATTTCCATAGTGGGGTTTTTCTTTCTTCTCTTCTTTCTTCCGTTTCTTTTTTGCACTGCAGAATAATTCTTTCCTGCTCTAATATAAATGTAGCCGTAAGACATTTATGATAAAGCTCTGTATCTACCTGTAGCTTTAGAATTATGCAAACACACACACTTTGTAGCAGAAGTAATAACTTCATTCGATATGTTCTGAGTGTGTTGAATGAGCCAGAAAAAGTAAGAGAGGGGAAGAAAGAGAGTGAGAAAGAAAATAAGAGAGAGAGACAGAGAGAGAGAGAGAGAGACGGTGAGAAAGAGAGTGAGAAATAAAATAAGAGAGAGACCGAGAGAGAGAGAGAGACACGGTGAGAAAGAGAGTGTGGGAGAAAAAGAAAGAAAATAGAGAGAGAGAGGGGGAAAGAGGGACTGGGAGAGAGAGAGAGAGAAAGGCGAAAGGGAGAGGGAGAGGAGAGAGGAATCGTTATGAAAAATAGACCTGACTGCTTCATTCCAGATAACATAAGCTTCACCATTGACAACAATGTGCAGTATTTCCACACCGTAGCACCCCTGCCCTCATATACACATTCTCCCTGTTTTTCAACCAAATTTAATTATAGAAATATAACTTGATATTAACTTTATCAGTACCGACACTTTATTTGATTCGGAGGTCCGGCGTCTCCAAAATATTATAATGAGAATCCTTTTGGCGCAGTGCTACTAAGCCCTGAAGCCCATGGTTTCATCAGCTGGCCGATTATCATCTCTCTCTCACTTTGATCATGGCAAGCGACATCATCAACACAGGTCTTGTGTCTCCAGGGCTTCTAAGGTTTTTTAATGATCATTGAAGTGATGGACTAGGCGGTATCTGGGGGCTCATACACGCTGAGTGAAGGTTCATAACCGCGAGCTTTGATCCCCGGCAAACTCTGAAATCCGACACGCTCTAATATTCAAAGTGCATAGGCCTTTCCATATTCATGAACCAAGTGTTGACTGATAACATCAGGCTCGAAGCAAGAGTTTGTAGCCAGTGAGTAAAAGCGAAACTAAGCTGTGACCGACACTTGACAACTATGAAAAGATTGCCCGTCCTTGTTTTCCTAAAAATCATGGGTGAAAATCCACCAAAGTGACGCCGAGGGTAGCCTATCTTTGTTTTGCGGTGAATGAAACGCCAAATTAGACATTATGATGCAAAATCATTTAAACGCCGCGTGATCTGGTTTTCACGCGTCATTTTGCAAGATCGGAGCCTTGATGTCAGGGAAACATTGGTCAGAGGTTTGATATCTCTGACGCATCAAATTTTACGGCAACTGTGATGTTTTCACATGCAAATTATAACCGTGAATAGTTTTAATAGTTTTATGATCATAGTTTTTCTTCTTCCTCGGTGTCAGAATGGAAAAGTATTAGACCTCGCAGATCTCCGTGGCGAACTTTGATTGAGATGAAACTAAGATCACTATTTTTATTCTAATCTCTGAGTTGAATCATAACGCCACAATGTATCCATTCGTTTGAAGTGATTGCTCGACAAATAAAGCAAGAAGAGCTGTATGCTCTCCATTAAAAAGATTCTTAGTTATTGGCGTCATGCATACCTTGTGACACTCTCCAACAGAAATCAACCGTCCTGTCCTTGTTACTTATTTCACAGTCTAGCTGCTAGATCTTAACACAATCTGGTCAATTTATGCCAATCTTTGCTTACACGTGTAGCCCTTGGAGTATTATACGAATGAAAACATTTAATAAACTTAGTCGGTCTATATTTAGCCATTAAAGTAGTGATCTCTATGGCGGATACGCCGATGACTTTTAAACGAGTAGATGTACATGGCTGATAAGAAACCTCCTTCCCTGGTACTCCTTGTGAGCGGAAACCCACCCAGACTTTGTGTGATGGAGACGCCGACACCCCCGGATATATCAGGGTTGTACTTCCCTCTGGCTGGAAAGATCGTGTTTACGTTCCCAGGGCCGAACTGTTTTATTTTGACAGGAGTTTCTGATTCCACTTGTCATCAAAGTGATCTACTCTTGATGCCTGAGCTGGCATGACGGATGGGCCAAGACAATTTATTGCCAGCCAAATGAACGATGGGTGTTTTACGTTTTGAGAGGAAACATTTTGGATTTGCACCACATAAAATGGCTCATCGGGATGAATTTCTTTTACAGAATTATAACGGGTTTAACACAGAACGCCGCAAGGGATCTCATGCACTTCCTCTTTCCTGCTGCACGCAGCTGCTGTGTTCTCCTGCAAGTCGCTTAACATCTGTGTGCATGTTCGTAATTTGTCCGAGTTTATGCATTTAATATGTCTTTTATATTTCATTGATGTCTATTTACTGTTTGTTCTTCCTTGGCTATCAGTTTTGTATGTTCTGCTACCTAAGTTAACGAACGTACGAAAAAAAAAAGCTAAAGATACATGGAACAAAGAGACAATGCCGAAATACAACTCTGTAATACGCCCCATAGGACCATGGTCTTGTAAAATGGGAGAGAATTCTCTCTTTGTGCCACAAAGTTATCGCACACTCATGATGAAGAGGAAACAAAAAGGTACATATGGCATACCCAGTTTCTTTCTATGTGATGTACCCAGTTTCTTTTTATGTGATTGACAATGAATGGTGTGAGAGTAAGAAAAAAGCTGAAATTTTCAGCCGAGCAAACAGGAGAGAGAGGGTTACTGGGGATGTTGAAATTTTAATGGTGAAAACTGAAGAGACGAGGATGAATGTGAAGGAAGAAGAAGGCAAAGGAGTATAGAAAAAATATAGGAAAATAAGAACTTGAGATAGAATAGCACGGAATCTATTTCATGGGCAGGTAATCTACTTACTGACATTAAGAAAGTTATTAAATTATTTACATGCAAAAATTAGTTATAGTAAAACAAAGGTTTCGTCAGTATTCCTCTTCTTCCAATTCCCCACCCGCTTAACATCCCAGAGCACCCCTCCCGTATCCCCTCCCCTGTTTTCTCTCCCTTTCGCTTATTTACTCTCATTATTGACTAATTCTATTCCAATAAGTTACGTGTATTTATTCCGCACCGGCCGCGCACGTTTAAAACACAATGCCGAACATTATTTTGTCTTCATTTTGGCCTCAGCCCGTGTGAATGAGCCGCCATTTCCGGGCGCCTAGCCACACGGCCTATAACATAAACCAGCAGCTCTGCTATGCCCGCGGGGTCTCGGGCTTTGATTGACAGCAGAAGATCAGTGTGTTTTCACTAACCCCTGACGTTTTCAAGAGAAGAGAAGGGGGTGCCCCGGAGTTCAGTGTTTTCCCCCAGCTTTGTGGCGAGGGTCCGGGAGATTTGAGGGCCTTCCGAGGTATTTGTAAGGGCGGCGAGGTTGAACGCGGGAGATGTTTTGCCAAGCTGTTTTGTGGGGTGTTCTGCTGGTTGGTGAACATTGTTAGAGGGTTGTCGGATATCCAGGAAAGGGCTCGGTGTTGGCTTCTGTCGGAAGCCGCGCTGTTATCAGAAGAAACGTGTATAGGTGAAGGACAGGAAGAGCAATATTTTCAGATGAGAAAGAGGGAACACAAAAAGATGTAATGGGTGGAGATTTTTGGACATGTCGGAAAATTAGATACCTTTTCTGTCCGCCATTTTTTTTTTTGTCCATCCATATTCCAGACTCCTCTCTGCATGAGGGGCAAAAAACATGACGCATCATGTCCTTTCTACTTGAATACACTGATATTAATTTATTGTAATGGCGACATGGCTAAGTCAGCTGGTGCTTAAGTTGCTTTTGTAAATTAGTTAATTTGTTTTTGAAAATGTGTACCTTCTCCTGTCCTTTCAACCTTCTCCTGTCCTATCAACCTTCTCATGTCCTATCAACCTTCTCCTGTCCTATCAACCTTCTCCTGTCCTATCAACCTTCTCCTGTCCTATCAACCTTCTCCTGTCCTATCATGCTTTTATATTCTGTCTTTCGCCTTACTTTTTCCTAGCACCTTATGGGCAATATCGTGCATAGATACGTCCTCCAAACTCAGACTCCTCTCAAGAGTTTTCAAAGAACTTCGACAAAATCAAAATTTGGAATGGAAGTGATTTGATTCCTGATTGAAATGTTTGTTTTTTTTTCTTTATCAATATGTATATTTATGTTAAAACAGTCCCTAGACTCCCTTCTACCTTATAAAGAGTAATAATGTCTATTCCAGCGACTGCGACTGGCCACGACTGCACAGTTTGAACACGTGTAGATGTAAATAAATGCAACCATCTCCACTGCAGGCAGTGTAAAGTCTCGTTTGCCGAAAAATTGTTGAGTTATGAGCGCCATCACATACTTGTTAATCTATGCTGCAGTTTTCAAGATGGCTACCCCGATAACATTAGCCACACACAGACTGCATAGAGTAAAGCTGGTGTGGAGGATACAGATAGCAATCTGCCAGAGTGGGGTATTGACAGAACAGCCTTAACGTGCAAAGTGAATGCACGCCATGCACCCGAATACGAGTCGTGTTCAAAAGGAGTCTCATTTGCGAAAAGGCGAAGACACTGATAGCGACTGCGAACTTCCTGAGCTCTGAGGCTGCAGTGTGTTGTAACAGCTAATGTAAAAGTATTACACTGCGCTGATGCAAACACATTGAGTGAAATTAGAGAAGTGTTTTGCTACAATAGCGATAACAATAGTGGTCGCAGTGCAGTCTGACATTAGTTCTTGAGACAAAAAAGTTGTCACTGTGAGGAAACAGCAAAAAATATAAAAAGCACATAATTCTACAAATAGTCCAGTACACAATCATAAGGATATCCGTAAGGAAAACAAGTTGACCCATAATGCAAAGGACTGAGATGGATATTTAATCAATTTACTATTGAAAACAAAACAGTGCAACAGAATGGACCTACTGTCAAATGAAATGCGGGTATATAAATATATTTCAGCTGCCATTCATTTTTATCATCTCTAAAGTTTTATTCCGTTTCGTATCCTTGTGAAAGTTGACTTTTATGCCTCACTTGTTTTTATCTCTCTTTTTTCATTTTGATCTCTTCAAAGCCATAAAAGCTCTCTCTTTGTCGTGTCTTTTGAAGACTTTTTTGAGCTGTAGAATATTATAATCTATGGTAATTCCTTCCTTCGGTCTCGATTACATCTTGAAGTTTGTCCTCTTACACCTTCAACGTTAAATTACTTCAGGGCGCTTGACTGACAAAGAGTAGCTCTCTATCATTTCTCCTCTCTGTTACTGTCAGAAAACGAGACGATGTTATCAATAAGACGCGCTGATGATCAAGCTTTTCCTCTGCGTTATCACCGTGCGACAAAGAGGAAAATGACAACTATGAGGCCGATGAAAGCGATAACAGTGAGGGGTAATAACAAGGAGATGATAAGTGGAGGCAGTCAGTGGCTGTATCACTCGGACAGAGCATTTTAATCACCAACTCTTTAGCCCCAAAAATGAACAGATAGGGGGTCGGATAAGCCGTCTTTAGTCTGAAGTTTGATGCGTATTAAGCGTCCTCAACTTGTAGCAGGCTTTTGCGGGGTTGAAAGACTTGAGAAGCAGGTTTAATTATCTTCTGTAAGAGTGATGGGCTTCAGCGTTATCATCCATAACATTAAAACCTGCCTTTTCCAGTGCTGCGGTTCAAGATAAAGACCCCTTGAGTCACATCTCTTTAGACCAGGAAAAAACAAAAAAGGCAGTGAACATTTTTATACTTTACATTGACATGACGTAAAAGTAAAGGACGCATGAGAAGAAATTTGTAGTGCAATCTTTCTTGAAATAATGAACAAACACACAATATCATTTGAGTGAGAGAATAATTACAAACATATTCATAAAAACTAAAAAAAGACCGCGGATATCTCTAATATAACAGGCACACGGCAATCTTAGTTCTTATTTATTCCAACTCCAATTTTTGCACAACGGAGAAATCGGGTGTCAAAAGTTTGCGGATTTAGTATTATGATAAGGGCTTAGAATAAATCCAAGCTGTGAAACAGCCTGTTAAATGCCACAAAGCAAATTTAAACAAGAGTAAAAATGGGCATTTGTTACACCTCTTCTATGTACTAAATGATCTCCAGATTTTCAGAAAATGGAGACAGGACAAAACAAGAACTAAGATCGGAAGAGATATAATATCTCTGTCCAGTAGCCTTTTCCTGTCTCTCACATCCTTACCCTGGTAATTATGCGTGCTCATAACTCCTTTCAAAATGAGCTCCATGCGTAAAAAGCTACAAAACAAACATTGAAAAACGCCCACCAAAGCGTTGTATTTGGTCTCATGAAAACAAAGTGTAAGGAAAGATGAAGGAAAAATACCCCGCCTCTCAAAGTCAACATCACACAATATCACACACCCCATCCCAAGCGCACAAAACTATAAACGCTTTGGGGAAATGAGAGAGAGAAAGACGAGAAAGTTATGGGAATAAACACACACAAAACGGAGGGAACAAAAGTATAGGCGGTTCAGAGTAGCGGCTGTGGCAGTAAATCACTATAGATTCAAAACTACAGCCCAAATGTTTGCTCTTGCCTTGATACACACACCTTCTTAGCTGGACACATTTCTGTACCCCACAACGTGCAAGACCTCTTGAATTTCTGCCTTCTTAAATTTTGTCACTTCTGAAAAAGTGCAGCTGTTGCCAATTTTCAAGAATTTATGAGCGATGGAAGCAAAAAGCATCATATTTTTTGCACACGTTATCTCCAAGTGAAAGGAACTACTTGGAAGGACGAGTTCTATTTTAAAGACCTCAATCTAAAGTGTAAAATATCACTCAGAAAATTTCTGCCATCAATCACTATCGCGATTTCTAACTGTAAGCTTGCGCGTTCGCTGCTGATTTGATTACATAGATCTACTATTTAATGATACATTTATGGAACCTATTATCGCTCTCGGAACAAAAATTATAAATTAAAAATGAAACCAGGTTATTTTTGAGAGTAAGTGCCCCAAAGTGCATTAATGCATTAGATATTTCTACTAATTCCACGGTCTATTTCATTTTTTTTTCTGGACATATTAGAACAGCTGAAATACTGACAGATTTCATACCTTTACAGCTACTTTGACTAACATACACGTGGGCAGTGGATGGGACACTCCATAACACAGTGACCCAAGACCAAAATATTCATGATAATTAGATTATCGCTCTTGAACCATTTGAAACTCTGTGGAATTTCCAAGAATTCAGCACCGAAACTTCATATTTCACTTCATCCCTGCATCCAAAGTTTGTCTTTAATATTGTAAAGAAAATATGTTTCCACTTGACTGGCTGCCCAACGGACCAGTGGCCGTATTCATAATCAGTGCGTAAACTAAAGTAAATACGTTGACTGGTGTTAACACAAGAAATGAATACAATTCCTTGTGTTAACACCAGTCAACGTATTTACTTTAGTTCACGCATTGGTTATGAATACGGCCACAGGTCAGTAGCAATACTCCTGCATCTATCTTGCACAGAAAAATAGGAGATTCAAGTTTTAGATATTGTCTTTGCTGCTCCCCTAGTTGGGAACGACATTTTGAAGAAGATAACTCTGACAATAACCTCGTGGCTATGGGAAGATGTAAACAAGGTTGTGCTATCTCAGACTCATGTCCAAAATATGAAGATTTAATTTTGTAGCGTGCTTCCGTTCTCTGGAAATAGATCACAGTTTTGTGGCGTGGACAGATCGTAGATCTTAGAATTTGAGAAGAAAGCAATCTTGCCACTGTCACAATAGTGGGTGAGCACACGCCAGAACGTGTAATCGGAGACCATGTTTATTGGTGAACTCCCTGGAGTATGCAGGTTTTAATGAGAACCGGACATGTAAGTGTTGCTGAGGTAGGAGGGTTTGAACTAACATTAAACTTTGCTTATCCTTGCACGGTTTTCCGAACAATCTCAATACAAGTGGCCGACGAACCACATCTCCCACGGTGGGTAGATTCTGATGCTCTCTTTCTCTCTCTCTCCATGGCTCTGTTTGTTCGTAACATCCGTTTCAAACGTCACTTCCTGAGTGGCACGCTTGATTTACCAGTACATAAACATTATGGTAATTTGGTTCCACTCAAGTGTACACCATTACGCCTGTATAATGCAGCTGTCGACACGAATAACAAACGGCGGTGCCAGGATAAGAACGGCATATGGCACGGGCCGTAGCGAGCACCCAACATGCTTGCTAGTGAAGCAGGATATACCCAAGTTGTTGAGCTTTAGCGAGGTTTTAAACTTAATCTGTAACGACAGTTCTGTGGTCAAGTTTTATAAATTACAACCACACTTGTCGAAAACAATGTCGTTTTGTTGAATCTGAAATCGGCTTAAATGCTTTGCATTGTTTGCGGACAAAGTGGCAGCGGTTAAGCTGAGAGTTGCTAATTCAGCTTAACAGTGGCGTCACAACACTGGCATAAACTCTTGTTTATCAACAGATTTGATGTAATGTCAGAAAACAGCAACAATAACCAAGATTACGTTGAATTGAAATAATGATTTTACAATTTACACAAGCCACGGTGGAAAGAAAGCGCGCTTTTTCACGGTTATTTTCTAATAAAAGCATTCGCCAGTCAGATTTTTGCGCCAATTCTCAATTCTTAGGAACAGACAGAATACCTTTTGTTGTTGTTGTTTGTTTGTTTTTTCGCCAGTTCTTAACAGCGGTGAGGATGTTAGTTTCTGCTTACGACAGCCTTGTAATTTCTATTCAGGTTTTCTTATAGCGGAATGAACGCAATGGGAGTTTAAGTCATGAAATTCATATCGCAAATGGATGAGTCTTGTCATTGAACAACCTTCACAAGAGGAGACTGTGCGAATTCTGTATGTTTTATTAAATATTATGAAACTATCATTGTAACCATCTTGAGGCTGAGGAGGGAGACAGACAGACTGACAGACAGACAGACAGACAGACAGACAGACAGACAGACAGACAGACAGACAGATAAAGAGAGAGAGATAGACAGACAGACACAGTCAGAGAGAGAGAGAGATAGACAGACAGACAAAGACAGAGAGACACACACATAGATAGGCAGACAGACAAGCAGAGAGAGAGAGAGAGGCAGAGAGAGACAGACAGAGAGAGAGAGACTGAGAATATTATGTTCAAATTAGATTCACTTTGCTCTGTGGAAATGGAAAAAGTAACTTAAATGAAACTTGAGCGCTACACCTATTCTTTGACTCCAGATGCTTCTAGCTTGTCTTCTCTACCGATCATCCTTGCATATTCCCCTCCCAACGTCACACGACTGAACTCTATGTTCCCCATCCCGGTTATTTATTTACTTCTCAGATCCCTCTTTTCCTACACCCATCACAGAAAGGCCACACAAGCATGGCCTTTGTTTTTATGGGAAACAGGTGCCCAGACAACCTCAACGCTGCTGTATTGGCCAAAAATTGGGGAGGCAGAGCCGATGGCTTATATCTATCTATCTATCTATCTATCTATCTATCTATCTATCTATCTATCTATCTATCTATCTATCTATCTATCTATCTATCTATCTATCTATCTATCTATCTATCTATCTATCTATCTATCTATCTATCTATCTATCTATCTATCTATATCATAACCATCCACCCACCCTTCCATGCACCCATTTGTCTCTCTGTATGTCTGTCTGTCTATCCGTGTGTCTCCCTGTCTGTCTGTGTGCCTATTTATCCATCAATCACAGAGCGACTGCAGTCACAATAAAACCGTAGCTTCTGTTTCGCTTCAAGTTATCTCAAACTCGTTTTTTGCCGTTTGCAGCACCAGAAATCACATATTAAATTACGTATATTACACTTACGTGCATAAAAAAATAAGTATACTTCGAGTAGGCATACGGTGACAATATGCTCACGTCGCTGTCTCCAAAAATAACCTCCAAAGATCCTGTTAGTTTGCGTATTTTAACGTGTGAAGAATCCCTTTCCTGCTGGGGTTCAGCCCTGCCCCAGGCAAGAATGATTTAAAAGCTGAGTAAATATTAAACCAAACCTTGACAATGTATCCCGTTTCAAGAGCTGCCCATCCTTCGTAACATCACACTGTTTATTTGTAGATACCCGGTAACCTCATATGGCTGATCTTCTGAACTTTATAGACCCGGACCCACGACATTTGTATTTCAAAGACCAACTGTATCAACTCTCTACATGTGTCGTATTTTCACGCTTTCATCGCCTATAGGAGTTTTAATGCAGCTTCTATTTTCTTTACCGCCATATGTCCAAACAGAAGAAGGGTTGATTTACAGTATATATTATGGGAATTGTGTTACATTGCCGAGATAGACTTCATAGTTCTCTGCAATAGATGGAATGAATTAGGCATTCAAAACATGAACTTTTGAAGCATCACAAATCTAAGAGCAAGTTCAGTGCAGAAAGCCATGATCAAAAAAGGGTATGAAGTTGTCAGAATTAATGACTTCCGGCTACTCCGCTCAGCATTTTTCTTTTAGCAAAAAAAAATAAAAAATTGACCTATTGCCAAGTTTTAAATGTCAAACCAACAACAACAACAACAATAACAAAAAACCCAGAAAAGTTGCGGGGTGACAAAGTCAAAACGTGGCAAAACGAAAAAGTTCTATGTGTCAAAGCCCAGCGTAAGCTATAATATAGAAGCGATACAATAAAACGCAAAAGGATGATAGGCTTTTTCCTTTAGTCACATTTTGACTTTGCTTCAAGCTTCACTACGACCCCACAGATTGTCAGCGTTTTGTTGTTGTTTTTTTGACAATATTTAAGGATCACAATGGGACTGCATTAAAAATGAATATTAAAAAAAAGAATAAAAAATCAAGCGGCTTTTTTTCAGAGCTGTTCGTTAGCAACATTCAATCAAGGACCAAAAGCTCGTGTACTGAAATTTTCTTTTTCCCGTTTTGAATTCGCAATTTAAAAAGAAAATGAGGCTAAAGGGGGCGGGAGGGAGGCGAAGGACTGTCGTTAGTTGCCAACACAGGCTTTACAACATACCAGCTATTTCTATCTTTCGTTTGTTTGTTTGTTTGTTTAGCTATCATTCAAACTCTTTTTCAGTGTCCTCAAATCCAGACTATGATCAGCGATTTATTGAAAGAACAGCAAGGCAGCCTGAGCGAGGAGCAAGCCAACTTTATAGTTCCTGTACTGCAGGTATCCCATGGTTACCACCTTGTCTCTTCCAGATGGCCCTTGTCAATCTAGGCAAGGCCGCTACAGATAACCTCCCGTGGATACTCAAAGCCTTATAATGCTGAGTGATGGGCGAATCGTAAAAAATGCGTATCCGAGTACATCCGTATTTACTATGCAGTCAGAATATGGCTCGTCTGGGCAGGATACTACAACAAAATGCCGACTTTGTAACTTATTTATTTTGTCGGTCTAATACTTGGATGTGTCCATCACAAGCAGACTAAAGCTAGCTTCTTGCAGCATCGATATTCACACTATGGAGTAAATATCGTCTTCTCAATATGCTTTCACTAACAGCAGAATGTATTTACGATTGCTCCAACTAATGAAAGTATTGGATTTCATTGTAATGACATTCAATAGTAAAATTAATTACTTTAGGTCAGTCACTGTAAATCTGTAATAATCATACACAAGGTCTTCAAATAATTATACATTACTCACGGGCACAATAATCAAAATGTTAAAGTTACTTCAATGATGACAATAGAATGGTAGAGGTGATCACATGAAAGACGAAACCAGAGACGAAGATTATATACACATAGTACATAGACTTCAAGATGGCGAAAAATTTCGGGGTACCAAATCCTTTCTGAACACCGTTAATGTAACTTGATGTGGGTAGTGTGGCTTGCACACAGCTGGAGTTTGCACCGATGACAGGAGGGTACAGCCTGCAACTCCTTAAGATTATCCCCATAAATCATGTCCTGGTAACATAACGCTGGCCTTATTATTATTATGATATTTTTTCATAAGCGTCCACAGTTATATCCTTTGAAAAGGAACGCCTGCATAATGATCTCTGTACCACGCTGGGTATTTGCACCGATTATAATATATTTTAAATAAAAAATGTTTTCGTGGTTTCTGTTGCATTTTAGATGAGATAATGACTAGGCATAGTTTACAAAATATTGTGTAGAAACTTTGCTTTTACCGTACTCTTTTACCAAGAGGATGGCATTTTTACCCCTTGTTTCTGAAAAGAGAAATATTTCCTCCGATCAAATGTGGAGATGTAGCACACCTGATGCCGCATAGATAATTAAGTTCACCTAAAGATATCAGTTACAGGGCACAAAATGTGGACCAAAAAAAAAATGTAAAAAATGGTGACAAATTTATTCAGCGTGAAGAGAACAAGAGATATTTATCTTTAAATATGCAGATGTACACAATAGAGATATTGCTAACTAGATGCATGTCTTTCTTATTATCAGATCAAAATACAAATTTAAACATGTTTTCTATTCCAAAAACTCGAGTTCAGGTAAAAAAAAAAAAAAACAGTTGCCGTCACTGGTGAAACATTATTTTGTTTGATCTAACCCATTTAATGATAATGAAGATCATTTATATAGCGGCTAATCCAAACGAGTTTGCTCTAGGCGCTTTACAGAAAGTCTTGTTCTCTCCATTTGCATCTCTCCCACTCTCTCTTTCTTTCTCCCACCCTCTTTCTCTCACTCTCTCTATCTCTCTCTGTCTCAGAGCAAATTGTAACGCAGCCTGTTAGGCGCAGTTCACAACTCACAACTTGTATTCTAAAGTATTATAATGTTATTTGAATATATATTATATAATATTTATTTAATAATGAATTATAAATTTTCGTTGGTGATATGGGGGGTGATAGGGATAAATTTCATTCTATTAATTCTAATTTCAATTTTGCCTGGGCAGCGGCCTGTTCGGCCTGTTCTTTACGATTTCCAACTGCCAAGGTATCTTTAAGGTGCGCAACGTGCACACGGGCCCTCCGAATTTTTTCGTCCTTATCCGAGAAGACTAGGTACTCGATCCTACCCCCCAATAGGATCAGGGACACGAAAATATGAGAAAAAATCCCAATTTCCAACATGCCTGCACAGCCCGGGTTTTGAACCCGGGACCCTTGACATGAGAGGCGAGCACCTTGCCTCTAGACCACTTTGTCCCCACACCATATAAATGTGAATGATATTTCAGTGGAGGGCCAGCTAATTTTTTTTTACATCATACTGCATTAAAATCCCAGACGCAGTGCAAGAGTTAGACCATCCAAATGAACCCTTTAAAGGAATTTCCACTCTCTTCGGAAGAACGCGTCTACAACAGCACAGCCCTTTCATTACGGTAACATTTGTTTGAAGAGCCTAACAAATAGGTAGGTAGGAAAACTGACCAATTATAGAAGACTGCAGGTTTTACTTGAATAGTGGCCAAATTTATTCCGATCCGCCCCTGAAAAACGTGCTACTCATCACTTGAGTGCTGCACTGAAATGGTTTGTCAGAAACCAGTCACCAAAATGTTTGCTTTACCTATGTAAACTTAACGTCTTACAAGGCACAAGTGTGTACCAGCGCTCCTGAATCGTGTCTACAAAGACAGCATAAGTTCACCAACAGAGAACTCTCTTTTCACCCTTTGTCTGAAATTTTTAGCAGTTTCTGAATTGTAAAAGGCATGTACAATAGTGGTATTTGTTGCGAAAAATAGAAAAGACCAGATTTGAAGAAAGTCGACAGGTATTTGTGCAAACATGGTGCAAAATTAATTGCAACGCCAAGAAATTCTCCTTGCTATCAAATTTGAAAATAAAACGAAAGTGGCAGGTGGAAAAGAGCGATTTTGAGAACGTTTATGGAGAGTCGATATTGTAGTTATGGTTTTAATGAAAGGCAACAAAACGTTGCAAAAATTCCACAATAAATACACCGCAAGGCTTAGAGAAGATGGTGAATCTTATCAAGAGCATGTACGAGGGGACAAGTTGCAGAGTCGTACATGATGGTGAGCTTACTGACAGCTTTGATATCAAGACTGGTGTTAGGCAGGGTTGTTTGCTGTCCCCATTTCTGTTTATCCTGGTGATTGATTGGCTTATGAAAGAAACCACCAGTGGAGGAAGAAATGGCATACAATGGACCCCATGGACACAGCTGGACGATCTAGATTTTGCAGATGACTTGGCACTATTGTCGCACACACACGACCAGATGCAAGCAAAGACTACAGCTCTAAACAAAATTTCAGAATCTATTGGATTGAGGATACATCCCGCGAAGTCGAAGGTCCTAAAAATTGTTGCACCCCTAAGCGAACAAGTCACAGTAGGAGATCAACCACTGGAAGATGTAGAGTCCTTCTGCTATCTTGGTAGTATCATTGACAATAAGGGAGGAACAGAGGCAGAAGTCAAAGCACGAATTGGAAAGGCACAGGCAGCTTTCACATCCTTAAGCAAGATTTGGAGAACCAAGGATATATCTCTAAAAACAAAGCTGAGGATATTCAACTCGAACGTGAAGTCAGTCCTGTTGTATGGATGTGAGACTTGGAATGCGTCCCAGGCCTGCATAAAGAGAATCCAAGTTTTCATCAACAGATGTTTGAGGAAGCTACTTAAGATCAGATGGACAGACAAGGTCAGCAATGAAATTGTATGGAAAAGAACAAGACAGAACCCAGTCAGAGAGGAAATTGGTAGGAGGCGATGGAGATGGATCGGCCACACTCTCAGGAGGCCAGGAAACAGCATCACGAAGAAGGTATTGGACTGGAATCCCCAGGGCAAGAGATCAAGAGGAAGGCCGCGCGGAACGTGGAGAAGAGCCAGAGAAAATGATGTGCAACGAAGCGGAAAGACTTGGAATAATGTAAAGAGGCTGGCCCATGATAGAGAGGGATGGAAGGTGTTTGTTGGTGGCCTATACCCTGATCCAGGGTGAGAAAGGCAATGATGATGAAGGCTTAGCTGTTTAACTGGCAGGGTTAAGTCAACGTAGTGTTTTTATTGTTTTTGTTAACAGATTTACTCGGTTGAGAACATATTGCCAGCAGGATTCGTCCACAGTTTGCCAGACAAAATAATCTTTTAAAAATTGTACACAAATATATTCATCCGGTTAAGAGAATATTGCACACAGGATTCGTACACAAATAAATCCATCGTTTTCCAGACAAAATAATCTCTTAAAATGATGCACAAATAAAAATGTTTCCAAATATCAAATAAATGAGGCTACTCTGGAATTTATGATACTTGTCTTATGTTTTAATAACAAAGTGTCCATTCTGATGATGCTAATGGATGTCCACACTCTTTACACTCAAATTGATGATGTGGAGTTAGTGAATGTGTTTTATTGTCTCTGTTAATGACTCACTTTCGTATTTTCCTCTTGTGGAATCTCGACGTAAACTAATAATGTTCTGTCTACTAACACCACCCCTTGTTTTAGTGTATACGCTTCATCATTTCTTTCATTACGCCATTCTGTCCTCAATGTATTTTTACTCCTGGAAAAACCGACAAAGTGTACCGTTTGTCAGGTCCACATAATTTTATTTCCTTGATCTCCAGTGTTTTCACCTCGGGGTCCGGCCAGTCTAACCCGCCACCGTCAGTGTCACTGTGCTTCATTAAACTGGAAATTACAGACCTTTCTGGAACATAGCAAGAGCCATGAATTCACCTCAGTACGGCCGCTCCACTTTTTTTTTTCCTTATTCATTTCCCCGGGGATAAATAACACCCAGCCGGCGAAAGACAAAAAGCTGAAAAGTCAAATAAAGGTGTGATTTATGGGCGACTTGCCTACCTCAAACGACGTATATATCGTCTTTGTCAGGGCTGCTCATCCGTCCTGACTGCCGGCGTCCAGGGAAAAAGATAACGCTTACATTTTTACGTTCCACACATCAGTGGCAAGAACTCTGTAGACGGTGCACTGGGCGGCCGTCCAAATTTCTGTTCTTCCTCACATAATGTACATTATTATAAAATGATGGATTTTTGCTTGGTTTTGTGATTTATAAGTGAGAATACGTCGTAATTATCGCCAGGAATCCGGGCGTTTGTGGCAATGGAATATGCGTATTATTATACTCTTAAAACGTTCCATGATGTAAGATCATAATATTGTGCCATTTATATTTCAGTTCAGAAGTGTTGAAAAACGCCCGAGTCTTGCACGTGTTTAGCTCTTTAATTTAGGAGGTTTCGCTGCCCTTTGCATTTACACCTCACTTTTTCTTCTTTTATTCTTCTTGTTGTGCTAGGGATTCGTTTTTTTTAGAATTTTGCCCGGGCAGTGGCCTTGTATGGCCTGCTCTTTACGATTTCCAACCACCAAGGTATTTTTAACGTGTGCAGCGTGCACATGGATCCCCGGAATTTTTCGTCTTTTGCCGAGAAGACTAGGTGCCCCATCCTACCTGCCATAGGATCGGAGACAGGAAAGTATGAGAAAAGAACCCAAATTCCAACATGCCTGAACCGGCCGGAATTTGACCCGGTACCTTTGGCATGAGAGGCGAGCACTTTGTCTCTAGACCACACGTGTGAGTCTTGCAGATTTGCATCAGTATCTTTATAGTGTATAGTTTAATGGTTCACTGTTGTGCTTTAGCGCGTGAAATATAAACGTCTTTGTAACAGCTCTGTGATAATTTTGAAAGAAAAGGTTCTATCCAGTGATTTACTTTGTTCAGACCAGCCCATGTTATGTCAAAATGAACGCAGGTGAAGCATTTTGGGCGAATAGAATAGTAACTACAAAGTCCTAACAGAATTGAGCAAGCTGAAAATCTCAGAAATGTTTACCAAAATATTTATTTATTTATTTATGTTTGGTAACAACAGCAGCAACAACAACTTACTGTGAAAAAAAAAATAATGAAGACAACAGTTGGAATAAATGCCGTGTTCTGACATTCCATTTTAAAAAATATGTTCTTGTTTTTCAGGCTTTCTATTTATTCGATTATTATTATTATTATTATTATTATTATTATTATTATTTGGTAACATATCTCCCCCGCAGCCAATAGAGATCTTTTGCCATGTATGTCATGATAACCTGCATACCCCTCAGAAGTACTCACTGCCCAGCATATAATGCAAATACTAACCATTTTTTTTTTTCAAACCGGTCTCATGCCACTCAAACCGGTCTGAGGATCTACGCTTTCCGTATTAATTTTATTTCATAGTATAATCCTTCATTGTTCTTGTCGTAGGTAATACATGTACTCCACTATGACTTCGAATTGAAGTTCTTGTTTTTTCCAATACATGAAGGTCAGTAAATCTGACGGTACGGTTACCATTCTTGCTTCGTAATAGCTGTGAAATGTTGAATTCACAAATGGCATAATAAATCGTTGATATTCCAGAAGGAAAAGAAGAAAAGAATAAGAGAGAGAGAAAGAAAGAGAGAGAGAGAGAGAGAGAGAGAGAGAGAGAGAGAGAGAGAGAGAGAGTGGCATACAGACAGAGCGAGAGAGAGACAGAAAGACAGATACAGACAGGGAAAGAAAGAGAAAGACAGGGAAAGACAGAAAGACAGACAGCTACAGACAAAGAAAGACAGACAGACAGACAGAGAGAGGCAAACACACACACTCACACAGAAAGAGAGAGAGAGAGAGAGACGGAGAGAGAGAGAGACAGAGAGAGACATTCAACGTAATTCCACAGATCTGTTGGTCTTCTTTAGACGGCCACGTGATTTCCACACGGAGCACACCTTCGTCCTGATATGCTTGCCTTGTTAGCCAAGGTTATCACTGTCTCTCCCTCAGCTCAGACACATGAAACGGAAAGGTTCAGATAAACGACAACAGCGATGTAAGATCTATGGCAGCATCGGTGCAGCTTGGCGAGTCTGGGTGTAAGCTCTGATCTACGACCCCAGGGATGAAGGTGTAATCTATGACTCCAGGGCCGCACCGTGTGAGCAGGTAAATCAGACACAAAAATGGCACATTGGAGCGTCGAACATCTACATTTTTTTTTCTTCCCAGGGAGGCGGAAAAGCTGACACGAGTGAATCATTTTTATTTTTATTTTTTCGTTGTTGCGTATCACACAATATATGCGACAATTAAGAAAGGTATGAAATCTTCGGTAACGGTAATTCTATCTAAGCTATCAGATGTACTTGCCAGTGTCACGAGGATGTTTTTCAATATACGCATTTGGAAGACCTGGAGAGATTAACGTTGAGGGAAACGGAAGAAGATTGATGGGTGTAAAGGGCGGAATCATGTGTGATCTATTCCAAAAATGCTGAAGGCATGTGATAGTAAATTCGACGGCGCCAGTCTACTTATAGTTTTTTTAAAAATGTGTGCAACGCCTGCTGAAGCTGCCAACGAAATTTTAACCAAAGACGTATTATAAGGTGTAGTATACCATGAATAAATAAAGAAAAATCACCCAAATTTTGTCGGAATCAGAGACTGCTTCTTCAGCGGTAAAGTTCAACTGCCGGAACAGCCTAGCCACGATAAGAACTATTAATTCTATTGGTTTCTCTTTCAGAAGTTGAATGAACCCCACCGTTAAACCCAAGCTCAAACTCAAACTCACCCCCCACCCCTACCCCCGCCCAAAGGGTAACAAAATTGACCACCGTAAAGCTAGGACAATCAATGAATAACCACAGCAACCGCTCTCTACCAATAACAACAATATAAACAAAATTCGGACACCCTGGTCATGCTCCTTTCTTGCCATACAATGCCGGGCGACAACACTGTTGGAACAAAATTATTTTGAAGGGAGTAAACGTATGGGACTTTTCCCCCGTATGATACTGTTCTAAAATTAGTTTCTAGGACACTGTACACAGTGATGAAGACAGGCAATAACATGATAAACAATGGCATATAAATCATTGTGGCTTATTTGGCTTATAATGGGGTTTCAACAAACACGGATTAAAATTACTGAAAGACATCCTTTGTTTCGATGTTTACAAATTGATTTCTCCGATGTCTGTACTATTTCAAGCATCTCAAACCTGATGAAGAATTCAGCTAGGAAGTCTGCACAGACACACGGCTACACATGGGAAAACCTGCATTGAAACCTGCCCAAAGAATTATTTAAAGAGATTTATTTATGCCTCCCTGATGAGATGTTACATTTGTCATTATTAACACTTGTAACAATTTATGTTGGGTTGTCAGTGAAGTATACAAAACTTGACAATTTAGATGGGAACCACGATTGCCATGTTGCTGGTCTGTGGATATTTTGAGGGCAACTTTCTTGTAAATGTAAACATTCTGATGTGGGATTTAACTTTGTCTCTGCTCTGATGTTTGAGTTGTTCAGTCAGCTAATGACAAACTCTCTTGTTTTGTTGCTTCTTACATTCAAAACCTCATTAATTTTCTTGTCCTGAACATTGAATAAGAAACCGCTCTTCACATGTTATTCAAAGCCAGACCTTTGGCTTTCCTTCATCTACAATAAATCGCCACTTTAGTTCTTGTTTGTTCCAACGCCACTTTTTTGCAAATTGAGAAATTTGACGTTAAACGTTTGCTGCTTTAGTATTATGATATAGAATTTGAATAAATCAGAACTGTGAAACAGCTTGATATGTGCCACAATACATTTTAAACAAATGTCAAAGTGTGTGCATTTGCTATACCTCTTCTACATACCCAGTACTAAAAGATCACTAGTTTTTCTGAGGACGGAGATAGAACAAACAAGAACACTAAGGTCATGAAATGTGACCTAGAGAGAACCCACTTTCCGAAAAAGTTGTATTTTGGACGGGTGGAGGGTGGGATACACACAAGAAAGGGAAAAGATCGTCATGCTCCCAGAGATACAAATTTCCAAATGATTACCCGGGCCGAGTCCGGAAACATTAGGATCATAAATGCCGTGCTAGGTCACGACGTCAGTGAGTTAATTTTTACGATCTTGTTGATTATAACCAGCGTAATTTGTCCTTGAGCTGTTCTCGTGAACAGTTTGTTTTGAAACACCTTTTTTCTGATGGATGGAGAGAAGGAGGGGCGAGACAGAATAAATGTATAGCTAGGAATGACAGAGCAGTTCTCGACCCCGTGATTTTGATTAACATAGATAAGGGGCGAGTAAAGGTAGTTTATTTAGACGCTTAGTTGGCGTTCGGAAATTCGTGCATAAGAGTAGAAAGCACAGGGTTTGAAGATTTTAGTAGTTAATGTTTCGCATTTTAAATTTTGTCTAGACCGTAAAATTGACCTTGATTTTGGCGCAAGGCCATGACAAGCATAAATTAATATTGCAGGCTGAGCTGAAGCGACCGCACCAATCAAATGTATGAATCTGGACGGAAGGTCGAGACATAGCTTTAGTATTTAAACCCGTGCAGAGCTTAGATAGAGGCCACATGTAGACAATCCATTTACGAGGTGGACGGCGATAGTCCTCAGCCAGATGAGAGACATAGAGACGCAGTTGAGCAGTCCATATTGTGAGGAGCGCCACGATTTAAAGCTCCAGAGCCTAAGCTACTTGGTTTGATATAAACCCACAGCGTTTACATCCAGCGCTCTCACTCCCAGTGAGGGCCTAATGGTGAGAGTTCATACTAATTTGTAATGATGAAAGTGAACCGTTCTACTTACTTTTGAAGACAGTTTCAGAGCTACCGCCAGACAACGCATGGTTGTACAAGCATTCTCCATGGCGTGTCTAGAGGAAATGTCCATATCATAACATGTCTCATTGAATTAATAGAATTTAAACTGTTATATCCGTCGCCACGTGCGCGGATTCTATTTGGCATATAACTCATATGACCTGCAAGTAGTTAGAGTGAATAAGTTAGTCTTTATAGAAAGCTGTAGTTTCATTAGTTAGATTCAGTTGCCTTTGAATTGATATTTATATTTATAATTATATTTGTTACATTAATTCCTGTAATTAAACTGCCCTACAGTTCTGCTAAAAATCAAAGCAATTGATTTATTTAGTTTTTAGAGTGCAAGTATTTTTTTTGTGTGTTCGTCGATTGTGGGAGCGGACCTCGAAAGAGTGTCAGTCGAATTCTCCCCATCTAACCCACATCGCGACACTGGAGGGGACATCCGGGTTCGAACCGGGGCCCTCTCGAACATTTCCCCAAGTTCGTGCATTTCCCGTCATCCGTTGCAAATATCGAACTCAAATCAACACTGGTGCTCTGTTTTCAACTATTTTAAGGTTAGATTCAGGGTTAAGGGTGGGTCGCAGAGATAGGAACTACTAAAAGAAACCTTTCCTCAACTTTTGACGTAACACGTCACCGCCAACCCTCATTACACAAAAACCATGGCCAATTTATATGTTCAACAACAAACAAAATAGTGTTTACTATGGAACAAAGACTTTAAAAATATGGCAACCGTGAAATGTCCTGAGAATTCCCATTCCTAGGCTAGGGTTAAGTAACAAAGCATTGGAGGCTTGTTAATTTCAATAAAAAGTTTAAATCCTTGACTTATGCAGGAAAAAAAAAAGCCTTAGCCTGCAGCAGATGAGGGAGAAAAGGGTGGGATATGCATGTGTGTAGTTCACCAAAACGTGTCCTTTTCACTGACAACAACGACTCTCGTAATAAATGAAGCCCAAGGCAAGAACGAAATAAAATTACCCAACAATTTTAATACACGTACAGTCATTTCTCGATACTCCACAAAAGTGATTATATCGAACTGTAGAACAACTTCCCACAAGTCCACGGACGCATAAAATTTTCATCAGATGAATTTGCTACCAAAGGGCTGAAAATGGAAATTATAAAAAAAAATAATTTTGGAGTCATGTCTAGTTGGCATAGCTAAGACTATCCTGTTATAAACCAGTGTTCCCGTAAAGGATGTGGCTAAACTAGGTTTCTTCATGTAAATTCATGGTTGAAGCTTTGCTAGAACGCAGACTGACATCCGCGCACAAAGCACAGTTAACTTCAACATTTAAATGATATATCACAGAAGAATAGGATGGAGTGAGACGGCCCCAGTTGTCAGAGACAATCCATCATCATAAAAATGAAATGTGTTGGTTTGGTAAAGTTTATGGGTGGGGCTGGTGTTGACTGGAGAGGGCTGGTGTTGAAACTCTGGAGCTAAAAGTCTGGCTTAAGGGGAAGTTGTCGCCAGACTCGTGTGTCAACAGGAAACACTTGCTGGCTGGAAATGGCAGGGCTGACAACTTTTGTGAGGAACAGCCAAAAAATTCCAAACAAGAAATGAAAATGAAAAAAAAAAAAAGGCGATGGAAAAATGGAGGGTTTTGTTGTTTGTTTTGCAAAAAAGGGGGTGGGGGGGGGGGGGAGGGGAGGAGAGAAGGGAGGGGAAGGGAGGAAGGGGAGTTAGGATTTGATCCGTACAGAAACTTCATCTTTAAAATCATTTTTGTAATGTGCTTTGACAGCGTTCATCTGTAGTTCTGGTGATGCATTTCCTATACATAGGCTGACATACAGACGGACAAATAGATAGATAGATAGATAGATAGATGGATAGATGGATAGATGGATAGATAGATAGATAGATAGATAGATAGATAGATAGATAGATAGATAGATAGATAGATAGATAGATAGATAGACAGATAGATAGATAGATAGACAGACAGATCGTTAGATAAACAGTCCAAGAACTGCAGTCTGAACTTCCACAAAATGAGATATACGAACATCCACAGTGTCCCCGGTTTTCCTGAAATGCCGAAGACTTTCAGAAACATCTGATTGCCACCAACAGACTTCTCATGGAAAAAAACTGAATAATTCTTCCCCCCATTCTTCAAAGGTACAGAATTTAGAAACATTACATACATCAACACTTCTATCCCCGCCCCTGACAAAAAAATCTCTTCACGCTTTTTAATCCTACCTCAAACACGGCCAAAACAATGAAAAGGCAAACTCTCAGAAAATCTTGAAACTGATAAATGTAAAGGGCCATACCCGAGCCTGCGCGGAGCCGGAGCGCGTTCCCAACCGAAATTGGCTCGGGTTAGAATTTCAAAGGCGCCGACGTTCCTCTGTAACAAAAATACTCGGAGATGGAACATCGCCCATCATGGTGACATATTGAAATCTAGTGCTAATGAAAGGCTGCCAGAGATCACACAGCTCTGTGTTGTGAGGGTACCACTAGAACCACGGGTATGAACAATGGCGGAACATCAAGCAAGTAACAGATCACTTGTAAGCTCGGACGAAGACGGGGCCTATCACAGATCGCACGAGGGGTTGACGAGGGTTCCTCGAGGTTGAAGTGCTGGGAAAGCTCGTTAACTCATGGCGTTTCTGAGCCGTCTAATCGAGCCATCGTTATGACAAGCGAATGATGAAGATACGTGGTGATGAAACAACTGATTAAACCATGG
Source organism: Onchidella celtica (assembly GCA_963931925.1). Lineage (NCBI taxonomy): Eukaryota > Metazoa > Mollusca > Gastropoda > Systellommatophora > Onchidiidae > Onchidella > Onchidella celtica. Next base: position 23,738,096 of record OZ007568.1, read on the forward strand.
ATTATTTCTTCGTTTACCTCTTTCTCGTTTTGTCGCCCCCATTCCTGCCATCATTCCAGTTTCTTCTCTTGTCATTGTTATCATATTTTGTAGTGTGGGAAAATGGACGGAGGGAATCGACCTAATTTACTTTCGATTTGCTGCGAAGTAACATGTCATGATATATGAAAACTCAGCACACGTAAGCGAATCTTTATTTGTATGCGAACCCTTCTGTTTAAAATGCACCGTTTTGTCAGTCATTAGTTACTTGTTGATTGCTTCACTTGCACATTCATTTCTTTGGGAATCCAGTGTGCCTCTAGACTAAGCCTACTTTTCAACAAATAACGCTTCCTTCACTCCCATCTTCTTGTTTTTAATTCAATCTTACCCATTCTTTCAATTTCATTTTAATATGAAAATTCCATTTACTGGTGCTGGTTCTTTCCCCTCTGTGTAGCTTCTCCACCCCCCCCCCCCCCAAAGTGATGTTTTGTGCATCTCCTGCTGAAGCAGCTAAGTCCAGTAGCGACGTAAAGTTTTAAAGTTTGAGATACTTATTCAGCGAGCAACGCTCAGTTGTTGGAACAGCCCCTGGAAGAGCCAAAGGTTTTCATACCGCTGTGTTTAAAAAGTCAAATCGGTTCCACATATACGAAGTTTGATTGATTTACTTAAGGCAGGTCTTTTCTGGTGGTTTCTTATTTTTTGTTGCACCAGTTATCAAAATTATATGCCAATAATAATTTCTTCTCTGCTGCCAGTCTGTAGCAGACTTCTGGGGTCTTTCAGTGTGTTTCCGTAAAGCTGAATCCACAATGGAATATGATATTAAATGAGAAGATTATTTGATTTGACTAAAGTTTAGTTTTATTTCAATATTTTGGTAATATAGACATTTGTTTGACATACAGGGGCCCTGGCCTATCCAGTCTGGTATCATAAAAAAAGAAGACCAAAAAAAAAAAGTTTTAAAAATCTCCGGTATATCTCGAAAGCTTCCCTCACTAAGCCTTCCGACGTCGTTCCTATCCTAATATCTCCAACTCATTAGCATTAAGCTCGTCAAACTGCCTTTTATATTTGAGCACATGTAAATAAAAAATCCAAAGGGCCTATGCCGAAACGCTGATAGGACACTGAGTCCCCCAAAAGCTGAAACGATTACTAAGAAGCAGAAATTCTCCCAGCAGCTGGGTATTGTTAGGGATGAGCAGTGTTTGCGCGTGCGAACTTGACGAGCAAGCCACCCGTGAGCAGTGCCTTTCATTGCTGCTTACTGCACGGCAGGTTTGAGGGGATTAAAGATAGCCGGCTAGCCGATAAAACGCGCGAGGGCTGTGGGATCCATTTCTGTTTGACGCGGCCCTGACAAGAACAGATAGGCATGCAAATTAAGATGGCTCATCTTTGTGGTTTTTCCATGTTCTTTCCTCCATTTCTCTCCCCCCCCCCCCCTCCCCCCTCCCAGCCCTGTCCTCTACTGTCTATTTTTGTAAAGCATTATATCTTACTGTTCTTTCGCACGCAAGTGTAGTAATGAACAGGGACTACAATTATTGTCATGGCACTACGAAGCATTCAGAGGTGTTGTACAGGCGTAGATTTCATTCAAGGTTGAGAACAAACTGACGTTCTACACTATTTTCAAACACAGAAGCAAAATAATAATAAAGATAACGATAATAATAATAACAATGGAATTGCATTTATTTAGCGCCTGTCTCCACAAAATGGACCCAAACAACTTTCTCTCTCTATCTTCCTCTCTCTCCGTCTGTCTTCTGTCACTCTGTCCTCACCCCTCTGTCTCTCTCTCTCTCTCCCCTCTCTCTTTCTCTCTCCCTCTCTCTTTCTCTCTCCATCCCCCCCCCCTTTCTTTCTCTCTCTCTCTCTCTCTTGTACGCACAAATATACTTTCATTTTTTTACAAGACACACAAGGCTTAAGGGAGATCAATCAATCAGTAGCTGTTCATATCTTTCATTAACAAATTATTAACCATAACATGTATGTCCAGCAGATTGTAGGTGTTCTCAAACTGAGGCTGTGGTATCTAAGTTTTCGTTATTTAAGAATTACCAAATACCAGGGATGATTTTACCTCTTAACCCCAACCTTCCCCCTGGTGAGAAAAAGGGGCTTCCGACAGTTTACAAATATGTGACTCATACAGTGATGAGGGCGGAACATCAGCACGTGTGAGTGAGCTCAAACATATGCACCCTCAACTAAATACATACAGTCTATCCACTCACGAGGCACAAGGTTATTACATGTATAACTGCTTTTTCAAGACTCAAGCTTAGACTGTCTTGAACTACTTCTCATGATCTATTAATTTTACCAAGTACTTTATCTGCGTTAATTACCCAGTGATGATAATCGGTCTTGGGGGGGGGGGGGTGCTTAGTTCTTGTTTGTTCTACCTCCACTCTTGCACAACTGAGAAATTCGACGTTAAAGTTGGCGGCTTTAGTATTATGACAAGGATTTGGAATAAATCGGAAGTGTGAAACAGCTTGATAAGTGCCACAAGGCATTTTAAACAAGTGTCAAAGTGTGCATTTGTTAGACCTCTTCTACATACTAAAAGATCTCCAGTTTTTCAGAAAATGGAGATAGAACAAACAAGAACTAAAGTCACGTTATTTTAAACAGTTCTAATACACAAGTTTGGAAATACCACAGAGTATTTTGTATACGTTTAAGACACATCTACCGACCCGATAACATCGTGCTTTACTGAATAATATGTTCCAAAATGTTTTTGTTTAGTCTATGTACTTCACATCTGTCACCTTCTCATCAATATTTGAGTGCACCCTTGCTTGCATTAGTGCACTCACTCACTCACTCATTCACTCACTCATTCACTCACTCATTCACCCATTCACTCGCTTGCACACACACCCTTTCACTCACTCACTCACTCACTCACTCACTCACTCACTCACTCACTCACTCTTTGTGACATCCTTTCTTTTGAACTGTCTCATCATCTGTATTTTTTTCTTCTTCGAACTGTCCTCATTAGTTCTCTTTGTTCGTCGGAGAATTTTTAACTTCCCCAGTTGCCTCCGAAATATCGCTCCCCATCGAGCCAGCATTGGAATTTTGCATGGCTCTGGTGGACTGCATTGCCTCTTCATTGTCTATACATGGCCATTGTCTTCGTCACAATTCTCTCTTGTTCTCATTTCTGTCAAAACAATGTCTCAACTTTGCTTAGCCTTGGTCTTACTTACTGTCATCTTGAAAGTTCAGGCTGGTGAATTATTTTCTTCTCTTTAAAATAATGATAAAGCATTTCACAAACAGCAAATTAAAATCTAGTGTTCAGTATGTTTATACCTTTAAAAAAAAATCATATCCAATCGTTGTCTAGTTTGCCTTGTTCATCTGTCTATCTATCTGTCTATCTCTCTATCTATTTATGTATCTCTCTATCTATCTATCTATCTATCTATCTATCTATCTATCTATCTATCTATCTATCTATCTATCTATCTATCTATCTATCTATCTATCTATCTATCTATCTATCTATCTATCTATCTATCTATCTATCTATCTATCTATATATCTATCTATCTATCTATCTATCTATCTATCTATCTATCTATCTATCTATCTATCTATCTATCTATCTATCTATCTATCTATCTGTCTACCCTCTGTCTATCTGTCTGTCTGTCTATCTATCTATCTGTCTGGTTGTCTGTCTGTCTGTATATCTATTTAGATTTATCCCCTTTCCCATTCCATCAACATCCATTCAGTATCTCACAGGCCCTCTCAACTTTCCCCTCACCTCCTGCGCTCAGGTCCCCGTCACTCACCAGCGCTGTTTGTAACGTGGCCTCTCACCCAGTACCTATCTCCTAGCGATCAAGTTCATTCATGTTACTGACAGAACTAAGACAAAACATGTCAGAACGACACCTTTATGTCTACACCTATCACTCAAACTTTGGTAGCTGTTGGCTTTGTCTCCGTCAAGAGAGAACCCGTTCCTGGCGAAAGAAAACACTAGAGCAGTCGTGGAACAAGTAAAGAGGTGGGTATCGAAACAACAAAGATAGTAGTAATTATAAAGATGCATGAGTGGAACAGGGTATGAAGTACAATAATAATGAAATGTTTAGGTGCAAATGTCAGCGGTTTGATGAAAAGATGACAACTCGTACTGCACCTCTGGTTTCATATCATTATCTTTGTCAGTCACTTGCTGTGTCTTGTCTCATAATTATATCAAGTTTCACTTCTTTTAATAACTCACACGGACGTTTCTCTTGCTTAGCTTGAAAGCTGAGGGCATTAGGCTGGCTTGCATTGGCGTGTTAGAAGTTTGGTGATGTCCAGAGCCAGGTCCTCGACTGTATGCCCCCAAAATCAGCATTAAGCAAGGTATCTACATGAAACAGATTTTGTACTCTGGTCTTGCTTATTAAAACACAGATCCACATTCACACCAGCCTGTGGGACTGGAGAGCAGCCTGTACAACAAAGTTAACAGCGGTAAATCTCATATTTAAAAAAAAACTGAAGTTTAATTTCACACTTTGATTGGATGCCCCTCGAAGTGGATGCCACCCTCTGCTCCCTTTCTGGACGCCAATGGTTGATTGTTCTATTAGAGATCACTTTGAGACCGCATCAAAATGCTAGCCACATCGGACTTCAATGGAAATTCAAGGAAAAATAAAAGGCAGTGTCTATTGGGCATTGTTTCCAAAGTACTTAAAATAGAGATCATTTGCTACACAGTTGTGGCCAGATGTTCCTGTAGAAATTTCTCCAGCAAAAAGTTTATTAAACGCCAGTAAACCAGAGCTAATTCTAACCCTCATCCTAGCCTTTAGAGTTTTCCAAAATATTCACTGTGCAAATTAAATCCATTTTGTCGTCACAGCTCAGAGTGTCTAGTTCTCCACAAAAGAAAAAAAAATATGTTAATTTTTTCGTAAGAAGTAAGTCTCGATTATCAAGTATTTAAATAAAAAACAACTAACAGAAGGTCCAGGAAAGGCAAAAAAAATAAAAATTTAAAAATTCATATTTAACATTTTCCGTGTCGGAGCAACAGGTTTACTTCTGATCTAATGACATCAAAATCTTTATCAAAACAATTATCCCCTTCCCTCAATTTTTGTTTTAAACAATATCCCTGCGGTTTTTCCGCTGTTTCAAATTAGATGGGAAAGTTACGTAACAGCTGCATTATATTGTTATGTTGATTTCACAATATTTTGAGTTGTGGCTTTATTGGTAAAAGTAACAGTTTCAACACGGAGAGTGAGTGGTGAAAAGTTAAATGTGTGTCTCCAGCTGATGCCACAGAGGCAAAATTGTCAATAATTTCATGCACTTTATGCATTCATCTTGATTACATTATTACAAGTGCTACGTCGCTAGCCGATAGGCATGCAGCAGACAGACAATTCATACTTATTCACTTCACTGACTGAAATACCGACTGACTGACCTACTGACTGACTGACTCACTGACTGACGGACTGACTGACTGACTGACTGACTGACTGACTGACTGACTCACTCACTCACTCACTCACTCACTCACTCACTCACTCACTATTCACCCACTCACTCACTCACTCACTCACTCACTCACCCACTCACTCACTCGCTCACTCACTCACTCACTCACTCACTCACTCACTCACTCACTCACTCACTCACACACTCACTCACTCACTCACTCACTCACTCACTCACTCACTCACTCACCTTCCCCACCACAAACCTAACACACTGGTGTTCCTCACAATGATCCTTTTGTCTACAACATGACAGCCCTACAACAACGCAAAGAATAGCGAGTGCGTCCACATTGGCAACTGTCACAGTCATAACTGACAGCTGAACAATTGACTGATTAATCAGCTGTCACTGGGATTTAATCAATCATCCATTATAGAATCTTTGGGTTTTGTTTTCACTTGTGTTCCTCATTGTCCTTCTGTCACGCCAGTTTAACTCATTCGCCAATTCAATTTACTTATTCAACCAATGTTCTTTCTGGGGCTGCTGTTTATGTGTGTTCTGTAGCCGTCAGCGTCAACATCTATCACTTATATTTCGATAGTTACGGGACTTTCTCGACAAGGAAAACTAGGCGACCACTCTTCTGAAACAAAAACAGCGCCCTCATAGGCCTGAAATCAATGCATTGGCAGGAAACCTTCTTTGTCATTTGTTTGAACCACAAATTGGTTGATAATTAATTTTTGTAATATTGCTGTTGAACTTCGAAGTCAAGCATTAATTTCGAATGAATCGACTTACAAATGGCTTGAACATATGATATGAGACTCCATAGCTCTTCAGAATGATTGTGGTGTCTAGTAAGTCAGAGCCTTGGTCTGTAATGCGAATAAAGAAAAATCCAAAATAGCGTTTACTATATCTTCTCCCCAGTTAGGTCTTGGCCATTCTCTTTGATAGAGTCTTATCAGTTTTGCTGTCAGACACAGAAGATCTCTGAACTACGGCCGTCAGAGCAGTTATTCAGTCCTTAGAATGTTCGAACCAGGAACGAGAGATCCCGGGGTCCAATCCTACACAGGACAGAGTAAATGCTCAAGTAATTTCTTGCATTTTTTTTCTTGAAGGCACGCAATGGTATTCGGCCTAACGGAGGCCTGAGACTCGACCGTGGCCTTCGTAATTACATGTAATTACGAAGGCTACGACTCGACGCTGATATAGACTGATTGTGATGGAAAGAGGCTTACAGACCCAAGACAAACAAAACAATGAAACTCCGACTACTGGTACGAAATGGTAAGGTTAGGGTATTGAAGACCTGAGCATGGAATCAAACCACCAGCGCCAAGCTTGAGATGTGTGAAATAATGAATCCTGAGATTCATGGAATATTTTCTGTATTTGTATGTGGCATTTATATAATTATGTATTTTTATATAAATATATGTTAAAAGTAATCATATCGAATCGTTATCCACTTCGTCCTGTTTATCGATCGATCTATCTATCTATCTATCTATCTATCTCTCTATCTATCTATCTATCTATCTATCTATCTATCTATCTATCTATCTATCTATCTATCTATCTATCTATCTATCTATCTATCTATCTATCTATCTATCTATCTATCTGTCTACCTCTCTCTCTCTCTCTCTCTCTCTCTCTCTCTCTATCTATCTATCTATCTATCTATCTATCTATCTATCTATCTATCTATCTATCTATCTATTTATCTATCTATCTATCTATATGTCTGTCTGTCTGTCTATCTATCTATCTGTCTATCTATCTATCTATCTATCTATCTATCTATCTATCTATCTATCTATCTATCTATCTATCTATCTATCTATCTATCTATCTATCTATCTATCTATCTATCTATCTATCTATCTATCTATCTATCTATCTACTTGGCATCTAAAAAGAACAACAACTACTTAATATGTTGTTTTTTTTCTATTACAGTTACGTGCAATATTAAGGAACAAGTCAGAGATTCAACTTGTCTCATGTAAGATCATCACCGTTTGGCGAACTAAAGAGGACATAATTAATACGAAAACTGGCCCCGACAACATAACCGACCTTATCATTGCCCACACATTGGTTCAGTGTCAGAAACAGTTAACCTTTTGGGACTGGTGACATGATGATCAGCAAGAGTCCAATCTCATGGAGCCATTCCACGGAAATTGACTGGACAGGCAGACAATACTCTTCAATATTTAAACAGAAAACTTCCCTGACAAGGCCGTGACATCAATCCGCAAAATCTATCGGAGTTAGAAGAGCAGGACAGTTCTATAGAACAATAAACGGGCTTTCCTAGCGTAAACGATACATAAAGACCGACGAAGAAAATCATTAATATAAAGCAGTTTTCAGTATCATAGTTCTCAAGTTACTCGGCCTTTGATGCTCGATGATCTATATCAAACATAAATGTGAGAAATTCACAACATTCCTGGACATTTCGCAGGTTTGAGAAATGGTGGACCAGGATGCTACTGTGCTAGAATGGTCAATACAATACAGAGATTCCCATGGCCTGTATGATTGAGGTGGAAAGGATGAATAAAAAGACATATGTATTTCGTTGTGCTTAGACATGCACTGATACCACCCTCAACCAGGAAAATAAACGAGTATGTTTACGCTAACCAGAAAAAACAACAACAAAAAAAAACAACAACAAAACCACAGGAACGAGGTATAGGAAAATAACCTAAGCAATAAAGTTTGGCTCAAAATAATTATGTAAAGACCAGAAGGAGAAATGAGGCGTGGGCTTAAAGTATATCGGTAGAGAGAGGAACAAAATTACTCAAAGTTCCAGACCCCTACGAATATTTTCAGCTCAACCTATAACCATCTTTTCACATGTGGTGCAGTGTGGGAACGAAGTTGTATAACTCTTTGACACACAACGTCGTGTTATCGTAGCGCAAACCAGTTCCTTGCCTAATATTGGGTAATCCGCCCCTTTTCTACGCACAATATAAAACGTACATTGCCATTACTCTTTACTTTAAACTGTTTGTTCTTCACCCTTCACTTCCATACAAGAGACAATAATAATATACGCCCCTGTTTCGTTCCATTTCTTTCCCCTCGCTGCTCAACTCTCTCCTCTCGTCAACATAACATTTCATTCGCTGAAAAAAGAAAACGAAAGACGATAAAAAATGATAGCCTCGCCCAAAGCAGCAGCGATTGAGTGATGAAAACAGATAAATTCGTACCTTTCAGTACATGGATGAGCCTCATCTTCTGCTGACGCCAAGCTCTTCGGCGGTGCAAATTGATTTGGAAAACCAGAGCGACTCCAGAGTGATGGAGCGTTCAGAGAGCATGTCTACACGGGGGAAAAACAAAATAAAGTAAAATGAACGTAACAAAATCTAAGCATCCCTGAGTTGAGGCGTGAACCATGTGCACGACGATCTCTTTGAGTTCTGGGCGGATGTGAGTGATGTTAAATTAGTTCATATTACAGACCTGCTTCAAGCTGGAATAATCGCTTTTGTTTAACTAGTGAAAATAAGAATTTAGCCTTTAACATATATCACGTCTGCGCTTATTAGCTGAATATTTTGGTATTTGACAGTGCTGTGTTGAATGATGTTTCATATTTATTTCAAAGGAGCACTTACTTAGATGTAGAGATATAGTTTAGCTTTGAGCTTGTTTGCAAAACAAGAATTCTTTTGAATCAAGTTTAGCTTTGAGCGTGTCTTCAAAATAGAAATTCGGATAAAGATTGGCATTTATGACTGTTTTTTTTTTTTACGGTTGTTTGTTCAAGAGGGTTGATTATTATTGAATGAATTTTATGTCCTGAGTGTTTTTGAAGAGCTGATTGGTCACAATCACTTATCAAAGATGAATATCTTTCATGTAGATTAAGGCGGGATCATTTTTAGAACTCTACTTCCACCCCACTAATGAACAGGTTCCCGATCAGGGAAATACACGTCGCTTGTTGGACTGAGTGTCAAAACAAAGAAAAGAGCTCTATCTTCAGTATGGTCTTGGCAAAAAAACCAACAACTTCAGTTTTTCTCTTCATCTGAGAGACGACACAGACCAGACCACTGGGGCCAATCCTTGCCTTCTTCAGTTCGGCGTCTAAACTCCATCTGTCAACATTCTTGTCTATGTTAAAAAAACAGCAACAACAGCAAGAAATTAATGACATGTTTGAGATTGGTTGTTTCCTTCTTGTACTGCTGGTGTTTAAACATGCTTACATTACAGAATGTCAACACTTGCCGCACGAAGATTCACGTACACGATAAAAATGGAAGGGAAACAAGTAATTATACAGAACTGGTTGAGGTTGGAATTTGTTCTTACCAAACTGGAAGTTAATGCATCAATAATGTTATGCTGCCCTAGTCCTCGCATTCAAATGCATTAAGTAATAGTTTCTGTATTATTGCCCCCGATGCACAAGGACATACTGTAAAAATATGAGGTTTTGTACTACTATTTATTCTAAACTTGTCCTGCATGTGAATTATATCGGAAAGTCCTTTCCCACATCCCTCATCCCCCACTCTCCAAATTCCCATTCCTTCCTCTTATCTTTACTTTTTAAGAATTATGTGCTGTGTAATTATACACCCGCATACATTTTGTGGACAAGAAAACGAAGTTACGCCTTTTTGTCTTTCGCATAGTAACCTGCCCCTGTACCCATACATTAAGAAGTCTAAAAGAAAAAACAACAACATAGCGGACTCGACAAGTTATTTGCGTAACTTAATGTGACTGTGACACAATGGGGCGGCTTTCATGAGGGCAGGACTGGGATTTAACCTTGTCTGGACCCCCATGGCGCAGATAAGAATGTATCCACAAGTTCTCTCCTGGCTTGCTGGCGGCACACCGGCTCCGGGCTAAGATAATGATTACGGTAATCCTAAGCCAGACTAATTCCGGCACTAACTAAGACCTAGAAAAGACATGTGCTGCCTTTAATTAATTCCCCCTTTGAAGCGAAACGTGCACTTGCAGTCGGAGTCGGTTAAATTAAGCGAGAAAATGGATGAGACGTTTCCCCGGCACGCCGGAGATCTGGAAAACAAGACATGTCAGGCAAAAAGATCAAAGTTTTTGTTATTAACTTTCCCTGTTTTTAATTTCCTTGGTCCTAATAGATGGAGTAGTGAGATAATATAAATTGTAGACCATAATATGGATAGGAGTCCCTCTGTCTCTCTGTCTCTCTCTCTGTCTCTGTCTCTGTCTCTGTCTCTCTCTCTCTCTCTCTCTCTCTCTCTCTCTCTCTCTCTCCCTCTCTCAGCCTGCATCATGATGTTTGTTTTGAATAGTGAAGAGATGAACTGCCGTATTGTAATTAATGTAAGGCAAATGGTACAAGTGCTGATATTATATACTAAAACGTTCATTAAGACAAACAAACCAAATGGAGTCTGAATCTTGGTGTTACATTGCCAGACCCGTAAACTTAAAGCTTATCATTACTGAAAAAAAACAAAAAACAAGCATATTTGCCGCAAGAAAATCAATAAAGGCTCAAGATAATTAACGGCACTAATCAAACTCTCATGTGAAAGCTTTCAGGGCCGGGTTGCATTCACATACAAGTTCAGGTCTTAAACAGCAATAGTTATACTTACTGTTTCTTGTGAGCTTTTGGAGAAAAAAAAGGTTGACCTTATTAACCAACCATTATCCTTGAGTAACATTTCAAGAAAGTAGCATAAACAAATCTTCATGGCACCCCACCTTTTCTTTTTGTTCTAGTTCTCAAGAGGCGTTAGACAGAATATAAGCCGATGGGGAAAAAATGTTGGCCTGCAAATGTCTGTCCTCAAGTGCGAAATAAGTTGCATTTCTCAGAAGCTCACAAAATATTTAATTAGATTTGCATCTATAGATCAAATCTCATTTCCCAGCAAGGAAACTCTGTTAACATTGATTAACTTGTATTTGAAGCTTGTTGCTTCATGCTACAGCAAAGAGGATGAGATCTACATAAAGAAAAATCCGTTCTGTCTCCAGTTTATGTGTATATATGTTTATGCCTCAGTCTGAGTTTGATTGGCAGGCTCGTGTCAAGACAAGCTTTTAATCATAGACAACTTCAGAGCCTCTTCCAGTAACAACATTCGTCTATATAATATTCTCTCTTAAACGCCTTTTTTTTTCTGTTCTGCTCAATTCTGGGGGTATTTAATCACCGGGCTTTCTTCTCTTTCACTGCATTGTAGATGAAGTTGTTCCTCTTGGCATCTCACACTGTAGGCAATCTTATCCTCCCTCAGCTGTCACTTTAAGAGGATTTTAAAAAGCGCACCTACATCCTGTTTAAATACAAAACCTGCAGAGGTCTAATGAAGCGGTGAATACGACGTTCCTGAGGCGTGAGATTAAGCAAGAGAGTTGTTGAAATGTGTAATACAACCTATGCTACTTTAAGGGCATGGCGGACTCCTGAAGTCAGATTGTTCTCTATTCACACAAACCCACAGCACTCCTTCAAGAGGGCTTAAAAGAATGCCGCTTTCATCTTGAGGGAAAGATAAGTGTGTGCACCACATTCGTTGTCGGTTGTCACTGTTTGAAACAGAAGTAATAAAGAGGACGTGGGCTTATATCTACCGGGGCATGTAGGACAAAGCTTTACAGACGGCGCCAGCGCCCTTTACATTGATTATCAAAATTTGGTTTCCCATTGCACCCATGGTGTATCCGAAGACTAGGCCATCAAGCTATTCCTTGTGTTATGTTTTCTCAGGTCAAAGGTAGTAGACAAGGGTTAATAGACAAAAGGCATACAATTATTGCTGTTGTGAACACTGCTATAAATTCACATCAGATCTATGTGTCGCTATGCCTTTTCGTAAGTCATGGAGATATTTCCCCAGAAAACAGTATTAACAGTTACTGTACAAAGAGACATCAAAAAGGAGGTCTGTTTCGTTAAACAGAATGATTGAACCGTAGAACTATCCTCTCTGTCCAGTCAACTTATTTTCTATAAAAAAGCGGGGGGGGGGGGGGGATTATATGTTGATTCTTCACAAAAATTTACCCGGCATTTGAGGAAGATTGACATGAGTGGGCCTGTATGTGTTCACCTTTCGCCTTCATGCAGAGGCGTATCTCAGGCTTGCTGTAGACTGTTTTTTCCTAATTTCAAATCCAACCCCGACCCTATGGGAATTCTAGCAGCTACGCCTTCCACAGGTCAGGACGCATGACCGGCTTTTTTCATCAGCGATGATCTAATTTGACAGGCGTGCCGGACGGAGCATAACCTTCTTGAATGCCTGACAGGTCAAGTGGGCAGCCGTTGACAGATCGTCAGCCAGCCGCGAGCCAGACTCTATTCCAAAAGGATACTTTCAAGAGATCAAAATATAATCAGCTCAATGCCTGTGAAATTTGTTTTCCTTGGACCTTTTGCATTCCACGGTCTATATACTGGAAGGCGGGACCGCATTGAAAAGACGGTGGTCATTCATGACAGCTGTTCGCACCAGCGAACCCGTGGTTTCAGAGAGTGCGTCCAGGCGCAAAATTGATTCGGATAGGTAAAAATGCAGTCGGCGCGCATTAAGAACGCCCTTTGACTGGCATGCCTCTGGAATCATTAACTGTAATAGGCGCTGCGACTTTGATCGTTTGAGTATAATGCCCACACATAAAGCTTTCGATGGGACTCTTTCAAGGTATTATGATGCACGATAAAAACCACGCAATCGGGGATTAGGATCAAAAGTAAAGGCTCTTTTTTAAAATCATTTTAAGCTTCTTTGTGGTCGACTTTATGGTTCAATTTCATACCTGACTGCGAGATTTCGGAATTTCTATCAGCATCAATGAAAAAAAAAAAGTACAATAATGAAAGGCTTTTAGTAACACACTAGCTCGGCTTTCTAGTTGCTCATAGTAAAATTCTGACAGAGCATTAGAAAATGTTGAACAAACATTAGGCTGCCGCCTCCCATTAACAAAAAAAACGTTTGGTAAAAAAACATGAAATAGCTATATCTAGTTAAAATTCTACTGTTGATTTTCTAGGGAAATCCAAAATATTCTGCAGGCAAGAAAGCACAGCCATACGAAAGGCAGAAAGTGTGAGAACTAAATAAATAAACAAGCCAAGATGGATGCCTCCATTGTTTGATACCTGTTTGGCATCAGTCAAGAACAATGCCCCCCCCCCCCCCGACATTGTTCCTTGTTTCAATCAGGCTATACTTAGACCATTGAAGACCGACGATGGTAACACAGTTGGCTCACTTGTTGATCTGTTGCCCAAACCTGTGTGATACCCGAGACCTTCAGAGCTATACAAGGTATCTGGTTATACCAAACTAATTGAAGATCCAAAATACGAATACATGTGTGTTACAGAGACTTCCTAGCACACGCATAACTTCATACTTCGCCTTCCTATCTCCGCTGTTTTAAATTTATTTGCCAGTAGGAATTCCAGTATTTCTCGACTTCATCTGGGTTCAGAGTTTTGGACAGGTTGCCATTCGTTAGACTAGAGAAATACCCTCACCAACACCTACTCAGCCCAGCACAAATGCAGACCCTGTCTTAAATTTACAGCTTTGAAAGCGAATGAGTCGACAAAACGGACGGTAACGGCAGGCGTAGGCAAATCAACCTGACAAGCTCAAAGATTTGTGTTGAAAGTGGAAACGACATGGCAAACAAAAATTAAAACGGAACAAAAATCTTCGAAACTAAACAAGGGGGAAAAAAAGGTGATTGTCTTCTCGGCGTCACTCGGGATATTCCTATTTTTCTTCCTTGTTTAAAACGAAAATGAAAAGAGTCTTGAAAGCTTGAATCGCTGCCCAGATTCGTGCCATTTGCTATCCTATTTATATGGCCTTGGTGTCAGTGTCAGTCCAACTATGAAAGCTGAAAGCCATTTAGAGGGCTTGGAATTGCCACCATTACAGAGTTCTACGTTTTTATCCCTCGTACTCGGTGACAGCAGTTTAAGTCGCATAAGACAGTTTCCAGTGACAGACGTGGATGCAGTTTTTTATGGATGCCTTTAATGTGAGCTCCGTGTGATTAAGGGGTCCCGACAAACACATTAACCTTTCTCAAGTAGTTTGTGAGGTCTACCTGATGACGGGTGAAGACTTCCCTTCTGAAGCATGGCAGCACCTTGGGTTTAAGCATTAGGCCCAACGATGTAGAAAGACGTGATACTGCGATAAGTTAGCTGGTTTGGTAAATTCTATTCCCTTCATGATTAGTGCTTGTGCTTGACTGTTCCTTGTTGGGTGGAAGGGCAGGGAGTATAGTAAAGCGTGGTAACCAATAAAATAGGGCGGTATTGATTTCGTAGTTTAACTCTCTGTGTGCCAATCACCGATATATCGGTTGTCCTACTGATCACATTTTGTGCCAGTCACCGATGTGTCGGTGCACAAGAATGCTAGGCTATTTTTTTGTTCGGGAAGAAAGAAAACTGACTTTCTATTCACAGATCTTGCTGCAGTTAGTCTTCACCCATGTCCCCCACTGTTTTCTTACTGTATCGGCAAACATGGAAAAATTCATGGCACACAAAGTTTTAAAAGCCTCTCAGAATAGTCGTCCAAATAACAGCCAAATTTATGACTTAGCACAATTTCGGGCTTCTTTTAACACGTGAGGATACACTTCGCAACCTTAACAGCTACATTAATATTGTAAAATTATGACGTCCTGCATTTATTCATTAACATCAGTCCTGCGATAGAACTGGTATAGCATTTGTTATTTGTTTTTTACTATGGGGGAGAGACAAGGTCATTTTTTATTTGCCAGCGCGTGACTAAAACCTCTAGGCCACTCCAGTGACCTTCACATTCGTTCAGAGTGCACAGCAACCAGAGACAAATGAATGTCTACACTGCTATAGTGATGATGTACAGACGTCGTTCTTAGATACTATTTCGCTATCTTCATGGACAGTCATTAGTCAAAGGCGTCAGCTTTGTTTTGCCAGTCAGCCAGAGAGCGGCGTATTGGTGAGAACTGAATGGACTATTGTCTTAAACAGGACCCGCCTTACAAACCACAACTTGAGCTATCAGTCTTAGATGAAGACAGTGGCTGAAAGCATTCCAGAGACCTTCTTTGAAACTAAGGCAAAATAGTGGCACAATACAGGGTATTTACACAGCTGAAGTGATGGTGATAGGTAATTGCACTGTATCTGTAAGAACTCTTTCTGACAGCAGTATTGCTGTACTGTACATTTCGAGCAACGGTATCACCCCCTGGCAGGTAATTGAGAAATTCTATGGCAGAAACTCTGCAGTCGTCGTTGAAATGTTGTTTCAGAGTTTAATTAAAGAAAAAAAACCAAACACCTGTCCTCATATGTCTATATCGACATGCTTTTGGCAGCATGAATAACGAGCACTGTGACAGGCAGAACAGGGAGGTAGCTAATGCGCACATGGGGAGATGCAAAGAAACATCTGTAACGAACATGTTAAAATTAGATTGTATGACTTTCTCTCAAGTTTATTTCTCAAATTGCAGATACATAATTACATTCAGTTCGTCAATAAGAACTAAACTCCACGCTTTTGTCTTGCACATTGTAACAAAAGATGCTTTACATTGAGGGCTTGGATCAGTCAGTCAAAGCTTTTGGAAAGCAGTCACTCATATTTTGCTTTCAAGACAGATCTAAGACTGTACATTTGATGACTGGTTTAAATTATTTGCTGGTCCTAGAGTAGGAAATGTTAACATTTGCTCGATTCGTTCACGATCTCTAGAATAGCAACGACAGTATTGTTTTAAACCTTAGGTGGGCGTACGTTAGACTTTCCTGCGTTAGATGTTGGAATTTCTTGTTTCTTGTTCTAAAGCTGGACTTATGGAGCCAGTACAAAAGTGGAGTCCTCTGATGCTTAACGGTGTGTTAAGGTTAGATCTGTGTCTCTTTATTCGCCATAAAGACTATCAATTAGAACGGAACATTGACTCATTTAATTATAATCATATTCACTGCACAATCGACACAGTCAACACTTTACTGTTCCTCAAATTTATGACAGTAAACTTTCAACAGTTGTGCAGGTTTTTTTTTTAACCCAATATGCTCACCCGGGAGAGAACGTAAAAAGCACTTTTATGATGGGGAAAGTAAAACCGAGAAAAGTGTCCTTAATGCAGATAAACATGGGCATGTCAGCATAAGCATATATCTTCTTTACGCTGTAAATATGATAGCTGCACATCACAGCTTACATAAACATGCCGGATTTTCGACAAACCGGTAGTCAAAAAGTGACAGACATCAACCTCACAACAAGCAAAAGCAGCCATATATCGTTATGACTGTCACTCTGTTGTATATCAGGGGACATTGACTGACAACTCATATACCATATTGTTCAGTTTTGCATAACATAGACAAAACTGAACACATACCCAATCGTAACGATGACAGTATAGCTTACAGGCTCGTCAGTAATTCATGTCTTTCATTTTAAACTGCCCTCCGCAAAAAAAAAAAAAAAAAAGTAGAAATATAACAGAAAAAGAGAGAAGACTCAACTTTGGATTTTTAAAAAAAATAAAAAAATCAAACGTATTGTTCAAAATCTCAATCTTATACATGCATTAGGTGTTTAATTGCTTGATGTAAGAGTTCAGAATTTGCCGTTGGATCATGATTTGCAATGCAGTGTATGTGTCAAATGCTTTATGCCCGATTTGCTCTTACACACTGAGAAGTGTCTGTATTAGGCCTATCATTTCAATGTTCAAATATTGTATTTTGGACACATGTAACACCTTGCCGATGAGAGCCCGTTCATTTCATTCCCTTCGACCCTTCACAGTATAATGAGGCATACGCAACTAATGATAACCAACCAAGAGCACACATATAAAGGCAGGGGTAACTCGACGGCATTGTTAAAAATTATTCTGAAACAAAACCCAGTTTCCTCTTTTCAATTGCATGAAAATTTTGAACGAGATAATTGTTCATAGCCGTGCCACCTGGACAACAGACAATAGAATTTTGGAATAGAAAAGAAGATTCATGATCATAAAAGCACGAGCTGACTGAAAATACTAAAACTAATACCTTCAAAGTAGGCAGTACAAAGGCGTGTAGTCATCTGTACAGCTGGCGTGTGTGATATGAGAATGAAATTGATTACATCTCTACATTTTGAAAGGAACCCATTTATCTTGTCTTAAAATAAAATCATTCTCCTTATAAAGAATGAAAATGCACCACGTTTTCTTTAGAAGCTCTTGTTTCATACTGTGAATAGATCTTAGCAGAGAAAATAATTACATCTGCTCGTATTTCGCAATCGGCTGTTTCCTCCTTTAAAATTTGTTAAATAAAAAAATAGAGTAAATCATGTATGTTTCGTGAGGAATGTCAAACTTTCCATTAAGACTCATCAATAACAAGGCTTAAGATTGAAAGGCTTGCCACATGAAACTGCAAGTAAGGTCATCTCAACCTGAAATGACATTACAGTTCAGTCCTGTGGCTTTGGTTAACGTTTTTGGCTTCAGAGAGGCGGTGTTAACTGTCAGAGAATCAGGAAGGATCGGATTTACGGAGCTGCATTTTGTTACCATGGTAAACGAGCATGCAGATTGGTTTTTCCTCACGAAGTGTGGCTCAAATGTTAAGAAAGGTTTGTCCGTTGGGACGAGAAGCCGAAATTGATTGGAACTAAAAACTGTGAAATGTGAAATTCATCTGACTTTGTGTTTTCCTATGATCAGCAAGGCCTTCCTCTGATCAGCATGGCCATGTCGTGTCAAACGAAAAATTCAAACACCTTACAAAAATGGCATTCCCTTCAGTCATCTGGGCTAGACGATACGTGCGGCTCCAGCTGAAATTATACCATATTATTTGTCTTTTTCCATCTTTTCTATTCATCATGGAATATTGTAACAAAGACAGGATGTTCGTAAATCTGTGACTGCTTCGAAATCGAAACTTGCCCATTAAAATGTAAAAAAAATTTTCTCATGATGAAAATTGAAAATAACAAATGTATGCTTTCTTTCTGGTGATGATAGTGTGGGAAAGAAATTGGTATAGCCTTACTACTTCAAAATATCAAGCAACCGCCGTGGGTGTGGCCCGAGCCGTTAGAATTATGAACAGACATATGTTTCCGCACTCCCGTTTGCATCTTTACCAGGAGACAGTGAATTCTTTCTCTTTTTTAAGCATAGCTCTGCAAATTCCATTCGTTTTTAAACCTAATGTTCTCCAGACACAGGCCGTAGGACCTCACAAAGCTTTCACCATACAACAGATGATGGCTTTAATACTACAAGTTGGCGGTCTCAGAAGTTATCTGTTTCCACCTCCATATGTTTCTTTTCAAGCGCCAGGGGTTCTAACCCTTTCATAATAATGTACGATTTTGACGAAAGCTAGAGATGGCATTCTATGCTTGCTCCAGCCGGGCTGCGTCTGCCGTCTAATGAGGCAATCCGCTTGTCAGCGCCTGCATGTGTATATTTTCCGGGGAAGCGTTGAAAGCTTCCATCCCAAACACGCCAAGATTTCTTGGGCAAGTCATAGAAAAGATGCATTTGCACTCGGCAGAATGTTTTTTGAAAGACCGTATCTGTTTTCTCGACCTCTGTTCGGCATTCGACAAATGTGAAAATGTGTGCGAGGTTAGCTGTGTGAGACGACATAGAGCAATAATGAGACGGGGGTGAACTATTGGTTGGTGTAGAAAGCTTTGCTATGCTGGGAAAAAGGATAGTTCAACAATAAACATTTCTAAGACACCAAAACTGACAGTGTGAGCCAAAATCAAGTTTGAGACACTTCCTCCATTTTTTCCCTACAAAAGTGACACCTCTAACAATCGAAAGGCAACATGGACGTTCTTAACTACAATGTTGAAGTGAAACAGTTAACGGCGTAAAACAGATAACACACAGAGCACTTCTTCATTTCAAAACAGTTGCCATTCATTTTGTCTAGATTTTGTTTCCTACTGCATAAACATTAGATGTACGATTTGTCTCAGCGAACAACAACTAGCATTTACAAATGTTAAAAGAATCCGATGCCAGTTAGGGAAATTTACTTGGCACGGTTATAACCAAATTAAAATCTTTTGATCGATTACAAATTTTAGCTGAAGATCAATCATGGCCCATAAATCTTTATCGCTGCCTCCAGCACTCTTTGTATTTCAACATGCAGACACAGGAGACGGTGGGCGGGGATTTCGGAATACAAATAATGCCCTTATCTTGTTTCCCATGCCTGACAGTTTTTAGTGCTCCAGTTTCTTCCACAAAACTCGAGGTTTTTTCCTTCCCACTGACTGTCTGTCACTGTGAGAAACACCTTTAACCAAATCTGCTAGGAATGATCGCAATGGCGTGACAGCACAACATGACGGCGCTTCTTACAAGATGTTTAGAATATACGAGTTCTAAACAGCAGTGAGACAAGCAGCTGTCAAATACAAGAAATAATAAGAAGGTACCAGCAAGCTAAGGTTGCGGTACTGGGAGAAACCAAGAAAGTAAGTACGTGTCAAGTTCCAGTGCTAGAGATGGCAATAGAAACCTTGTTTGTTTACAGGATTCTGCCAAGTTCCACGTACCCATGACTTACAGAAAGTGTCTCACAGAAAAGTGGATAATTATTTGTGACAAGATCCAAAGTGTGGCAGTATTCTATAACCTGTCTTCAGGATAACAGAAATAAAATTGTGCGAGAAAAGTAAAGGTAGTACACAAATACTTAAGCTTTGTAATAATTAATATCATTTCTGGAAACTGTATCTCTCTGTTTAGTAGTAAGATATTTTGCAGCGGTAAGACCAAGGTATCCTTGGACCAGTGTTTTCCTGCTACAGTCAGTCACTGTTCCAGCGCATTTCAGATTCAACAAAAACAAGGAATGAAAACGGAAACTGTAAATGGATTTGACAGCTCATAATTATTGCAACTGCTTAAAAATGGAATCGTGTAAAACTTCACTTGTTCTTCTTTAAAGTCGAATCAGAATCAATAGTTGTAGAGGCTTCAAAGACATACATTTATAGAATATACGATGTGCAGTAAGACAAGAATTCGACTCTATCAAAATACTGATAAGCCAGGCTGACAAACGAACATCAAAGTTCTATTTAAAATGCATTAATTTTCGCCAGTCGACGGAATTGCGAGTTTATTCCTTTCCCGTTGCTTTTTCTTTTCCTTGCCGTTCATTCTTTTATCCCTGCTATTTTTGGGGGGAACCAAAAACCCCAGACCATATCCGGCCCCAATTTACATCAAAAGCAATGAGTGATTGAACAAGAAATGTTTGAACGATACCGGATATTGCATGGAGATTTGTCACATTGTTTCGCCCGGTTATCGGCAAAACAGCGTCAGTTTGTCAAATGTCGAAATTGCAAAGGCCAGGGACAAAAGAAAAAAGGAATGGAAAAGAAAAGCACCGTATCACAAAGAGATCGATGCGGAGTCATTCTGCGGTGTGAATGAGATTCGAGTCCAATTCCGATATCTCGTAAGCTCCATAAAAACAGTGGTTGAATTCGAGCGGCGAATCTGCTCCGATTCGATCAAGAGATAGTAGCGGATTATCTGAATTTACTGCTGAACCAGAACTTTTATATCCTTTCATTTCCAATACTATTTTCATTTCTGCAGAAACCGCTTCCAGACAGTTTTAAATAAAATGTATTCTGGTGCGCAGGAAGGTAATCTCGTCTTATATTTATACTGAATAAAGAGTGCACGCTATGAGACGTACAGATCTATGTTGTCTACTACCATTCAATAATTGATTCGCGGGTAGTCTCTACATTACAATATATTGCGGGAACCGTTTGGTCTTCATCATTCTGTTACTACACCTCTCACGGACGAAATGACTCACCACTAGGTAGTTCCGCTTTATGCGGCATTGCAGCGTTGCTGTTCTGTGATAACCTGATAATGTTATTGAACTGTATCAGTCAGCGGAAACTGTGGACTCATGATGGGCGTTGATAGTGTGAGAAATGGGCGCATGCATTAATGGGTTTATATTTGCTCACAGGCGAGTCAGCAGCTACAAGTTAGCGTATGAGTGCGTGTTTTGGAGGATGTCACGGCCTGGAGGGGCATCTTTGAGTCTGCCATCATCATAGTGTCGGTGTGTATGTATGGCACACTTCATTGCCATATCGACAACAAATATAGAAATACATAAAATAAAAATATCAAGCAAAGGCATTTTGTAATGGCTTTAGGCTGGTAACTACCGAAATCGAGGATTTGTAATATTCAAAAGAAACCATTAGTCGTACAATATTATAACCTTCAGAAAGATAAGCACATTTTATTATATAAAACAACCTGAAAAAGTGAACTTGACCTAATTTGTCGCATACGGTGTTTTCCCGTAACACGGCAGTGTTATTGCCTTTGTTATTAGGTTTGTGGATTTGTTTGTTTGTTTGTCCTTTTGGAGGCGGGGAGGTGACAAGGGAGTCATGGCTGTTCTTTAAATCTTATTTATTCACTCTTTTCTTTTAAACCTGTTGAAGTGAAATGGTTAAGTTGACAATGTAACGAAGGAAATGCTGTGAGAGACAACAATGCATTGACAAAGTTGATGATACAATAGTATTATTCAAAGAAGACTTACTGTAAAATATAATGCTAAGAGTTAAACCAGTTGTATTGACATTAGCCATTAGTGAATGAGGTCGTTTTCAGTGTATTTATGGTAGTAAAGAAAGTGATAGAGATAGTAATAATGGTCGAATATAACTGCAGAAACAACAGCAAAATTGGTCTAGCTGGAGATTCGGCAGTCCTTGCGTGGAGCGGGGGGGGGGGGGGAGGTGAGTGTGGAGAGGAGGGGGGGGGGGGAGACTTCCTGACTCTCTCTCTCTTTCCCCCGTAATGACATTCACTACATTATAGTGTAAACTTCTGCTTGGTTAACATCACGGCTAATTAAACTCAGTAACACCTGTAGTTCCCACAACAGGAACTACACAGTGCAGTGTAATCTGAAGTAAAATGATGTAGTTCTAATACTTTTATCAGATTCAGTTGCAATGGCCTGATTTCGCCCCCAGTTTCTTCTGCTTCTTCTTTTTTCTAAACTTCGACGAATTTCCACATGTTCAACAGTCACAATTAATTTACATTTTGCAAGGTAAAACTACACGGCTGTCAAAATAAAGACCGACATTCACAAATTATCTACATCTCTCTACAATTTTTTTTTTTCATCTCTATCTATATATTTTTTTTACCTACCCGTCAGATCTGCCAAATAAAATAAATGTAAAGTTGAGGAAAATTGGAAACGTATGTAGAGAGGTAGTGTAAATTGACTACTGTGGCGTACTCTGACGATGTTAATTTGCTTTGCCCTGGCACAGATGTCAGTTATGAAATGTTTGTCGATGAACTGCTGGAAACAGGTGTTGGCTTGTGAAATGCTTATCTAAACCCCTCGCCTTGTGATTGCAGTACTCGGTGCTGGGGCCGCCTTGTTGCTCAACATGTTACGGGAAGAAAATGTGCCTTTTTTGTGTGTTCATCAGTCGTCTTCTCTTATTCTCTCTCTCTCTCTCTCTCTCTCTCTCTCTCTCTCTCTCTCATTCTCTCTCTTTCTCTCTCACACACTCTCATACTCTCTCACCCTCTCTCTTTCTCTGTCTCTAGATGCATATAAATCCCTCTCTTTCTCTTTCTTTCTCTCTCTCTCATTCTCTCTCTTTCTCTCTCACACACTCTCATACTCTCTCACCCTCTCTCTTTCTCTCTCTCTCCCCCCCCCTCTCTCTCTCTCTCTCGCTTCCTCTCACGATATCCTACATTCCATTATGTTATTTCGTCTGTCCACCCTTCACCTGTTTGACATCTCCTTCACACCAATCTCCATCCTTCGGTTCCTCTCTCTTCGCTTTCTCACTCCCGACTCTTTTCTCTTATCTTTGTTTCCTATCCTTCACTCCCTCTTCCTGCTTTCTTTCACATTATTCATGTCTACATGTCCCTCTCCCTCTTTTCTCTTCACTCCACTCAATCCTTACCTCTCTCATCGCAGGAATCATTAAAAAGTTGAGTTCTTCTGTCAGATTTATCCCCTCTCTTCATACAGATTATCAAAGAACGTCAGGTCGAGAGGGAAGAAAAAAAGGAAGATTATTCTTAAGTTGTTTGAAAGATAAACCTGCAAACTTGAAATATGTCAGTTTGACGATCTATTTTCGTGCCCCAAAGTGTCACTCAAACTTCCAGCACATCCTAATCATACCGAGGAAGCGCTGAGGGCGAATTTTATCATAGAGACGGATGTCTTGCACTTTGTTTGCGCTCTGGCCTGATGGATTGTGATATGTAATATGCATGTGCAATCAGAGGGGGAAAGACATGTACACCTGACACTTGGAGACGTGGGTGGCGGGAGTTGGAGACAGCTGAGGAGAGGAATTATAACGAGGATGCTAAGGCTGTGGGAGATTTGCTTAGGTGATCAATCAATCAATCAATCAATTAGTCAATCAGAGTCAATCAATCAATCAGTAAGGCTATTTATCTCTTAACCCACCTACCTACATAATTTCGTATCTATCTATCTATCTATCTATCTATCTATCTATCTATCTATCTATCTATCTATCTATCTATCTATCTATCTATCTATCTATCTATCTATCTATCTATCTATCTATCTATCTGCCTCTGTCTGCCTGTCAGTCTGTCATCAGTCTGCCTGTGTGTTTGTCTGTCTGCCTGTCAAACTGTCTGTCTTTCTATCTAGATCTATCTGTTCACATTTATCTGTACTGTACGCTTTCTAACCGTTCAACCATTACGTATGATTTATGGATGTGTATGAAAAATGCATATTATTATGACGCAAGCAAATTTTAGAGTTTATCCTTTTTACATCAGGTATGCCTTGGTGACAATAGACAAACCTTTTTTTTCAACCAGAGTCACATGAATAAAAGTGTAATTTGACATGTTTATTGTTAGAATAACTGTCAATATTTTGTTGTAATATTATGTTTCCTCATGCTACACTCGGGGACCGGTGTTAATGTGACCGTGTCACGACTACTCCGGTGGTCCGAAGGCATGCCCGAGCGTGTCGTTGTCCGAAGGCGTGCCCGGGGGTGTCGGGTGCTTGGATTCTATGATCTCCAATACCTGCACTGACCGAGGCGACTCGGCCGTGTCAGGATGTTTTATGGGCGTGAGTGGCCCAGAGGTCGTGGAATTCCCGAACTCAATTGCAATTAGCTTGGGGCAGGTTTTGGCGCTGCATGAAATGCGTATTTTTGTTTAGTCAATCTATCGCAGCGTCATTCCCTAGCTAGGCACTCGGACCAAGAGGACGGTCATTCGTGCAAGTTGTACAGTTCTGACTCTTGAGAACTGGTGAGTTGGTCTTAGTAACTTTGTTCTCTTTGATACTTACTCGCATTTCGTTTACTCTGCAGTGAATATTATAAATGAATATTGCATATTATTATACGATTACTATGTTGGACAGTGTGGTTGGATGATCACTGCTTAAGCACGTGTTCGTTAGAGATGTTATGGCCACTTAGACTGGCGGTAATAAGAGTTTGATGCTACACTGTATGTTATGTAATATTGATGCTGTGGAAGTTTTCTGTTATTTGAAGTTCAGTTACTTCACTGTGTTTGGAAGCATATTATGGTCCATGATATTACTGATAAGGAGGCATATTGGATGGTTAATGCGTGTACACTTGAATATCTTCATGTTAACCCAGGGGATGGTACATGATGGGACTAGAAGTTATGCAGTATGTTGTCCCAATTGTTGCAGGTTACTGGGGGAAGACAGCTGATACTGTGGGGCGGTGAGACGCCATACACTGGCACTGGGCCAGGCCAGCCCGTCCACGGTTAGTGAATAGTATAGTAATGAACGAATATGACACTGAGATTGGAGCTCACTGTGTCTTGGTAATATGGTTACTGTTTGCTATATTATGTTATTGTGTTGGTTATTATTGTTTGTCACCAAGGGCAGCTGGAGAAGATGACGTCATGCTCAAGTGATTAGTAAGCCTGTGAAGGCCAGTATGGTCAGATAATATAATTATGGGGTCTTTGTGGTTTGTGTGCATCTTTATCTCTCCTGTATTATGAGACTGTTATTTGGAGGACGTGTGCGTATATTGTATGCATGGTGCATGGGGTGAATGATAGTAGTATAACTACAATGTATTAATCCATGCATACGAATGATATACATGTATGCTTACTGTAATGTATGTCCATCGTTTTGGATTTATTCACAGTAAGGATGAGGCAGTGAGCCAGGGATGCCGGTAGGCGTGGCTGCACTGGGTTTTAGCTTCTTGACTTTTAGTACTTTTAGTTTATGGTTTTAGTTCTCTTTAGTTTTTAG
Organism: Onchidella celtica; assembly: GCA_963931925.1. Taxonomy (NCBI): domain Eukaryota; kingdom Metazoa; phylum Mollusca; class Gastropoda; order Systellommatophora; family Onchidiidae; genus Onchidella; species Onchidella celtica. The sequence goes on from OZ007568.1 coordinate 23,764,029, forward strand.
TACTTTTAGTTTCTTGATTTTAATTCTTTTTAGTTTTAGTTCTTTTTAGCCGTTTACAGTTTTAGTTTATAATATTAGTCATTTACGGTTTATAGATACTATAGCTTTTCTTTTTGTTCTTTTTGGTAAACTCCAATCATTGCTGGGCTACATAACCCTTTTCTATTTTTTATATATAATAAATGTGGTCCCTGTCGTGGAAAAGATCCTGGTGTGGTGTTGCTGTGTTGTAAAGGTCGTATGATTGTGAGCGAGCACCACGGTGTTGGGTGTTGAATGGTTAATTGTCTTCTAAATTCCATCATACACCACCACAATAAAATAGTGCATAGAAATTGTAATATTCTTGTGTGAAGCTGTTCGTTTGGGAAACCACAACAGTAACAATAATACAACGTCAGACTGACAAAATTACAACTTATGAGAAGACAACCTCTGAATTTGAGTTTTATTAAGTTTGCTAAATTTGTATAATTATGTAAAAACACAAAACCAAAAATACCTGACTTGACTGAACCCTGACCGGGGGCTCCTTGAAGATTGTATGCGATGCCTCTTAACGATCCTCTCTGTTGTTAAAGGAAACGTTATTTTGAAAAGTACTAGAAGGGGCTCATCTCAATAATTCAGCTTAATCATATATTGCTATTCATGTTGTCCCCAGCTGTTATAATCATTACTGCCATTGTTTTAAACTTCCGTTTTGATGTCATCATAGTTATTTTTGTCGCTGATGCTGTGTTCAGCCTTTACAAACCACTGAGATTTCAGAGAGATCCTCTTGAACTTGCTGAACCTGCACGACGTGTTATAACCATTGACTGTGTACATTTTGTGTGTTCGCCAGTTTGTCTGATCCTCTGGTTTCATTCTGGCCCCGTCTCTGTGTTGATCGTTATCTCACGTTCTATTCTGATCATTTCTCGATCGATATGCACTCAAGCACACATTCGGTGATCACAGTGTTAATACACTTCCTGTCTGTTCATTTTTTTCTATTCTTTTCTGTCCTCCCCCACCCCCCCCCCCCACTCCTTCCTTCTCTCTCTCCCTCTCTCTTTCTACCTCTCTCCCCTCTCTTTTTCTCTTTCCAGCCCAACCATTCCCAACGAAAGATCTACGGCTCCCCCGAGCGCTCCAGCCATATTTCAGCATGCGGAATTTAATAGAGGCCAGAGGCAATGGGCGTGCGCGAGGTTGTCACGCAGTTGTTTAAAAAACGGTCATTTCCATCTTAAACAGCAACTGGCTGCCGTTATCAACGCCGTAAAACATTGCGATAATGCCAGCCCGAGGCTGTGCAGGGCTGTCCGTGCTGTTCGGAGCCTGTCGCAACACTTCTTCAGATTAAAGCTAAGCAGGGGTTGCCTTCTAGCTTGACTGGAACTTGTTCGGCTCAATTATTTAGCGATTAATTTTCATCCCCTTTCCAACACCCCGTAAATTAGCCATTCGGGGCGAAATTCGGCTATCCGTGATCTGGCTCTGAGAGTGAAACTGGACTAGCCCGACCATGAAATAGTCAAAAGATGGTAGAACTGCTGTTGGAGAGTTTCCCCGAGAAATGGTCTGGTTTCGCTTGGAGTACTGTAATGGTGCTGTCGGACAACGAGTTTTCAGTGGTCTTCTGTGCAATTTATGTTTTTCATTACGCCTGTGGAAGTTGTCCCTGTGACTTGACTGTTATTAAGGCTGCATGTCTTCAATCACAGCACCCGTTCTCTGAGAGGTTTCCTGCGCTGCTGATGTTCTGCACCGTCTCTTTCCTTCTTGCTTTTAGCGGATCCGAATTCCTGGGGGCAACAACTTTGCACTTCGCCAGAGTAATGTTAGCAAATGCCAATAAATCTCACACTTCAATGAAGCCAAAAAGTGTTTCATCTAAAAAAAAAAAAAATGTTTCATACGAGTAGAGACAAGAACTAACGTTTGATCTGAGAAAAGGCAAGATGTAGTACATTTCAACTAACAATATATGGGAAAAAAATTACGGGGCCATGGTGGACAGTGCAAAATACTTCATTCTCGACGGTTCATGTCGATTAGCCAGATATTAATGGAAGTCGGTCGATGTAGGTTCGAAGATTTGAGAAAAATATCAATTTTCTGCATAACTATTATAATTCCAGAGTTCAGAGCATTTTTCAGAAATAATAGGCCAGTTTTCAAGGTCCACCGAAGTACCCATGAACAGCATAAGATTTCAAATTGCTGAACTGTTTGGCGTTAACGCTTTTAGTAGAATTATTACAAGACAGCAAAAAGCAATGGTGATCAGTAGGAAGGTTCCCGCAAGAACAGTATCTAAACCATTAGGGCATTATAAATAAGCATAAAGATTGATAGCTAAACTTGTGACATTTATTTATTTTACAGGCACAGAGAAATACAAAAGTGTATCAGAGTATTATTAGTACTTTCAAACCTCATCACAGTAACATCACTGTGCTAAACTTTAGCAGCTGAAGTGTTGGGAGGAAGTATCATTTAGATCTATAAACGTTGCATACACCAAGATACTCCTCTATATTTGTCATTTTCACTTTTAAGTGACAGTTCTTAGATTAAATTGTCATGAAAACACAAAACAATAAGATAAAGATGAAAAACTACATTATTGTTACATTTTTTTAAAATCACGATAAGTGAGTCATTCAACGGTTTTTAGTTAGAAGCCTTTATTGTTTGAAAAGTCAAGTCTAACGTGCACTTTTTGTCTCATCTGGCGACGATGTCGTTAGATAACCTCGTCATCGACAATAAAGAAGATCGTCTCTCGTCCCGACTTTCTGACGCCGAATCCAATTGGAAAAGTCGACTCAATGGGGTGGCACCCGAGTGCACCCTTGTCGGCACGAGAGGAGCAGATAAGTGCGCTGTTGTCAAGTTTGAGATTATAAATTTGCCGGCACCTCCGAATTATCGGCACTGAAAGGCCGCTAATCTGCATGTCTGTCAGGGTGAGCACACAGATCTATGCGCATGATTGCCTGGCCTCCAAATGCCTTTGACGACAGGCGTGTACAAATATCTCCTGATGAATACTCTTTCTTCTTCATTCCGTTTGACAGCTGATACGTGGAGGGGCGCGGAAAACGTAGTTTGTTATGTGCCCTCCACCCCTCTACCATCATGTTTTTAAAAAATCAAAAGGAGACAGGAAGAACTGATGGAAACAATCTTCTCTCACTATCTTGAGAAACTGCTTTGGCACCTGTGCATTTATGCCTCTGCGTTGCAAGACAGATATTTGGTGCCATCAGACGCCCAGAAATGCCGTGTCTATGAAGGGGAGGAAGAAATACCATACCCTGGTACTCATGTTAGACATTTTTTAGTTTCTTTCGCCACTGCAAAGAAAAAGATACAGTATCAATGCAAAAGGAAAGTTTGATTAAAACAGCCCGTACAGAAATTTCTTTGGGAATTGTTATACCACAGGATGGTCTTGCCTCTATACAATGGTCTCATTATGCTCTTATGAAGTTACTGACTGGCATTCACAGATTTAAAAAAAATAATAATCAACGGAAAACCCATGCTTCAGTTTTGTTGTTTTTTAAAACGGTCTCATTGCCATCTGATGCTAAACCAAATTTTATCCTTGAATCCTAATTCTGAAGCCTATCCCTAATCCTTACCCTGATACCTCATCCTGATCTTCCTTCCTTCGCGAATGGCGAATTTCTGGTGTGACACGGATCACACAACCATACCCTCTGCTTATAGGAAGGAAACGCTTTGAAAAAAGTAAAATCCCTCAAAATCTACACACAAAATACTCATTGTTGTATTATAGACACATAGGGTGTCTAAAACAATGGCATATCTGCCCCACGGATTCAAATGGGAGGTAGCGATTCTACCCTTTTCTCCTAAATCCCCCCCCCCCTTACCCCCCTCCTCCACCCCTGGTCCAAGCTATATCACATGCTCAGTTTCAGGTCAGTGTAGACAAAAACAAAAAACAAAAAAACTTGAAATTGTGGAAAACTGAGGCCCCCTGCTTTTCCTAATCCTTTCCCCTCTCCTGCACCATCGATCAAGAAGATTTCTTAAAAGGATAATCTCAAAGAGCTGGAAATGGGTGTAGAATTTAACATACAGCGTAAGTTACTTTTCGTCGCATGCCAGAAAATCACTGAGTTCATCACGATAACTGCACTGGGTGGCAAACAGTGCAATACAAGAGTGGGAGTAGATCTAGATCTACTTGGAACAACGCAGGTGGGCACTCCCTGCTGCACTAAACCTGCTTGACTCCCCAAACCAGTACAAACTGAACATGGGTTTGTCTTGTCCAAGTAGCCAGCGGACCATACATTTGCTGATGACTTTGAGTCAAGACATAGCCTCAATGGTAGGCGGACTAAGCGCTTGAGTAAATCATTTCTTCCATAATTTACGACGGCGTTGATCGATGTAAGTCCTGTCACCACGGACAGAGCAAAGTAGTATGGCTTCATTTGGGACCGTGGCCCACAATGTCATGACAGGCTGCTTTCTTAGACAGGCCAGGTCGCTATGGGGGCAGGTTGAATGGTGACAAACGTGCACATTAGCAAGCGAGCATACACGTATACACACAACATACATACACCATTATGTATTGCTTTGCAATGTGATATTTTCTTGTATCTGAAGCAACACCGAACAGTTCAACGACTTTGGTTCCAGTTTTACATTGTAAATAAACCAAATCTTAATCACCGAAGCTTTAACAGAAGATCTCCTGGATTCACTGAAATTATAAATTTTAATTCACACCCAAAGCACTATCTGCTAAATGGCAAAAACAATTGTCTTGGCGTGGACGAAAATAATATGATATTCACAGTATCCATACGCGGAACGAACACAGAGCAGAATCCAGCACTTCAACTTTTTTTCTTGATTACAATTTCGGCATCGACTATTTAGAATAAGAAAACACTATTATCTTCAAGCGTCACGGCTTGTGTCCATAGTCTATATTCGCTCGTGTTCCCTACTAGTCTGTGACGGTAATCTCAGGCGCACATCTGATTGTTTGATCTCCACTGACTGATATGGCAGATTCTCTCTCAGAGTTTGTTTCGTTGTATTATGTCTATACACACTATCTGGTGACAACGTTATGTGCTACATTCTTTTCTCTGAATGTAATGGAGCTGAGAAAGTTAACATTTCATATTATTTGGAGTCTCCAAATTTAAGGAGCTAGGTTTGAAATAGATTGCAAGAATCCTGTAAAGTTACGAGCACCGCACTTTAAATGCACTAAGGAGAACAGTATCTAAGAATAACCTTGATTCGCACTGACATTTCTATTTGTCAGGCTGCTCTGTCTATTCGTACTTAAGGATATGACTGCATTAGGATGGCTATAGGCGTCCCGTGTCCGCATAATGTGGCAGCAGTATGGATTTAAGGGCCTATGATAAGAATGTATTGGCCCAGCACGATAGGCTTCCACTCAATGGCCCTTAATGACAAAAGTGACGTGAAGAGGCTTAAGTTGTGTCTACGTGTGTGTTTGATTGCGCTGTCATACCTAGATAGACCTCTTTGTTTCTTAAGCCGAGTGGCTCTCGTTGTCACTGTTAGTCATACGTTGTAAATTTGTCGGCCCCGATAACACCATGAGTTGAGATGAAGGGCGAGCAGGATAAAAAGGCATAAATCTCAAGGAGTGGAGTGGCCCTCTCCGTCTTTGTCAAGAAACAAATGACACGAGATTACTTTTTTTGCACACAATAAACTCAGACCTCCAAAGCCCTTGTCATATATTATGTGTGGAATATACGCCGTGTAATTTTACTTTCCTGTCAGCCCGAGCCTAGTTATAGCCCACAAGGCCAGGCCATGTCGATCTGGAGCGAAGAGTCTATTATAATAGAAGAATGGGTGCATTCTGCTCAGGATCACCATACTGCAAAACTGCAGTGAAGTTAGCATTGTATTAATGATCAAAATGTACTATTTGTAGGAAGTACACTGACCAGTGTAAATGATCTGTAATAATGAATAGTGGACTTTTATGCTGTCTGAACAGGAATCGTACCACTATGCAATTTGTGTGGCAGATGGAAATTAGTGCAGAATTTGTCCCCAAAGTTTTAAAGCACTAAATATACTTCACTCCATGCACCCACAGCCATCTTAAAACTGTTACGGGTGTTTTTGCATGATACTCAGTATATAATCTTATTTTGTAAAAGAATGTAAATGTATTGTATATCCTTCATTTAAGTATAAAAGTAACTGCTTTCCTTGGTCTCCATTTTCTTTATAAATTAATAGTGTTATATTTATTTTCGCTCTCAAAAATATTACCACGATGTTATTTCAAACACGAACGTGCGTCACTTCTGTCTCGTTCATTCATCAAAATTTTTAGTTTTTGTCATTTAACATTTTCATCTTTCACCCCGGACGGAGCAGGAAAAATCCCGGGTAAATCCCACCAGCGTGACAGATACAATTGTTTCTACGTTGTGACACGAGAAAACAAACAGGGCATTCTGAGAATTTCTTACATGTTCATAATTAGCATTGTCGGGCGTTTTAGATGGAGCAGGAAAGAAATGGGGCAGAACAAGAGGGAGGTAAGAAGGAGAAGGCTTAGAGCCGGATTTAGGGCCTGAAAATGAAATGTGTATAATAATTATATTATACAGGGTGGGCCAAAAGTAGGGTTACAGTTTTAGATATAAATTATAGTGTTAACTGTAACCCTGCTTTTAACCCACCCTGTATTAATGGGCTTACATTTTATAACAAGCCTTTCTACCATAACTTGGTGGAACGCGTGAGTGGTAAAACAGAAGGAGCCAAAGGGGGGGGGGGGGTCTTACGATGCCTTCTAAATATGTTTTATTTGAATATTACTCAGGCAAAGGGCCTTGTACACCGACAGCCTGGATCTGCAGGGGCGAGGAGAGGGGTACGGAAGAAATTGCGGATCTTTTTTTTTTCTGTTTAATTCTGTTCTTTTCTGTATTCTACATAAAGAGAATGTCGATTACATTGACGAGGGAGATAATAGTATTACACTGGTGGCTGCTTTGCTTTTGAAATGCAACTACAAATGGGTTAGAATCATGAAGCAAAATACCCCATTAATTATCTATTTCCACGGCCGCATTACTTAAGTTCCTGCATTTTCGTATTTCTTGCTTAAATTTGTATTCATTTTGTCGCATAACAGTTTCCTATCTATCTGCCAAACAAGAATCTGTCTGGGAATTAATTATACGCTATATTAAAGAAAATACCTCGAATAATTGGGCAAAATTGGCCAGCAATATGTATGTAACTTGTTTATGTAAGTTACGGAAAGCAGAATCTGTCAGCCATTTCTTATCAATGGGTCTTTGTCTTGGAAAACAATGCATATTTGCTCTATGAATAACATTATATTTACGCGTTTATGCAGTTATGGGGAGATAATCACCAAGTGCCGACTCCCTGTTCTGTGCGGCCGATTTTTACATTATTGTAGTTCGAAGACAAAGTTCCGTTATGTCTAAGATCCAGAGGGTGAGTCAGGGGAGTTATATTGTTATCTATTTGTTCGTTCTTTGAAAATGAAAAATCGCGTGTGTTGGTTGGCATGAACTTCGACGTGTCTAACATGGAAAAACACTCCTCGCGATACAAAATAGAAAGGCAGCACACGAATTGATACTATTACATAGATAGATAGATAGATAGATAGATAGATAGATAGATAGATAGATAGATAGATAGATAGATAGATAGATAGACAGATAGATAGATAGATAGATAGATAGATAGATAGATAGATAGATAGATAGATAGATAGATAGATAGATAGATAGATAGATAGATAGATAGATAGATAGATGGATGGATGGATAGATAGATAGATAGATAGATAGATAGATAGATAGATAGATAGATAGATAGATAGATAGATAGATAGATTGATAGATAGATAGATAGATAGATAGATAGATAGATAGACAGATAGATAGATAGATAGATAGACAGATAGATAGACAGATAGATAGATAGATAGATAGATAGATAGATAGATAGATAGATAGATAGATAGATAGATAGATAGATAGATTTCTGGAAGGCTGAGCAGATAAATATACCTCCTCATATCTCATTCATCCTGGTATGCCTTTTTCATCTGTCCTCCTTTGCTCAGTCAGTATTCCCATTTCTCATCATACACTTCTACCCCCACCCAACCACCATGTGTTCCGCCCCTGGGAAGACGGATGACGTGAGATTTCCGACGCCACAAGTTCCCCCTCGTCCTTTCATTTCCAAGACGGATAGCAAAGTGCGCCTGTCAGGCTATGCCAAAGTACTTGCTTTCAGAGTTGAACGATTACGCCCTCGGTTCCAAAACAAAGTGATGAACAATGCCCGTGACAGGGGCTGCGGTAAGTCAATGTCAACAAGGAGACAAACGCTCGTTATTTATTCTTCGTGTCGACACCCGAGTGCGTCCGTAACGTTTTATCAAAGTTGAAGGCGGGAAGTATTTTTTCTCTACCGGGAGGGGAAAGGTCGGGGGGGGGGGGGATTATGTATGTGTGTCTGTGTGTGTATGGGAGGGCCAGGAACGGACGGAGCACCGTTTCCCCCCCCTCCCCCTTTTCCGTTTTCGTTGCCTCCGATAGCTAGGATAGCTTCTGAAATGAATATTGTGAACTAGGGGAGATATCGAAGGGTTTGTATTAGATATAAGTAGATCTAATTTGGCCGAAATGCCTGTCAATTATAGTTTGGCAGTTTCATTCATGTCATAATGGTTATTACCATAACTTTTTAATTAAATGTCCCTTAATAAATTGAGTAGAGAGGCCTTAGGACTTTATTATCATCCTTGGTGTAATAGCCGTGTCATAGTTATCTTTATGAACAAGCAATAACTGATAAAACTGATTGAGTATCATCGTTGTTTCTTTTCATTATTATCATTTCTTAGTCATCTTTTTCTCATCGTCATTTTCATTATCTTGAGCAACATTTTTCATAACTGCCACCATTATCGGTCTTCAGTTTTTATTGTGACAATAAAGAATTGAATAGAAAGTCAGTCTCGACGACACGCGGTGGTTACCAGTAATAACTACACATCTGTGCATTCGCCCACATATACCACACGCACAAACACACGCTAGAGATGAACACATTCACGACCTCACCAGCTGTATTAGCAACAACAACAACATGCACACATATACATGTACACTTACATACACACACGCACACACACATGCACACTCACTCACATACGTACACACACCCACACGCATACTGACACGTTACAAGAATAAGGTACGGCAAGGCTGCCTTCGAAGCTAACATCAGAATGCCATATGTTAAATTTTGATGGATGTTAATATCTCCTCGAGATCATGTAAGCACCGCACAAATGTGCCTTAAGAAACATTGCTGATATAATTATTTGAGCAGTCTCTGTAATCCGGTGAGTTTGTTGAATATTACAAATTCTACTGAGTTTCACTAAAATAAACTATTGATAGCGGTTGAATATTGTCAACTTGGAGAGTGTATCTTTAACAACGGGTGAATTTCAAATGAATAATATGAAAAGTACAGGGGAAATGCGCCAGTTTGTCACAAATTGAAGATTTGGAGAAATTCATATTTTAAAGTTTGAACGCCCATAGGTTGAAAAGAAAATGCCTTATTTATATCTGCTCTTAGTGCTGGGCAACGGTTGTTTTTCACTTAATCGGTATGAGAGGAACAAAGTTAAAGATAATTATTAGCTAAGCGCTGAGGGAGGTAACCATAGGACTCGAATTTTGCGACAACTGACGTTCTCTCCCTGTTGTCTTCATTATGCGATTGAATAAATTTTGGCTGCCGTTGAACATTGTCAACTTGGAGACTTAATCTTCAACGCCGTGCAAATTTTCAAATAAATATGTTTTAGTACTTTGCCATTACCTTTACTGTGGTGAAATGACATTGATGAACGTTTCATGGTGCAGTTACAGTAGGGTAAACAGCTCATGACAAAACACATTTGTGATATGGGAGCGAATCACACACACAAAACACCCACACATAAACAAACAAAAGCATGAGCACGCAACAAAGAGAAAATATACAACACTGCTTTGTAGCAGTAGCCACAGCACAGCAGTATTACAATGATTAACAACATTAACAACATAGAAACTAAAATTTCCAACGAACCTGGTTTATTTCTTGAGAACTCAGACTTTATAAATAACCGGAGGAATATAAGGAACTCGTGATAAAATAATAATATGCAATGATTAAAATTAATTTAATTTGTTTCCTTCATCAAGATTTTCTCCCCAGATGCTGCAGCCAATATTCTGGTTCATGAGCTCACGTGAAAATCTTCCACTCAGACTAATAAACAAAAAAGCCACGCAATTAGTGCCTGCGATAAATGTCTTTTCGTTGGAACTAAATTATTGTCAGGTTAATTTGAGTTTCTTATCGGAGACTCAGCACGTCATGCCAGTCTATCATTGCTGGCACTTTGCAAGAGGGCGAGAGGTACATTCTGAACATTTGAATTGAAGTGCCTCCAGTTTGATGAGTATATTTTGGAAAAAGGCTTTGAAGTTAAACTAGGTAACAGAGCATTATGTTTCGCAGATGAACTCATTATTTCGGAAAATAGCTGCCAGTGTGAGAAATTAACACATAATGGACAGAATATACATGTATAAAATATAGGCATTCTGTCGAGATGCTGAAAACTCAGTGCTGGTTGCTGAAATGTTTCTTATAATTCGGCCTTGATTAATATGCATGTATCTCATACACTTTTACATGCCGTTGGTGAGTGTACAGTAATAATATTAATGAAAGAAAATAATATATTCATGTGAACCCATCTCTTGATGTGTCCTGTCCCACCCAACACCCGCTGTGAAAATTTACTCAGCTCATCAAATGGATCCGCTAATACATTTCGTCGCCAAACTCAGCTCTCTCTCTTTTCTTATAGTAAATGATAGGTTTTTATTTTCTGAAGGGATTGGGCAAGAACCAGGATTAAGGTATTCCGTCTTGTCTGTGTGCATGTATTTGTAAGGCCCGGTGTCCACCTACCAATTCTGATTTGCCGACTGGTTGATTGGTGACGTCACGACAATGAGTTTTAATGTGAAGAAACAAGTTGGTTGGTAGGCGAGATCTCATAACTAGATCGTCACCTCACCACCCAACTAGACGGCAGATCAAAATCGGCTAGATCTAGTGTATACCAGACCTAAGACTTAACAAAGCCTAAGCGCTCAAAAGTAGAGCTTGCTGGGCAGACCAACTGGACGTCACGACAGTCTGTTCAATGAGATGCCGTGCACGAGATAACTGGTTATTTCTTATTGAAACACAAATGTTGTGACGTCACTATCCCAACTATTGGCCAGTCAAATCGGCTGGTGCTCGCCTGGGCTGTTTGTATGCACTACACCCGACAGAATGCTCCGTCCCGAAACAACAATGTCCACGCGCCATGAACATCATTCCCCGCCCAGTAACTGTAGATATCAGCCAGTTTCACAGTGTTGTCCAATTTCCGAACCCTCAAAAATTGGGATGGAAATGTTAACAAAACAGGTTTTGGACAAGTGCAAAAACTAACGGGAGATGCTACTTTCTTTTATAAAGCAAACGTCTCATTTGAATTGAACCTGGAAGAAAGACAGAATGTATACAATAACCTGACTTAAATTCACGTGAAGACATTTTTTTAACGGACTCTTGGACAAAATTTGAATCCTGTGTGTTTAGGCCTTAAGTTTAGGATGATCTCTGCTCTGTGTGTTTAGGCCTTAAGTTTAGGATGATCTCTGCTCTGTGTGTTTAGGCCTTAAGTTTAGGATGATCTCTGCTCTGTGTGTTTAGGCCTTAAGTTTAGGATGATCTCTGCTCTGTGTGTTTAGGCCTTAAGTTTAGGATGATCTCTGCTCTGTGTGTTTAGGCCTTAAGTTTAGGATGATCTCTGCTCTGTGTGTTTAGGCCTTAAGTTTAGGATGATCTCTGCTCTGTGTGTTTAGGCCTTAAGTTTAGGATGATCTCTGCTCTGTGTGTTTAGGCCTTAAGTTTAGGATGATCTCTGCTCTGTGTGTTTAGGCCTTAAGTTTAGGATGATCTCTGCTCTGTGTGTTTAGGCCTTAAGTTTAGGATGATCTCTGCTCTGTGTGTTTAGGCCTTAAGTTTAGGATGATCTCTGCTCTGTGTGTTTAGGCCTTAAGTTTAGGATGATCTCTGCTCTGTGTGTTTAGGCCTTAAGTTTAGGATGATCTCTGCTCTGTGTGTTTAGGCCTTAAGTTTAGGATGATCTCTGCTCTGTGTGTTTAGGCCTTAAGTTTAGGATGATCTCTGCTCTGTGTGTTTAGGCCTTAAGTTTAGGATGATCTCTGCTCTGTGTGTTTAGGCCTTAAGTTTAGGATGATCTCTGCTCTGGGTATTTACACCTCACTTTTTCTTGTTCTTTTCTTTTTTCTTTATTATTGTTGCTGTTATCTCTGGCTTTCTTAGCTCTCAAAAGGGTTCCCATTTGGGTTCCTCTGCTTTGTTCTTGAAATTGAATGCTGTCCTATTGTATCTCTGTTTAAAAAAAAACCAAACATACTCGTAACTGTTTAATTTACTTCCCTCATGTTCTTGTATGTCTACTGAAGCAGTTCCAATGTTTGTGCTCTTTTATCAATTGCAACTTCTCTATGAGAATGTTCATCATCATAATTATTTAGCAGACTTTGTCCACAAACCGTGCTGTGCCACACACAGCACTTATGGTCTAACCTTAACCCCTAAAGAGCCGTGTCTTATTAAAAACAACACGTACAGTACAAGACTAAAAAAGCAGTGTCACTCATAGTATTATCATGCAGCTGTGGTAGCAAGTTTGCATCCTAAAAGCAAACCATGCGACAATATAGAATGAAGAAGTACACAAGACTATGGTTGTAGGAGGGGAAATGGGTAAACAACGTCCTACTCTGTTCCCATTGTGGAGAACGCTTTTAATGTTGGCTCAACAGAGTCTTACCCAGTAATTTCAGAATCTGGACAAATTATGAAAAAAAACTTATGCAGTCACTGGTTCTGCCCTGATATTTTGACATGTTAGGCTGACAGGCCTTTCTCTGTGCACTGACAAATACTGATCCCGATGGTGAAAACATACCATGCCATTAGAAGCTGAAATTGGATTTAAATTAACGTACATCCAGTGGCCACTTTTCAAATAACTCTATGCATTTAATATAATTTATACGGTAATTATATCCTACAGAGAGTTAACATCTTTTTTTGCTATCACAACAGCAATATAATTTCCTTTCAAAGTGGACATTTATGTGAAGCTGCGAACGTAAATGTGCAATAATAACATCATGGCAGGCAAGGGCAGAATTCATTCCACCGTAGATAACAACGACTTTTATGTAAAATCTCCACTGATTTACAGCTAACGAGGGAGAAAAGTGTATACTGCACAGATAGAACATACAAAAAGGTTTGTAATTATTAGCCAAATTCCTCAGAATTGCAGAATTAAAAAAAAAATAACAAAAAACAGCGGACACATCCGTCTCTTGGCTCCAGCAGGTTGACACTGTAAAGGGTTTAGCATGTCGTAGGCACGGCAGATAGACACCCAGAAAGGACTGTGACATTTTCCGTTTAGTTCAGGCTTGTCAGGAGCCAAGACATATCCAATTAGTAGTGTCTTTTAGGGCTTTTCCCTGAAGTTACAGTTAGCCTACACTCACATAAACAGGAAATCTCGTCATATTTACTGCATCGCAGTTGGGTATCAACGTATGGCATCTCTTTTTCTGTCACAGCGAAAGGTTGTGAAAGTCTAACTTCACGATCATTTTCAAGGAAAACCATACCTTTAAATGACAAGCCGTCTGCAGGATGCACGTAAATCTGCCTCACATCGGTTCCGTCTTATTTGCAGGAGGTTGGATCTGAAAGATTTGCAAAATCTGTTAAATTTCCATTTTGCAAAAAATGAAGATAACATAACAACCACATTCACATGTTATTTTAGTCTAAACTGATTGTCATGTTTGTTTTATTGGGACTTGTAAGTGGCAAGTGAACGACAGTGAACATAATTCTTCTTGCCTCCAGTTCCTGCTCTGTCCGTTCCTGCTTGATTTATATCAAACATCATGGCATGTCCCCATTCTTTGTTTAACGGATGTGAACACTTGGAGTAAATAACGATCAAAATAAGGAAATGATTATTACGACCAAGCTGGGAAATTTTTAACCAATCAGATTCTATCAGTTCGTACATCCGTCTAGACGGCGACAAAAGAAAGTCATACACACACCAGAGCTCTGATTTTCGAATGTTTTTAGAATAAAAGTTCATGATTAGGGAGATTTCATACTAAACCCGGAACGGCATAGTTAGTTGCTGGCAGACAAGAAGTGCACACCATAATTTCCTATATTATTTTCTTAGAAAATCCAGGAAGACCCTTACAGATCATATTAAGCCCGGTCAGGCACAATCAGCTTCTGCCACTCATTCTTGGGTGTACGTCATTGCTGGCTGCAACTGGCTGTGGAGTTCCGAGCTTAGCATGATACCTTCCATAGAGCCACCATTATGTTTTCTGTAGCTGCACGCTGATTAATTTCAGTTAAAAATGTATTTTTAGTCTCCGGTTCCTGAAGGCATCGCCACCTGGCCAGATACACTCCTGGGGCTAGAATGGCAAACACACTGCATCATGGTAATAATCTCGTAATATTCTGTGGTGGAATTTTTGTGTGCGCACGTGTGTGTTCCTGTAACGTTTCCAAGTGTCTGTCATTCTACATGTTTATTTGTTCCCGTTCCTGGTATTAAACTGTGTATCGTGACGTGAATCGTTGTTCTATGATTAATAAAAGTAAGAGTTCTGTCTCCTGACTTTGCTAAACGACTGAATGTAATGTAGGCTAAACCGTGAATAGTAAAGTTACCGAGAACTTGTCGGGGACTGGGGTCTTACAGTACTACAGGTATTACTCACTGGCTGATGACAGCGGGCCAAGTTAATTATGAACACGGATTGTTACTTGGGGTTTCTGTCTCCGGGCCTCCCCCGGCCGGTGCTCGTCTGTCACAGTTGATTATTGTTTACATGTTTCCCTCTCAAGACCGGCGTTCATTACAACGACATGAAATAAATGTGAGAGTTCTGCGGTTGCCGCCCAAACGCCTGGTCAGTCTGCCCTTTGACCCAGTGCATTCATTATTCAGAGAATGAAGGATGAGGGGCAATTAGTGGCGAGAGGACCAACTGTCACTGCACTTGCTCGAGGAAACAATAAGAGCCAAACTAACACTGTATGTTGATGAAATGCAGGTGTCTGCACTGTGAACGCCCTGACACCAGCTGTCTCCTAGACCTGTGTGTGCATCACCAACGAAAATAGCTCTTCAGCAAGTTGAGCATGAGTAACCCAACAAATTTTAATGCACAAAGCTGCCACTCGAATTAACTTTTTCCATTAACGCATATTCAATACCTTTCGAAATTGCAAGTTTAATATGTAACAGACGCAGTGAAACAAGAGCTCAAGGCGGCAAACAATTAAAATCATGAAATATCTTTTTCTTTTAGTATTAAATGGAATTTCACTTACAAAACTGTTTATTTTAGGATAATATTGTAACGTTCGTAAGTAAATGCAGTCTTCCTCTCTGTCCCTCTCCCCTCCTCCTCTCTCGTTCTCTCTTTCTCACTCTTTCTCTCTCTCCTCTACCCACCCCACTTCCCTTGACCTGCAAGTGCTGTGGCCACCGAGCCCAATACCTACAAATTATACACGAATGTTCATGTCAGGCCAGAGTTTTCTGCTATTGTATGACAGTACACAATACAGCCTGCTACTGTCACCCCCACTGTCTTGTGGGTCATCTCGGGAGAGAGGAAGACTAGGGGAAGGTAACCCTGAATACAAATACCACACTGCCTTGTGTGTTGCTATGATAGCAAAGGCTATGGGAGTAAACCCAGACAGAAAATCAGGAGTGGAGACCCGAAGGTGGTTGTCAGGGAGAACTGCATCAAACTGGCTTCCAGCATCTCCTGCAGCCGGACTAGTTCCAAATGTATTGACCTGGTCTCTCCCTTGGGTTTAACTAGAATGGCAGAGAGAGGGGTGGTGCCTCTGGGCAAAGCACCATCTCTTAAAAATAGCCCAGGCAAGGCAGCAAAACGAGGAGGCGTTTGCTCGGGCTTGGCAAGCGTCTGTCTCTCCTCTATAAGCCCACCCATTTCCGATTTGGAGAGGACACTCCAGCCATCCGTTACGGATGGGCACAACACGGGAGGTGGCAGTTACCGGTGATAAGCTCAATCCATTTGGCGTACGGATGAGCGCCAGGGGTCCCCTCTGTCGGTGGGAGCGGCTTTTCAGCTGCATTGATCAACTACCGCCCGCCGTAACCTGGGCAGCCCCCAGGCAGTTGGGTGTTGTTCCGCCACGTCAGCCTGCTTCATAAGGTGGTTGGAGCTAGACCAAAAGTCAAAAAGCTGACGTAAAGTGTGCACCTGGCAAAAACAGAAAAATACTAAAACTTGGTACCTGGAACGTCAGAACAATGCGCCCAGGCTTGCAACAGCAAGATCTCACTAATATTGACTCCATCAGGAAATCCCAAATTATTGATCGAGAACTTCAGCTACTAAACATCGACATCGCTGCCCTTCAAGAAACTCGACTTCCCGACTCCGGGTCAGTCAAAGAAGAAAACTACACCTTCTTCTGGCAGGGCCTTAGCAGCGAACAGCCGAGAATCCACGGCGTGGGCTTCGCCGTAAAAAACTCCCTTATCAATTCGATCGCAACTCCAATTGGAGTGTCAGAACGCATCATGACACTCAGACTGAACACCCGGTCTGGTTTTACCAACATTATCTGTGTCTATGCCCCAACACTTACCTCCTCTGACGAAACCAAAGACATTTTCTACGAGGCATTGCAGAGGTCTCTCCACAACATCCCTCTCACCGAAGGCCTGCTAATTCTGGGTGACTTTAACGCTCGAGTGGGAGCAGATCACTCCGCATGGCCAAAGTGCATTGGGCACTTCGGCATTGGCAACATCAACGAAAACGGGCAGCGCCTTCTGGAGCTATGCTCCGTAAACTCATTATGTGTTACAAACACGTACTTTGACCTTAAGAGATGCCAAAGAACATCATGGCGCCATCCCAGGTCTGGCCATTGGCATCAATTAGATCTTATTCTCTCAAGGAGGAAGAGTTTGGGCTGTATAAAAATAACTCGTTCCCTCCACAGTGCTGACTGTGACACCGACCATGCACTGGTAGTCAGCAAAATCAAAATTTCGGCCAAGAAAATATACAGATCAAAAGCCCCTTCAATCCCTAAGATCAATGTAACAGCAATCAGAGATGAATCAAATAGAAAGTCATTTGAAAAGTTATTTGCTGAAAGCATGGATAATGTCACCCAATGCGACTCGGTAGATGAAACATGGAACACTCTCAGTTCAAAAATTCATGACTGTGCCATCAAGTCTTTTGGACAGCATAAAGTTTCAAACAACGACTGGGTAGCCCAGAACAGCGAAATTCTCCTACCTCTCATTGAGCAAAAGAAATCTGCTTTCAATGAGTATAACAAAAATTGCAATCAGAGTACAAAAACTTGTTTGAAAAATGCAAAAGCTAAACTTCAGCTGGAGGTAAGACGTTGCGCCAACAAATACTGGACAGACTTGTGTAACAGCATACAAGAGGCAAATGAAAAGGGAGATATGAAAACCGCCTTTAGTCAGATGAAAGTAGCCCTTGGGCCAATCATCACCAAAAGCGCCCCACTTAAGTCTGTAAATGGTGAACCCATCACAGATAAAAATGAACAACTGAATAGGTGGGTAGAGCATTACTCTCTGTTGTATTCAACTGAGAAAAATATTCCACCAGATTTTGAGGAACACCTCCAAAAACTGCCAATAATGGCCGAACTTGACGCTGAACCTTCCTTAGTCGAGCTTTCCAATGCAATCGACCACCTGTCTGCTGGAAAAGCCACAGGAAGTGACAACATTCCTGCAGAGGTATTAAAAGACCTAAAAGGCCCACTTTTACCACACCTGTATAATCTGTTACTGCAGTGTTGGAAAGAAGGCGTGATACCACATGATATGAGAGACGCCAAAATTGTCACACTTTACAAGAACAAAGGAGACAAAGGCGACTGCAACAACTATCGAGGCATATCCCTCCTCAGCATTACTGGAAAGGCTTTTGCTCGCGTCATCCTCTGCCGCCTTCAACAACTGGCGGAAAAAGTCTTACCAGAAACACAATGTGGCTTTCGAAGCAAACGATCAACTATTGACATGATATTTGCACTTCGGCAAATCCAAGAAAAATGTAAAGAACAAAACAGGCCGCTTATAACATGCTTTGTGGACCTAACAAAGGCTTTCGACACCGTAAGCCGATCTGGCCTGTATGCAGTCCTTAAATCCATAGGCTGTCCACCAACATTGCTAAAACTTATTGCATCCTTCCACACTGACATGAGGGCATGTGTCAACTTTGAGGGCTGCACATCCAATTCATTTGCTGTAAACAGCGGTGTGAAGCAGGGATGTGTTCTTGCTCCTACCTTATTTGGTATATATTTTGCAGCCCTACTCAAGAATGCCTTTGGTCAATGTTCAGGTGGAGTACTTATTAACACCAGAGTGGACGGCTCCATTTTTAATGTTGCCAGACTAAAAGCAAAATCTCGTACAGAGCATATTATGTTACAAGAGCTCCTCTTCGCAGATGATGCTGCAATCGTGGCCCACGATGAAACCACGCTCCAGGCTCTCATCAATAGCCTTGCCAAAGCCTGTGACAAATTCATGCTAAAGATCAGTGTCTCAAAAACTGTAGTTTTGACACAAGGCTTGAGAAACTCCAACCCAATCATGCTGAATGGCTCTCCTCTGGAGCAAGTGGGAAAATTCTGCTACCTAGGCTCAACCATCAGTGGTAGCACAGACATAACAACTGAAATAAATGCCAGAATAGGAAAGGCGGCCACAGCTTTTGGCAAACTCTCAAAAAGGGTGTGGAACAATAGCAAGCTGACCATCAAAACAAAGGTACTCGTGTACCAAACTTGCGTCCTAAGCACCCTGCTGTATGGCTCAGAGACATGGACCACCTACTCCAAACATGAAAGATCCCTCAACTCCTTCCACCTGCGCTGCCTACGCAAAATTCTCAAGATCAAGTGGCAAGACAGGATCTCAAATATCGAAGTTCTGAGCCGAGCCAACATTCCATCAACTCAGGCTCTCCTAGGCAAAAAAAGACTGCGGTGGCTTGGACATCTCCACCGTATGGAAAATGATCGAATCCCCAGACAAATTCTCTACGGGGAACTTGCTACTGGCAACCGACCCAGAGGTAGGCCACATCTGCGATTCAAAGACACTTGCAAGGTCACGATGAAAGCATTCAACATCGACCCCAATGAATGGGAGAACCTTGCAAGTGATCGAAGCAGATGGAGACAAAAATTGCGCAGTGGCACGCTCGCAATAGACTTCAAGGCAAAAGAAACATACCTGACAAAACGACAGAGGCGGAATGAAAACACTCGCCAAAGTGAACCCAAAAGACTGACCTGCAATCACTGCCATCGCACTCTCGGGTCAAACATTGGTAGAATAAGCCACGAGAGAAGCTGTCAGTCAAAGTGAAAGTGAATATTCTAGCTGCTAAGACCGTCTGTAAAGACGCTAAAGGCCATATATACACGAATGAGAAGAAACAGATAAACCTATGTATTGTTTCCTTCAGTCATGCAGGCTCGAAAATACGCTGGTACAAAAAAAGATTTCGACAAAACAAATGCATCACATTATCTTGATTCAGTCCACGAAAGCTCAGGTCGATGCCGCTATTTGTTTTTGTTTTTGCTGGTGATTTCATGCCTCGCATGATGCAAGAATTTCAGGCCTCAGAGAAAAACTATTTTTTTTAGAAATAAACATTACCTACAAACTAATAAACAGCAGCTACCTATTACAGTATTAATGTTTTTCAGAGATTTATAGCATACCTGAAGCTAAATAATTAGTTCACCCACCATTAAAATTCTTGGTAGTTAATTTCTTTAATGGAATCTTTGAAAAATGACCTCAGCCTGCGGCAATTTCTCAAATACATTTATAGGATAATCTATGAGGCTCGCATTACCCAGTTGGTGCAATGCAATATCTAGCGATGATTTAATATCCGAGTAAGGTTAGAGAATTCAGAATTAACGTGTTTTCTTAAATAGCTGCAGCGGCTCCATATACATTTCCATCGCGAGAAAATGGCACCTCCAGGCCTCGTGACAAACGGCCCCCGGGTCAGAATGTATTATACATCAAATGCAGTTGTCTGCGCTTGGCGGATGCGCCACCGGATGTCCCTCATTACGTTATCGTGTTACGACAACTAAATGTGTCCACTGACAATTTATATCAGTCTGCGCCTTTTATATTTATTAACTGTTAAAAAAAAATACGCCCAGAATGGCATGATCAATGTAGCCAGCGATATATTTACTACATGGTGTTTCGTTTGATGACAATCGATTCAGACGAACATAAAATACGAACAATCTCAAAATATAGCTTCAAGTGTGCCATTGTCGTAACCCTTTTTAAAGATTGGACATTATTGATAACACGTCCCCCGCCTTCAAAAATAAGATTTCCATAATTAGGTACACATAAGATGTGAAGAACATGCTACAGTGGTTCCCCTGCCATGCACGCGCATTATTGTTCATCAGGTTCAGACTTATAAGTGTAATATTGTAGCATCGTCAGCCATGTCGTATCTAGGTGAGGTTTTTAATGAAATCGGCAGGAAAGAACTCTAAACAGCCATGCCAAAACGACAGTGAATTTCTGGGAATAAATGTATGGACCGAGGGTGGTATCATATTAAGCCCGGTTGGTTGTTTGCCGATTGCAGTGCAGACCAGCAAATTCAGGAGCGGGGCAGCAACACACCCACATCCCAGGGATTTTCGATAACGTTCAGAGTCATGTTAGGGTTAGGGTTAGGGTTAGGGTTAAGGTGCACAGTTCAGAGGTGGCAGCACCCATGGCAGTGTTCGATAGGACGAGAAATCCCTTAGCCGATGGCCTGTGTTTGGGGGTCTATTGCTGCCCAGCTCCTGAATTTGCTAGTCGGTACTGCAATCGGCAAACACGCAGGCCGGTCAGACACAGTCAGATGCTGCCAGTGAAATATACACAAAATAATAGTGGCAGAAGCTGACTGTGTCTGACACGGCTTAATATGATAGGGTCTTCCCGGATTTCCTTACAAATTATAGGAAATCGTGATGTGCACTTCTTGTCTGCCAGCAGCTGACTGTGTTTGACCGGGCTTAGTATGACATCTTCATGAGGTTTGACTGAACACGAAACAGTCAGAGAACTCTACTCCTAAACATATACGGAGAACTATGGAAAACTTCAGTTAAAATCTTGGACAACAATACTAGGCTTACGCCAATATGCCACATTAAGAAGATTTTACTCAATTTCCCTTGTATGGGTGCAGAATCGCTAAACAAATCTATAGAACATAAGATTTGAATTCTCTGATTAATTTTTATTTATTAAACTCAAATTTCAAATCGTTTACTTTACAGACGCATCAATCTCCCGTGTTCGACCATAAATAGAATGTTGCTAGACAGTGAGGCCATTGGGAACGAAGGTAGAATTCGTTATACATGTACATAAAGTCGAATTCTTCCCGAGACAAGAACATGAGCCAAGTACATAATGGGACGCTCAGATGCTAGTCTTTCTTTTGAGCTGTCCTGTCACATAGCTCAACTGTCTCTGGTGACAGACAAGTTATGTACGGCACGCCATGATTCCACTTCAGAAGGAATTAACTTCCACAGTGTAGCACGAAGACAAGCGGTATTCTGCCTGCGGTATTTCAAAAAAAAAAAAAAAAGGATGCGGACATGCATATTTACCGGACAGGCGGATATTTATTCGTTTGGTTTTGTCTTTATGGAAACGGCTATAAATCTAGTATCTTTGCAACTGGAATGAAAAAAGAAAAGTTCTTTGCCTTTTTACGCTTGGGAGAAGCTTAGCCGAAATGTAAGTGGGCTAGAGGACATCATGGGCATTTTGCGACTGTTGAAGGCCGGCGTATATCATATTTGAGAGAGAGAGAGAGAGGGGAGAGAGAGAGAGAGAGAGAGAGAGAGAGAGAGAGAGAGAGAGAGAGAGAGAGAGAGAGAGAGGGAGAGAGAGAGAGACAGAGACACAGACATACAGACAGACAGTCAAGTGGGTAGGTAAGCAGGCGAACAGAAAGATAAACAAACAAACAGACAGGCAGGCAGGCAGACAGACAGAGACGTACACGAATAATCATCCTTACAACACAACGTTTTTCGTCATCTGTGGTTCTTGGCCGGTGGAAAATGAGAAAAGCAGCCGGTATTCGTATATCAATTCTCTGTGTGTCTGATGTCAAGATCTTTGTGACCTGCTTTTTCCTAAAACGCATTGCTCAACATCAAGAGCAACCCAATAACATTTACTTCACCAGAACTCAATATGCAGCCGCTTTGCTTGTCTTCTGTCTTCTGTGTTGTACATGAGCCCGACATCGTGTGTGTGCACGGCGTCTTGTCGTCCCTGGCCAATCTAATTTGAAATTTAAAAACAAGTTCTTGACAGGGTAAATAAATGGGAGAGGTATACGTTCCACAATAAACAGTAAAAACGACAAATTCCTACATTTCCAGCGACACGAAAAGCTGATCTGCTGGCTGTCTTGTCCCGACACACATAAACAGAGATTTAACTGCAGGGCATCTCATTAAGTCTGCTTGCCTTTCACGCTAGGCTGCACCCTGCAAAGCCCAAACAAACCTGTAACGCACTGTTAGATATGGTTCATGTCATGTTGTTAGACACCGTGAGTAATGAGTTTCCTTCGTTCACCTGCCCAGAAATTTACGATTAATTTAACAAGTCTATATTGTTTATGTTCTCACTTAAAATAATGTTATTTAATAGGATCTGCACAAATTTTTGTCATTTATATTCTTCGTTATAATTTTGCTCATGAAGAAAATTTAATGAAATTTTAATGCTCATCGGGTTTCCGAGCATATTTTATGTTTTTCCTGCCAGCAATAAGTACAGATTTCGTTGGTATATAATACAACATTATAGATTATTATATTTGAGTTCATCTCTGAGAAATGTACTTTACATCAAATGTATCACTATAATTACAATTCAGTCACCTAAGAGTACAAATCGAAAGTTAAGAAAATGAGATTTTTCTACATTTCAGGATAAAGTTTAGAAAGGACACACAAAAAAAAATAAAAAAAATAAAAATATATATATATAATCTTAAGAGTCCTGGACAGGTCTAGATCAATGATAGTTATGAAAATAATAATAAGGAGAATGAGAATAAGAATAATTCTTTCAAAATGCATGTTCTTCTGTGTATGTAATTATTTGTGCTGAAATTCGAATTTCAGAACATGTGCTGTCCTAGAGATCTTGTTGGGTGACAGTTTCCGACGTTAATGTCACCATTTTCAATGCTGTCGTTAAGCTAGAATGTAATTTACCTTTTATTTTCTTTTACCTCATTTTTTCTACCGAACCTGCCAAAAGTGTGCCCATTTTTTTTCTACGTTACTCCCCCCTCGAAAAAGCACCCCACTTCCCGAAAATAATGATAATAATAAATAAAATTCTATGCACTGATTATTAATGTGGCGCATTCTTGACACAAAGTGGATTCTATTAACCACGAGATGAGAAGTCTACTAAATTAAGTTGTTCAGTTCTGGAGAATTCTAAGTTCGTGGAAGATAATAATAATTTTTATTTATTATGGCAATCCATGGAAAAAAAAAGTGAATATTATGCAATCAGTGTTTTATTCAATTATTGACGACGAACTGGAATTTAATGTACTTGGTGAGCTCAAATAATAAAAAGAAGAATTTCTGGTATTAGTTTTGGTTATATTAGGCATATACTGTACTGCAGTTCTCCCATTGCATGTCAATTAAGCAGACTACACGCACTGTGCATACTGTAAACCTCTTTGGCAGCGAGCTGCATGCCCTATAATTATCCACCACGACACTCTGACTGGCCCCTGTGGCAGTTGGAGGCGTGGCAACACCGGGCTTAGCTTATGTTACAAGAACAACACAACAATCATGTGTCTTTTGTCAAAGTAACAAAGCCGATGAGCTGGTAGTGGGGGCGGGTCAGGGCTTCCACGGCAACAAGATCCTTTCCTTCAACCAGGCTCTGCCTTGGAACTTGTTATACATTACCTACTTGATCCCTCCATGTCAGTCTCATGCTTTGACTCCCATTTCAGGAAGCAGCTTGTCATCCCGAGGGCTAACAAAACAAAGGGCAGCTGACAATGCTTGGCAGGACAAATTAGAGCCTCTTGCGTGCGCCGTCGGGAACAGGACGATACTTGTCCGTCACTTTAACACGCTGTCCCTCTGTAACTGTCCCCCGTGGGCAGAACACGTCAGTCAAATCCCTGGCGGGAGCTCAGCTGCTGGAGACGTACCTGGGGTTTCACAGTCATCAGCTGACTTGTGTTTCCTCAAGAATGATATCTTCAATAATATGAATGGCGTGTGCAATGGTTTTCAACATATTTGTACACAGCGTGTCAGTCAGAATGTTTAGAGTTCTTGCTACAATTGCATAATATTTTTCAAGGAATGTAAAGGCACTTTTTAAATGTTAATCGTGATCCCATCAATGAATTTTGAGGTCGAATTGTGAAAAAAAAAAAGAACCTAATCAGCAGCAAATGCTTCCTCTCCCTAGAACTGTAAAAAAAAAAAGACCAGAAACAGTGTTTTCGCCCTCACCCCAAATATACTCACCCATTTTCAATTATTTCTCTTTCTTTGACTGGAACAAGTTACACAGCGAGACGTTTGGTCAAAGTTTTGTGTCTGAGGTGAGCAGCTAATGTTACTGAGCATGTACGCCAGGTTGTAAACTATGTTGTCAGTTTGTCTGACAGTTTGGGCTGATCTGTTGCCTGTTGTTATTCGAGCAAGACATGGATGGGGGAAAGGCGAGACTGAAGGGCAATCCTGGAAAAAGATTAATTACCTGTAGAAAGACTCCAGGTGGTGAAGGCCCAGAAACCCATTACGGGAGGCAGTGAGTACACTGGACATAGAAGCAGACAAATACGAATAAACATGCATTTTCTCTTCTGTTAACTCTTTCAACAATTTGTGGCGGCCTCGAGACTTGACTTTCCTAAGTCACAACATTGTTTAACTTTGATTTATGACACTTGGACATAGTTAACGGACATTGGTATCAGTTCCTATGGGCGTTTCCGCACTTATAGAGTAATCTCACATCAAATGTTCTTGTTTGAGACAAACAAAAAATATCCCGCGGGAATTACGACAACAATTACAGCATGGAAAGCAGCCAAGCCGGACTAATTCCACCTACGTAGTCGATATTAAATCGTACAGTAATAATTCCTCCAAACAAATCTCACCTCAGTCTTCCGCATAGCCTACCTTTTACCGTTGCGTTTGCAGTATCTAATTGCGACTTGCCAATACCTCCCAATGATTTTGTGTGTCAAGGAATTGTGCAAAGTTAAGACTGGAGAAGTGGTTGCCGGCATATTCCAGGAAAGTAAAACTAGCAAAAATTTTTCCGTAAAGCAGTTTTGTGTTAGATTTCTCGGGAGAATTCAATATTTTCAGAGACAGATCAGTCTGTGGAAGGCAGAGGCTCTTCTCTATGCTGTTCCAACTGCCCGTTTAATCAGACGCACAGCTTTCAACAAAAGTTCGGCTTTTGAGTATTTTCTTTTTTCATCAAAGCACCCAAGGCATAACCTTGATCTTATAACAATACATTCTTGAGAAAAAAACAAAACACGTTTCCACACAGGTTTGTTATTTCAGCAGGCGTTGCACGAAATCTCACTTCATTTTTTGTTGTAAATAAAGGTTTTTGTGGACAACCTTATACTCTGTGAAAAGAAGGGAATATGATAATTCCGTACGCGGCATTTCAAATGAAAAAATAAATAATTGAAAATTAATTAGCACAGTGTAAACAATACAGTCTTAACAGCCAAAAACAATGAAATATTACAAGCAGCTGTAGCATCAGACAAAAAAAGTGCTGAGTGTTTGCCGGTTTAACATCGCTATAATATATTTTTATGCACCATACAAATACATGACATGTTAGAATCAGTGAATCTCTACATCTGTTTTTTCACGAGTGCTTTGCATTTTTTTTTCTGTCATTGTAGTCGCAATAATATGATAATATTAAGCTTCAATGAATCAGCGTCACTTAAAATGCATTTGCTTTGCTTTGCATGATTACAGGCGGCACGAACGCTTCAGATGATAAATTATACAAACGGCAGATGGTTATGAACTGCAAAAAAAAAACAAACCCCAAAAAACTGTAATTTAAATTTCAATGTACAATACAAGTTGCGAAACAGCTTTTCTAAGACATATTACCTAAGCGATGTTCAGTCACTTCGTTACGTCCTTGCCTTACTTATTATTACTAAAGTTTTTCTACAGCAGAGATAATAATTGAGTCTGGCGTGAAATTAATTTCATTTTTTATCCAGACTCTTCTTTTCCACAGGATTTCTTTTTTTTTTTCAAATGGGATTTAGGTCTTTGTTAATATTTGAGTTGTTGTTGTTCTCAAAATTGGAACACTGAATTTACTCGCATACACAGTGACTAGCCTTACAAATAGGCTTTTTTTTTTTTTTACCAGCATAGTTCTTTCAGTTTTAAAGCTCACTGAAAAACGAAATATTGTATTACTTCGTATGAAAAGGTAGACTAAGCTGTTTGCCTAAACAGGCAAGCGCTGGAGTGACTATGGCTGTGAAACACATGGGGGATTGGAGCTCAAATTTACATCGAGTGAGCCAAGCTAGACAGGACGGGGACACATTATAACAAGGAAACTTCCACAGCCTCATTTAACCAGATTAAAAGATATTCCTTTAAAAAAAACAAGGTCCTGATTTAACATTTAAACCCGCATGTCTGGCATCATATTCCCCATAGACAAAATAATCGTGTGAAATTACGGGGACAGTTGGAAGCTTTATCCATTTCACCACTAAATCATAGCATATGCATCCCCATGGCGTTTTGATAAACTTCGTGTGGAGAGTAACAGTTTGCATAAAGGAGCCTCTTTATGACATTATTAGAGCGTAGAGATGACGCATATTTTGGCCAGCTGTAAGCTGCACTGCTTCAATTAAGAATTTTGCCTCCTGGGGTTGTATACATGTTACTTGTATATTCCTGTTATGATGAAAGAACTAGTTTTGCACTTGCACATCAAAGGTGCGTCGTGGTGATGGGCATCTTGTGCAAGAAATGAAATTACCGTGTGCATGATGAAACTCAGGGCAAAAATAATGATAATAATGATAGATAAATAAAATAACATAAGCACTAGAGACATAGGCTTGCTCTAGAGAAACAACAAAGCACATGAGAAAAATTAATGTGGTCGATATGAGCGGCCAGTGAGTTAGAGAATATCGAGGCCTGGTGGTAGACTGTCGTATCTTGGTTTTTACAAACTTTTCAAGAGCTGCCAAAAACTGAATGAATTTCTTTATCAGACCTGGTGATTAGAGATTAAAAAACAAAGTTATTATAACTCCTGGTTTTCAGATTTCAGCCCCCAATTTATAAGACAACTGCGGGCTGTCAAGGGCTGCAGGCATGCCAAATGTCTCAATTTTAAAAACAAAGTCGAGTTATGACAGTTTACTTCGTGACCCTCTATATGAAATTTGGGCCAAATAGTCGCGCTATGATGAAGAAATAGGAACGAATACGGTTACCTATCTATCTATCTGTCGTTGTACCCTAATCTATATAATAAAGCTACAACAAAACCCCTAATAGTCCTATGGACTCGGAAACTACACAACGCACCGACCTGAAATTTGGCACAAAGAATCATGGGATAGCGAACATTGTTCGTATCGCTATACACAAACAAAACCGTTTGTTATTTCTGAGTTACTCGGTAAATGCGAGTATAATTAAAGACTAAATTCACGAGAGCGTTTGATCCGAAATTTACGATCAATAAGATAGTGATGTATGTTTCTAATAATAGGCCACTTCCGCCTACACATGACGTTATCACTTCCTGCGATGTGTTCACTAACAAACAAACTAACCCGTGCGCAAATCATAGCCATTTGACGGATGCTGACGGGATGCGCAGGACGTCAACGCGCAAAAGGAGAGCAGTAAAACTTATCTAAAAACAAACAAACAAACAAAAATAAAATAAAGCTAAAGGAACGGGCAAAATGAAGCAGGTCCATAATAATCACCCACAACTGAAACTAATAACTCGATTTATCCCGGGCAGGGCCGGGCAACTCAGCTAGTATGGAAAAAGACTGCAAAAAACTGTGACAGCACTATGACCTAACCCTCATGCATGCGCCCACCCGTGCGTCGATACAAACACCTTAAGGCAACAATGCAAGAAGGCAAGAACACCCCCTCCCCCCCCCCCTTTTTTTTTTCCTGAGAACTCCGAATCTCGACAAAGAAAGGCACACGATTACTCAGTGCACTGATTCAAAAACAAGGAAGGGCTTTTTCTGACATCTAGGCTTGTTGAGATCTGAAAGTAGCGTTGGAACAAATATGACGGTGTGATGCTATTCAGTTAAATTTTGGTGTTCCTTTGAAACACTCTGCGTCCTCTCTCTCTCCAACACACATTAACATACCTTCTTTTTTTTAAAATTCTTATTTTGTTAGGCGTACCTACGAAAGAAGAGATCTTAACATGCCAAGCATAACTTCAGTGCAATTATTTGCTTAAACTTTCAGAGAAAGGCAGTGTGAAAATCCGCTTGTCATGAGGCCCAGATGTTAAACCGAACGTTTGTTCTGATCTACGTGTTTGTTGAACAATGAGAGCAAGTTCAGTTTGACTGGTATGAGCTTGTTACAGAGACGAGGAAACTGGTGACAGCTTCTGTCTTCTTACAGCTTTGTCATCAGAACAAAGGGTAATCGTGTGTTTTTCACAAGTATGACTCGCTGATTTGTGTAGAGCGCAGTTTGCTCTGATTGACGTACGGCCTGGGAAGCCCAGTTTGCTTGATTGATTGACAGCTGCTAGTCTCCGGAAGCGATGTCGTACCCTGCGACCCTTAGCTTTTCGTCTGTCAACGAAATGTCACCCACCGTCAGCAACACCAATGCTTCATAGGTTAGACAGCTTCGAACAGGAGTCAGGGGCTTTTAGCTGGAAGACATCACGACACTGGCGTTGTCCACTCAAAACAAGGGCGTCATCATCAAGCTTTTCCTCGTGTCGCAGGGGGGAACGAGAGAGGGATAGGTGCAGAGAGACACGGACAGAGACATGGAGGGGCAGAGAGACTAGGGGAAAAAAGAGTGAGTAGAGAAATGCAGAGAGAGACGCAAGAAAACATGTCCACATGCACAAACAGAGACGGGAAAGAGTTTAGAGACCGGGAGATACAATGACAGGAGGAGAGAGACGCACACAGAGATACAGAGAAAGAGAGAGAAAGAGAGACAGAGTAAAGATTGAAGATAGAAGATACTCAGGTGGCGAAAGGATAGAGACACAGTGAGAGTATTACTATAGGAGATAGAGACAAAGCTCAAAACATCACAGTGACAAAAAGAGAGAGAAAAACGAAAGAGAGACGGGGCGAAAGATACAGAGAAACTTAAGAGAGAGAGAGAGAGGGAGAGAGAGAGAGAGAGGGAGAGAGAGAGAGAGAGAGAGGGAGAGGGAGAGAGAGAGAGAGAGAGAGAGAGAGAGAGAGAGAATGATCTGATCGTGTACCTCTGGATAGTAACAAAATTTAATAGTTTAATATGATCACCCCCCCCCCTCTTCTTTCTCTCTCTCGCTCTCCCTCCTTTCCCTCTCTCATCCTTTTGCATCCTTCTTCCCTCTTTCCCGCTTCTCTTTCCCCATCCCCCTCCCCCTGCCGTTCGCTCTCTCGCTCGTCCACTCGCTCCCCTAGTTTTACATGCCTCCGTGAGTTTAATCCACACTTTATCTTATCACTTTTTGAGACCGGGTAATGGGAAATGAAATTCTTGTCACATTCTCCAATTTGAATGTAAGCCAGGTGTGCAATGAGTTAACTATCAAACGGTTGAGCCACTTCTTGAACTGTTGAATGCCCAGACATTAATATAATTATTTGGGTTCTGTCTGGGTCTTTGATGTTTCTCCCCAAGTATTTTTTCAACCCCCATTTGGCAAATCGTTCTGTTTCCTCACCCTCCTTTCATTTCTCCGTTCTTTCCTTCATTCCGCCTCTCTCACTCTCTCTCTTAGTCTATTTGACTCTCTCTGTCTGTCTGTCTGTCTCTCCCTCTCTACCTATCCCAGTCTGTTTCTGTCTGTATCTGTCTGCGCAGCAGGTCTGTTTCTCTCCCCCCCCCCTCTCTCTCTCTTTCTCTCTCCTACTCTATCCCCCCCCCCCAGCTGCCTCTGTTAATATCAGCAGTACCTGTTTCTCTGCCCCGTCTCCACCCCCCACCTCTCCCTTTCTCTACTCCTCTCTCTCTCTCTCCCCCTCTCTCTCTCTCTCCCCCGCTCTCTCTCTCTCCCCCTCTCTCTCCCCCTCTCTCTCCCCTCCCACTCTCTTCCCTCCCTCTCTCTCCCATCTCTCTCTCCCCCTCCCCCTCTCTCTGCCCCCCCTCTCTCTCCCACCTCTCCTCTCTTTCTCTGTCTCTCCCCATAGTTCTCTGTTGTGTTGTTGTATCATAGTATCACTATCAGAGCAAGAAGAGGTCCACTTTTAGAGCAATGAATGTGATTTAAATACCCCGGAGACTTCGCGCTGCTGTGAGAATTTCACTTAAGTTAATGGATCGCCGTGTCAGCATTTGATTCTGTTAATCATCCAATGATTAATTGGTTGATTGGTTGGCTGGACTTTTCAGGTGATTCATCAAGGTTGATGAATTGGTAGTGATTACATCAGCATCATGCTTACACGGTGACAGATTTCCTCGTGCCAGAGATAAGCCACACGGCAACAGTTAACAAGTTAGCCATTTGCACACATTATTTTCAAAGACTTCCTGGTTTTACCACTCAGTTAGAGGGGCTGGGAATTTAAACAAAAGCATCATATGTGTCGCGGAATTGCTAAGTCTGCACTCAGAAGAGGTCATTTTTCAAGTACAATTTACAATGTCTGCGGGTGGTCGGATACTGTACGAGACCCATCCTTGGAAAGTCCGTACAGTGTCCATTCATACTATAAGATTTATGGACGGCACCTGGCTATTACGCGGGTGAGTCCAGCCTTTAAGACTATGTTCATGAGAAAGTAGCAGCAGAGCTCTCCTTACTTCCATCCCGAGAGGATGAAGTTCGTATGTAATTTAACCAACGTGTAGTTGGTACACTTTTAAAACCAGTGTGTGACTGGTAAAGTGTATGTATTTTAAAATAAAACCAACGTGTAGTTGGAAAGTATTTTGGAGATCAACGTGTAGTTGACCCAATAATTTGAATCAGCGTGTAGCTGGTGAAATAACCCGTTTGATTGTTCATCATATAAGGTGAGTACGGGATTTTCTTATACAGAATTATTCTATTTGAAAAGTGGTAATTAATTGAGTAATGATAACGGGGTGAGAACCCGTATCTGCTGTCTATATGACAGAATTCAATACTTTTCCACAGTTGCATTTCAGACTTATTTAAGTTTTAACTATGAGTGAAAGAATCCTCATAAGGGATATGGCGTCATGTATGAATTGCAGATGCAAAGGCAGAATATTGTCAAACCTTGTAGAATAATGATTTTTATTGTCAGGATATTTCTGTTTATACCCTTGGGGGTGCATGCCTTGTATTTGATGAGTTATAACCACTGTGCTAAATGCATGCTTGTCACTGTTACGGTGTTTGATTAAAATGTTCCACTGCCTAACAATAATACATGTATTAACTCTAATCTTGTTTATCACTTTAACCTTAATCTCTGAAGAGCTAAAACTATGAATTGGTTTCTAACTGGAAATTTAACCACAGTCGATTCTGACTTTCAGATCACTGAGCGGTTACCGCGAGGTTACTGTGTGAGGTTACCGTGAGGTTATCCTGAGATTTTCCCTGGATATTTTACCTGGAGGTTGTACCCGACGTTTTGACCTGGAGTTCACATGGAGTTTGTCCTGTCCAGAACAACGACATAGCCTGGAACTTCAGAAGATTTAATTATACTTCTTGTTGGGAGTCGTAGCCGAGCGGAGGAACAGGGCTGGGTGTGAATATATATATATCAAGTGATATTTTAAAGTCTGTGACTTACGGAAATTTCTCTTATTAATACTACTAGGACTGGTAGACAAATGTGAACTTTGTCCTTAATGTGAAGTTCAAAGGACTACAGTCATTATTTAGTTTTTGAGTGTTTTAGAATGTATGATTCAATTCTGTTTAAGTTGATATTTACATTTCAGATCGCAGCTAATACCGGTACTGCAGTTTAAGGTATTCTTTTTCAGGAGCTTTAAGTAAGACTATTTTGAAGCATTTATTTGCATACTATTCACAGTACCTGTCATTGTCGATCGGGACTAATCTGTTTATTCGTTTGATCTTATTATTTTTCTCTCATCTTATCTTGCTGTTTGATGTGTTTATGTATAAATCATATATTATCATTCATATTTCGACATTATCCTTAGTAGCATTATTACCAATATTAAACTTGGTAATTGATTTATATTCTATCTTGGGTCTTGTCTTGGTGTTTTGGCAGAGCAAGCGTGAGATTCCCTGATATTTTGTAAGGGGTTACAGAGCTCGGCGAGCAATACCTTTGCTTGCTCCCGACTCTGTGACGAGGTTCCTGTCCCTCTATTTAAGGTGTCGCAAAACTCGGTGAGCAATACCGTTGCTTGCTCCTGACTTCGAGACAATATGGTTATCATAATTGCATTTTCTCATCTCACTTACGAACTATTGTATTCCATAATATGGACAAGATTAAGTGAACTTCACATTTTCTCACCTCACTTACGAACCATTGTATTCCATAATATGGACAAGATTAAGTGAACTTCACATTTTCTCACCTCACTTACGAACCATTGTATTCCATAATATGGACAAGATTAAGTGAACTTCACATTTTCTCACCTCACTTACGAACCATTGTATTCCATAATATGGACAAGATTAAGTGAACTCCACATTTTCTCACCTCACTTACGAACCATTGTATTCCATAATATGGACAAGATTAAGTGAACTTCACATTTTCTCACCTCACTTACGAGCCATTGTATTCCATAATATGGACAAGATTAAGTGAACTTCACATTTTCTCACCTCACTTACGAGCCATTGTATTCCATAATATGGACACGATTAAGTGAACTTCACATTTCTTCTCATTTCAAAATTTTTCTCAGCTTCAGTTTGAGTTCGAATTTGAGTTTGGAGAAAGCGCGGCCTCCAGTTTATGATAACATTGTTCCAGGAGGAAGCAAGAGATTAGAATGTAAACTCATCAAAAACTACAGACGGCAGCAAATAAACCAACAGGATAAAATCATCTCCTGAACAGAGAGGATCAAGTTAGTGATATTGTTCAGACTAAGAATTGGTCACAATAGGCTCCACCACCATAATTATTATGTTCACCAAATTTAAAATAGGAACATCTGCCATATTATGTGAGTGCAGCCAGTCTCCTCAAATCACAGAGCATATGTTGCAGAACTGCACACTCTTCTCAGTACTACGAGAAATATTATACATTGGCCCAAACCCACCAACCTGAATGTCAAACTCTATGGTGCTCTGCCAGAACTGCAGAAAACCGTAGATTTTCTTTAAAGAACAAATCTGCAGATTTAGATTGGTGAACGAAAGAAGAAAGGAAAAAGAATGTAACAGAATGACATGACAGAAAAAGATCCTCCAGTAGAGCCCACTAACCACCCACTTTCTCAACTTCAATAAATTGTATGAATTCATTTCGTTAAAGAAAACAAAACCAAAAAACGAAATTCAGGTAAATCATAGCTCTTGGAAGTGTTGATATGATGAGTGGCTGAACCTATTGTGTTTTGTAAAGCTTTAATTCCCTCTTTATGAAATTCACGTCTGAAATATTTATTTGTTGACTTGTTACTTGCTTTTTATGAACCATCTCATTGGTGATGTGTTTGCATGCATTTGATATATACAGCAGTTGGTTGATTCATCTGCTAGAATGGTTAACTGGTTTCAAATTTGCTCTATTACTAACGAGGCTGACCATTGTACGGTTAATTTTTGTTAGCTGTGTGAAGAAATTAACACAAATTACTTTTCATGTCATGACAAGGAACGACTGTAAATGTGTGTAACCTTTTGAAGAAGTCAATTAAATGTCCGCTGTCTCTTCCTAGAAAGCAGATCTCTGGCAATTTAAGTGTTTTTATGGAAGGCTTGAATAGCATCAGGTTTCAATAAGGGTTAGAGATCTACATTTCTGGAAGACGTAGAGAGTAATTATAATATTCAGGGCCAACAGCATTGTGCGGAGGCCATCTAGAAACAAATGCCTTACCTGAAAGAAAGATAAAATAATCCTTGGTATATGCACCAAAAAAAAAAAAAATCTGCTTCAAGGCCCATTACATCTTCTTCGCTGTCTCTCAGTTCCTCCCTCTAATATTAAATATCTTGGAAAACAAAGTTTACCTCCTTCCCCCCCTCCCTCACCGCCATCTCCCCCCTCCCCCACCGCCACCCCCCCCCCCCCACCACCACCACCACCACACTCGCGCAGTAAACTGTGCATGTTTTTCTCTGTCCAAAAGGCACATGCTAGAAATAGTAGAATGTTCAAACGTCCACTATCCTGTGATCTTCATCAAGTTCCCCTCACCCACCAAGGTGGGGACAAAACTGTGAATCCCCCCCCCCCGGCCCCCACCCTCAATCCGGCCTTAATCCTCAACACTGCTAACAACCACCTCCTCAACAAGCGTCTCACCTTACATAGGCGCAGACCATAGACGGTTCTGTTCATAAAATGTAATTCCCAACATTAAACCTCGCTGTCATTAAATGTGTATAAATGATGATACGAGCCTGTGGATTAGGTTACAACAGATTTGAGACATGATGTTGATAGGGGACAGATATAATGGGCTGTCACATTAAATTGTCATTTGCATCTGGGGTGTAAATCCTCCCTCATCATCATCATTTCATCCTGGGGAATAACTTAGTTTATCTATGCTCTTTGGTCCTGGCTTCGCGTTTCTTCATTTTCTATTCACACATTTTCCTTAAATTGCCTTTTGCAGTGGACCGTGCCCTTCTCAAAGTGCATATCTGATGAAGTCTCTTATCATTGTAATGGGTTAGGCGTCTGTGCCTTCTCAGTGTATCTTCGACATGGAGATAAATGGCGTTAGGGTGACACAAAGACTCCTTGGGGGCGAGGGACATTAGTTATCATTCTTTTAGTGGCCGGTGTAGCAGCACGTCATGCACATGGGAAAAATTGCCTCCTATGTGGTCTATGCTATCTGTTTTATGTACTTGTTTGTCGGGGTTGATGCTTCAGAGGAGACTGGTAATGTATTGAAATATTTCAGCGAGTGCAGTGCTGTTGCCATTATCAAACTGGTGCTGTTGCCATTATTAAACTGGTGCTGTTGCCATTATTAAACTAACATGTAGAAAGAAGAAGAAGTGGAGGAAGATGAAGCAGTTGTACTTTGCAAACCCCTAAATAAAACTTATATAAACAAATAACAAGAAAGCTAAACAATGAATTCTGTAAGAAAAATGAATTCTAACTAAAAATATGATAAAACATACCAGCTCTTTTCTTCCTCTGTTATCAAAATAATAGGAGGCAAGCCTCGATGCCACCCGACAGTCTTTCTATAGTATGCGCTTAGTGTATTGCCATTGCTACTTGCAGTCAAAGTAAAAAGAAATACATTTACCTTATTAATTTCTACGGCCTCTAAATGTCTACATTTTCTTTTCTGCTGTTCTTAGGGAAACTACGACGGAAATTTTCTCGTGCACGCTTTTTTTCTGCTCTCTGTCAGAAACACTGTCGTTTTCGCTTCGTCTTTCCAGAGAACCATAAATATAACTGTAATGTTGGATGCCGTGGTTATGTTTCAGTAGCGATTTTCGGTAAACGAGCAAAGTGCGGAAAGTCAACATACGCAATCATCAATTTTGTTTTTCTTAGCTGGGATGGATTATGGAAAAAGTGAGATTTTGTTTGTTTGTTTGTTTTTTTCAAAGAAGTTTTGCTTCTTGTAAAGTCAAAGTGAACAAGTTCATAGTAATCCTTCCTGGTCTTCCCCGGCTGACCAAACCATGTTCTGTCAGAAATCGTCCTGAGGCTGAGCACCACGGGAGGTATCAGCTCAACCTCATTCTGAGCAATTAACGCTGGAGGTGAACGTCAGCCCCACGACTGAGGACGACAGTCGGACATCCTCCCCATTGCGTTGGGACAATGGAAATACATGGGGACTTGTCAACGGCAAACGGCCGGGGCAAGACAAGCGTTTTCCTGGCCACACGTCAGCCACAACGCGGCCATCTCAGCGAGACACTGCGCTGCTTTTGAGTGCTGATCGATTGGAACATCATTCCCATCGCGGAGTCGTGGGAGTTTGGCCCCTCATAAGCTTGCGGACTGATGGTGGTTCATATCGACAAATTTACACGTTACCACCTTATCTCGACATGACTCTCGTTTGAGCAAAGTGTTGGAACTCAACTTATCTAAATCTTCCACAGCAACCCCCCCCCCCTCATGTCCCTCCACTTTTATTAGGATGAACACGACTCAACCAAGAGCATCCTTAACTCAATAAATGCAAGAAACAAAGACTGAGGAAACTATTTGATAATTTTGTTTATCTTGACTTGCGATACATCGGCATGTATAGTGAGCAGGCAGCAGATGGTCGTCCTATTGACAACACTGTTAATGGGTGTTTTGCTCAATTTGGTTACATGAAGTGTTCTGTGCAAATGGTTTGCAAACAGAACGTGTCGTGTAGATGGAGGATGTTCGATTATCGATTCCAGGCTCTTCACAAGAACAGTTCGTGATTGTGGAGTGGCATGACTCAATCATGTCAAACCAATCGTTGTATTCCCCCGGGATGATTATTGTGGGAAGGGAATGTTTTCATTCAGATATATCCAGGGTATTGAGTGTAAGAGCCTCTAGCACCTCTGCCTATCACAGAACAACGCCGGAACGTCAGAAAAAGCTAAATAGAACATATTAAAATTTAATGGAAAAATAAAACTTACACCTTAAGGGTGCTGTTGTTTGAGGTGTGGAAAACATTATTCATCTATATCATTATGCCATTGTCTTTGCACTTTAATATGAAATGCATCATAGCTTTCGCACAAACGCTCATTGATACAATCGTGACGTCATGTTTCCCCATAAGAATTGAATTTATAAAGCATATCTATAGATAAATTAAAATCCACAGAGTATTATTATAATAGTGCAGAGGAAAGGGGATTTTTAAATAGAAACAAAATAAGACTAGTGAATGAATGTTTTCAATAATAGATCTATTTCGCATTTGCTATACCAAAGAGCTGCATCAAAACTGAGATATCGAATTTCTAACAATAAAACGAAACTCCAGCATATGTTAATACAGAGAAACCTTTGGGAATCTTCGTTTTGTCAACAGTTACCAGCAACTTGTGTGCCATGCTCTTTCTGCTTCTCTGCCTTCTTTGCGATGGTCTATCGGGAAAAGAAAAAGGGTGACAGATCTTACAATAGGCAACTGGGAGGCAAAGATGCATTAATTTTCTGGAGCAATTATCACAGTTTTGGGACCCCGTTCAAGAGTGCTCGGCTGCCAAAGAAAACACTGTCACGACCGCCTGAGCTGTCTGTTTCATGAATGTCTCCTGATGTTTGCCTGGCGAGGCTGTGTCGAGGCTCGTGTTTTTCTCAGCGCGATGTCTTTCTTGACCTGACGTCCTGATTGGCGCAGCGTGTAATGATAACATCGCATTTGCCGTCCATTACGTCCATTTCTGTTGAGGAAACGTCAGTTCTTATCCCTAGAGTTGCCAAAGAGACGTGGAATAAATTGTTCCCAAAGTCAGCCATTACCTTAACTAATCGCTCTAAATGTCAATTCAAATTTGCCAATTTTACAAATGGAACCCCTGGGCTCCAGTGTTTTCCAATTGTTACGTGTCATGTTACAGAAGCTTTAAGGACTTCATGGGCCAGAAGTTGACGAGCTAAAATCAATGGTAGTGGCCCATCCTTGTTGTCAAGGATCCTGAATGCATGGACCTTTTTTTCAAGGAGACTTTTCAGGAAGCTATCAAAAAGAGAAAAAGATACCATGTAATTATTTGATGTTCACTGTTAAAAATGTTCGTTTGTGTCGCCAGTGAGGAGAGTATTATAAACTTCCAAACTATAAAATAATAACTTGTGACATAACTAGCGACTCCACACATGTTTTTTTGTTGTTTTTTTTTTGAAGTACAGCAACCTATGAACAACGCAGAAAGAAAACTACTTCCATTATAACTCTGAAGACAAAATGTGCAAACATGTAATCCCCATCGAATTAGTGCCACAAATCGCATAAAAACCTTCGAACGTAGAAAATTGCTCATGCAATTTGGCCCTATTACCTTGACATTTTTGACACATTCTTCCAGCACATAAGCGTGAAAAATCTATTTTTTCGTACTTAAACAAGTTGATGTTTAACACGCCAGACACGAGGCGTCGTTTATAACCTCAGATGTTCACTATACCTGTCACTGGTTCACCGCTGTGACACAACTGAACCGACATTTTCATAGCCGTGTACCGGTAACTTGAGCTGAAACTCCACGGCAGTAACCATCACTCCAGTGGCACGCTGACGTTGCTAAATGGAAGAGTAACCCTTCCAAACGTCATGAGCTCTGCTACAAAACCTTTTATCATTCTGTATGGCAGTGTTAAGTTTGCTATAACTGCCAGCCTGGTAAAATCCTGTCTGGGCATTAAAATAAATTGCCTCCCTTCTATCCTTTCTTATTTTCTCCTATAAATTAGGCGTTTGGATAGAAAGGGTGGAAATCGAGATAGAGCAGTCAAACAAGGGCGGTCACTTGACTTCACCTCAGCTGAACTCGGCCAAGGATTTTGGTGATGTGAATGAAATACGTGTGGAGCCAAAGATTTGCACACGGCCTGCAGAAAAAGCCAACTGCTGTACTGCAAATTTTTAGAGTTACGAGTTTTGTTTCTTCTATATAATCAAGAATTCTTCCATTTCTTTCTTCCTTCACACGATTGCGTTTTACTTCTGTAGCGACGTGTTTGCTCCAGTTAAGTTGTAACTTGGCTGCAATGATACTAAAGCAAAAATGGGATTAAAGAAGTATACAAATGCAAACACAAATAAATTTCAGTTGTCTTTTGCTACGAACTCTCTACAATGCTAATATCTCCGACTGCTGTGGCTGTCTACTAACTACCAAATATTTCGCAATGAGTATGCCTGTGAAATTAAGTGATGAACACACAATTTGGCGTTTAAAGGTTTATTTTGAGAGCATCACCCCAAAGATTTAGACTCATCAACTGTGATTAATTAAAATAAAGAGTATTTTGTCTTCTCTGGTTTCATTGGTCAGGATATGTGGACGCAGGCATGCCAGCAGCGTTGCTGATATTTTCGGATTATCCAAAAGACTGCGAAATTCGCCGTGATATGAACGTTTCTTAAGCACGCAACATTACTGCTTGGCACTCAACATAATCTATCTATACTAGATCTATATATATTTGTGAACTTGAGATTTTTCGTTGCAAAAGGTTTCTGAACCACTCAACACTTAGACTTCAAATTTTATATGGTACATCAGAATGGATGTAAGAGTGCACAGTTTTTAATAGAAGTCTCGAATCGGTGTAGTTTTTTTTATTGGAAATTTATTGTTTCGCCATCATTTAGGTCTATTTCGAGTCATGGTTCATCATTTTAAGGTTTCGTTATCACTTCCTGCGATGTGTTCACTACCAAACACACTAACCCGTGCGCAAAGCATGCTGTTGTACGGGATGCGCAGGGTGTCAACTCACAAAGGCAGAGCTGTTTAAGACTTATTTAAAAACAAACAAACAAACAAAAATAAACAAATAGGAACAGGCCAGATGAAGCAGGTCCATAATAACCACTCAGAACTGAAACCAATATTCAAACCGATTTATCCCGGGCAGGGCCGGGGACCTCAGCTAGTATATTATGAGATACTGAATTCACCTCATGGAGGAACAATCTTCACTATGTCAGAAGGTCTTAGAGAGTCATGTTCTCTTTCTGCAGAGCTTTAAAAGTAGAGTGTAAACATGAACAAGGATAACATTTGCATTGACAGTAAATCGTTGTCTCAGGAGTCGACACCTGCATTTTTATTGTTTTGCCCATACACGCGATTAGATAGTGCAGTAAGTGGTAAGGTTTTAAAATATCACTTACCAATCTTAGGCTGAGTTCTGTAGCGTGAGAGCAAGCTTTGTGTGCTAGGATTAAGTGAACAGAAATGATAGCACGTGCTTATTGGTGTTATAACATTGGCCTAACAAGTCTGAAGTTAATTTTTGTTTCTCTTTTATTGTGCTTCTTTCTTGTTGCCGTTGCTGGTCACTGTGATAATTTTATATTATTGCAAGGATTTTATCCCAGACACAGAATACCGAGAC
This sequence comes from Onchidella celtica, assembly GCA_963931925.1. Lineage (NCBI taxonomy): Eukaryota > Metazoa > Mollusca > Gastropoda > Systellommatophora > Onchidiidae > Onchidella > Onchidella celtica. Next base: position 23,804,930 of record OZ007568.1, read on the forward strand.
GAACCATTTATTCTCCCACTATGATAATGTCCACAAATTGCTCGCGTATAAATACGGCGCGCACTACTCTTTTTAGTTCACTTATGAAGGGGTTTGGTGAGAAGTGTTGCATTGTTGATATCGATGATACGCGCACAAGTCGACGGACAGAATATGGCGAATTGTTTCGTCTCGGTATCATTGGCCTCGGTTTTTACTGTTGCTGTGTTAAAGGGAGGAACCGGGAGTCCTTGGGGGGGGGGGGGTGTGTGTGCTTGTGTGGGGGGGAGGGGGGTACCTTGATATGTCGTTTAAGTCGTTTAGTGCTGAATATTCTTTTAAATATATTGTGTGGACCCACCGTGTCAAGACTGTTATGCTTGACATTCTGGTGAATTACTTTTTTTTCTCTCTTTCAATCCAAGCCTCAATATTGTTCTGACTCCATGCACACAGACAGACCCCGCTTCTGCAACCCCTTTTGTTGTAATTGTGTGTGATATAATTCTCTCTCCCATTTCTCAGGAAGAATACGGCGGGTATTGTGAAGTTCTCATTAGTTGAGGAAAGCAACATAACAAAGTCCATCCAAAAATAATCATTCAGGTTAGGGCAAACACAATCTGTAACTATTATTCCTGGATAATTTGTTCATCAATTCTTGTCTTCTCCCTTTGAAATACAATCTTGGGCCTTCGTGAAGCGGCGCGTTCTCTGCAGTATAGAAGTTAAAGAGTGAGCTCTTGTGCACGTACCAGTCTGATTACTGGGGAATTTGTGCGCCCGGATTCAAGCACTCATCAGCATTACACAGAACCATTCACTGTTGTTTGCCTTGTGCATGTTGACATGTAGCGTTAGCAATAACGCCTCATTACTCAAGCTTTTCTTTTTTACTTTGAAAGAATACAATATTGCTCTGTACACCGAGCTTTGTCTTCAATGGCGAACCATTAAACATCGCTGAGTGTCTTCTCCATCGATACGAAACAATTCTGCAGCAGGTTTTTGTTTCAAAGGCTCCACGGTGACTTAACGTCTTCTCATAAACAGCAGTAGGCATATTCTTCCGCCTATCCCTCGTCTCTTTTTTTTTTTTGCAGAACAGATTTACATAACTAATGGAGCTTATGCAAATTTTACAGTGGAAACAATTCCCTCACGTCAAGAGCGAGGAAGAGAGCGAATGATTTAATTTCCGACTGAGAAAAAGACAAACCTCGTTTTTACAAAAACGCAAACTTCATTGTGAAAAGCATTGGTTCAGTGCACCAGCATTCTTGAGCACCTTCAGATTTGGTTCAGCTTTAAAAAAAAAAATGTATTTATTTGCAAAATTCAAGATCCATCTATTTTCCAGATTTTTTTTTAAAAACGGAAAGCCTGCGCCACATGCAAAACAAAGAAGTCCAACCACGGGTGGCATTATAACATGTTTAGACAAGCCTGTCACCTCAGAGGCATTATCAATCTTTCAAGATGCCTCGCGTGATGCCCAGCACCGACAGATAAATAAAGTGCAGCATATGGATAATGTAAAGAGTTTGAAAGGCTGATCCAAGACCTTGTCATACAGTTTTATTTGAACAGCAGGGCGGGCGTAATGTCACTTGGTGATGGGCGATACCTCATATTATAAACACGATCAGTTCGATTCCAAGAAATGCACAGTGAAAACTTTATTACAATTCAGAATGTATCGGAGTAACACCTTCAGTTTTCAGGTGGGTAAAATATCGGAGTTACACCTTCAGACCTGACGCGGAGTAAAATTTTACAAAGTTACAAGTGCTACATGAGATCTTCCACATAGACTTGAACAGAGGCCAATAGTCAATCAAAAGAACTCTCATTATATTCAACCTGGCTGTGAATTACAACTTAATGAATGTTTTATATTGTTATAATGAGAAATGATTCATTCACAATTCTTGTTTCTGGTGCAAAAACTATGATAGTAACGAGTATGCTTTCGACAACAAAAAAATGAGCTTCTGTTGAGGTAATCTGTCTTGGCATGTAGACGTTTTTATATAAACATCATCATAGCATAGGATATCAGAAATGACATTATGAGAATGACGGATCTTTCCTTTAACGGAACTAGGAGAACAAAATAGAAATTATTCGGAGTATCTAACATGCGACTGAGCTATACCATGGTACCGCCAACTCTCAGAGACAATAGCAATGTATTTTGAGATTATTTCGTTGCTCACTTACTGACATACTGTTCTATTTGAAAAAATAACAGGTGTAAGATAAAAATACTGACAAAAAAAAACAACAACCCACCCATTTCGATATCTCGACTTGCAGGTGCTCTATGACTCCGCTGCTCCACTCAACAAATCAACAGAAGGAGTAGAAGACATGGAAAGTTTTGAGATCTGAATCTGCCCTCTCCTTTTTTCATTGTGTGCATGTCAAATTTTATTTGAACAAGATGGATGTGTGCAACGCTGGAGGGAAAGAGAGATAAGAAAAGGTAGAACCAACATAAGCATGGAAACAGCTCCAACTCATTTAAAACGTTTAGAGCAGTGGTTCTCAAAGGGGGCGAGTTTAAGTCGGGGGGGGGGGCAGGGGGGGGAGGCGGGCTTAGACGACGAACAGGGCAACGGGGTGGGGGCGAGGAAAGGGGCAATGGGGGGGGGGGGGAGGGGCGTAAATCTGAGGGCGCGAATTAACAATTTCCTTACTTGGGATTGCATTTTTCACAAATTCTTGAGCGTCATTTCGGTTCTTTTTAGTATAAAATCACATCATTAATTATGCCCATTCTTAAAAAAAGTCAGTAAGCTGTCCAATATCCTTGACCATTCAGTAACTTAGTAGTAGATCTAAAAGATAGCAGGCCAAGGATTACTTTAATGACTTTATGCCGATAACCAACATAATTTCAGTTGCAACAGATGGAGCACTCATCATTGATGGGATGGCCATCAAAGCTTCGTAAACTTCATTTAAACAATGAGTTGTCTGGCCTTCTCCCCGCCCTTATTAAGAACGACAAGAAAGAGATAAAAAAATGAGCGACTTCTTCTATCCGTGCGGTGTTTTTTGGAGCTTTTGTGTTTTTCAACATGGCCAAGCATGCCAGCCTGATGAGAAAACACAGAATCGGCCTTCAAGTTAAAAATGTTTGCCAAGTTTAATGAAGTGAACTTTACCGCAACGAGGCCAATCTAGTTACGGCATACTACAACCCTGTCGTCTTCTTCCGCCAAGCTGGAGTTGTTACAGCTGTGGTAAATGGAGTTGAATCGCTCACTTCATCGAACTTGGCGAAGTCATGGATAGACGATTTCATGACATGCGAGATCTGTGTGTCCCTCGATGGTTATGGATCGTAATCGGTTGCGAGGTACCCATGACGCCAGGCGTTGGCAAGAAGAATATTGTTAGATTTCCACCACTGCATTGAAGGTCAAGTCATTTTCAAACGAGAAGGCTACAAGGTGTTCCGGATAAAACACCAGAACATTCTATTTTTCCCTCTGATAGGACCTTCCTTTTTTTTTTTTGTAGGAAAAGGATCAAGTGCAACGTAAAGACATCTCAAAAACAGAGAAACAGGCTGCAGGCGTGTGACAGGGGTGATCTGAGTTTGCCTCTCACAAACTTTACCGACATTACATAGCTGACCATAGCACACCAACCACGGGAACATCACCTCCTTGTTAATAGCACATGTACATGAGTTTTATGAACAGAAACAGCCAATTGTTGAGGCATTTCAAAAAGGAGACTGTCTATTCTTGTTTATAATATCTGAATAATCAGTAAGTCAAGTGTCATTATAAAAGCTCTGAAAACGCTAATATAATTTATGTCTATTCTGTGCACCTGTGGTTGCACATTTAAGGTAGGATGGGTTGAGGGGCGGGGGGGGGGGATGAAAGAAAATTTGGGGCGGGGCGATTGCCAGAAAAAGCTTGAGAACCACTGACAAAGCATTTCCTTAGGATGAATACTTGATATTGTAGATAGTCATTTGCATGGAAAGAAAATAGGAGGCATTGGGGGGGGGGGGGGGTTGGGAGTGAAAGGAAAAGATTGTAGCAAAGCCTCGAGTAAGAAATTACACAGAAACGATACAATGAAACGCAAAATAAAAAGGGAAGACAAATAGAACTTTCGGTGTACATGTATTAACTTTCCTTCATACAACTTTTTTCTTTTCACCATATTTTGGCTTTTCTGCAAGCCTTCCTGCGACCCCACGGATTTTCTGTGCTTTATGTAATTTTTTTTTAAAGTAGCTTTTATTTCTGTGCGTAATTTTTTACCGAAAAAGCTACTGATGCTGATGCATTTTACCAATGAATTTGATCACTTGATTCCTGTGTTTCATTAATAGAATGTAATCTTCTAATATCTGCCTGCAGTTATGCACCCATACAAAGAAAGGAGGTTTGGCCTCCGAAAAATGCACACTGTATTTCTATTCTTGTTGTAAGTTTAAATGACAATAGACCAAACAGAGGCAGTTTTACATGCAGACAGGTAGAAAAAAAAACAACAACAACAGAAAAACAAAGAGTATAAAAATCTCCAGGCTTTGGAAACAAATTGGAGTACAAATGCATTATACTTGACAGGCAAATTGGTGAGATTGCAGTGCAACATTTACCTTACCTAAAAAAATGATTACAGTTATGATCCAGTGTTAGGCAGGTGGACGTCTGCTTCGTTACACTGCAATGAAACTCGAAATCCATGAGAATTAAGAGGAGAATTTGCTTCTTTCTTTCTTTCTTTATCTAATAATTTGTTTATCATTATTATTATTTTTTAAATTCATTTTGTTTATCTTGAAAGGCGCTGTAACCTTTTGGATCTCCAGACTTCAGAGCCGCATAATAGTGTACAATGAAAATTAATATTCATTATGGAAAATCCTCACCAAAAAAAAACAACAAATACCCAAACAATGGACCTACATGAAAATAGCACTTGTTTTCTAGACCAAAACCATATCTCTTTTCAAAGAAAAGTGGGTAAAAATTTCAAGTAGGCCTACCATAAAACAGCTCATTCGTGGTAATATTATCTGCTTCTGGTGGAAGACTCTTGGTTACATTGATCTCATAGTTGTCATAATTTGGCGTTTAGTGTGGAGCTCCCAGGTAAGTTATTTCCAGATCATAATAATTATTATCAATGAAAATCCATTTCAGACATGAACAAAAAGGAAAAACGGCAGAATACGCATGTAACAGTAAATAGAGTACGAAATACAATATCACATTTCTCAAGTAGATGTCGTTATTTCGTGTCTCGAAAGTTTCAGACCTTCCTTACCAATCCGCCATTTTAATTCCAGGGCAACGGCAGATTCACAGTTCTGACCACCTCAGTCTGTCCACGACAGGTCCCCCTAAGTTTGAGACCCGTTCAATTTCACTGGCAAGAGAAAAAGGAGCTGGACAAGCTCCAATGTGAAATACCATCTCGATCATTAAATCCGCTGTTTTGCCCACATATCATTCATCAACGATTTTCTCTCCTCGCCCGGTCAAGAAATGTTGGTATCTAGGGAAATGATCTCTCCATTACATCGCCCATCGTTACGCCATGAGACCCATTTGTTTCATTGTTATCCACGATGGCACATCCCATTTTCATTTTCCAGTTCTTCTTTTTTTTTAAACCGAGAGATAGAGAGAGGCGGGGTGAAGGGGGAGACGCCGGGTCTTCAGAAATAAAATATTGAGAAAATTCACTCACGTGTGCATAAGAAGTTAGGACAGGCTTTAGACGGCTGAAAATGACATATTGCCAGGGCATACGCAGTTGGCCACGCAACCAGAAGTCATTTTCACTAAAAGGCCATTTTTCACCGCGTCGGCTCTTGGATGTGAAGTTTATAGCACGGACCGTAATGCTCGAGGAAAAGTAATTGCCAATTTTCGGTGCTTTGTTCCGAAATGTCAAAGCCGATCACGAAATTGGCGAGGTCGTAAGTGAGTCAGAAGAAATATGGCAGCAAGGTCAGAGGTCATCGATTGTTGGATTATTTTACACGAGGGGGCGTCGGTTTACCAGGGTGAGGCCGGGCGAGAAATTCTGAGTTCTGACAGCAAAGACCTGCCGGCTGCCGGAAATTTATGGAAGTCTGTGTGTTTGAAAGCCTGGCATGAGCTCTCTGAAATGGCTGGGAATGATTTAATCGTATGCGTGTTACATTACATGTCAGTGGATTTTTGCCTGGTCTCTTGCACATGTCTGCGGACTTGGTAATGCCGGGGGTTGCCAGCACCGCCAGATGATCCCTTATTGTTGTTGTTGTTGCTCAATGGCCAACACCCGGGGAAGGGAATAACAGAAACAGCTAACGTGACAATGCCATGAAAAGCCGTGATCGTGTTTTTTTTTTACAAATATTGAAGAGGAAATGGCGAGGAGAGGGACCCTTGTTATCGAAATAATTATGATAGTTGCCTCATTTTGATATCTCACTTGGCCTTTTTTTCCACTAGGTTTTTTTTATTTTTTTTTCTAGTTGCCCCTCACCGGCTCACAGACAAATTTTCAATCCCCCCCCCCCCCTTTTTTCCGGTCCGTACTTTTATTAACATACTAGTATTGAACCCGCGAAATTCGCGGGGGGGGGGGGGGGGGAATAGCTATCATGTAAAGACATGATGAAACGTGGACTTCAAGATCTAGATCTAGAGCTAGCCTAGATATCTGTTAGTAGATATAGATTTAGACCTAGATCTATTATAAAAATTGAAAATCTTCATCAACGTACCTGAACAAATGGATCATCACGAATGTTACGGATGGACTCGGCATGTTTTTGCCACACTGTCACTGCAGCAAGGACCACGAATGTTATGGATGGACTCGGAAGCACGGTTTCAAATTTGGGGAACCGGACGTTGAGATCGCACGGTGGAGCGCAAATTCAGTGACGTCATGCCACATAAAAACTCACGCCCGGATGGTATTTATTTGGAACAAATGCAAATTTGCGTAGTTCAAAAAATACTTACGGAGAGTGTTCAGCAATGAGTGTAGCAAGGAATCAACTTCAGAATGTCACAAATCCCAGACTGGGAGATGTAATAAGTTATGACAGGACAACAATCACTAACAAACAAGTTTAACACTTAACAGAACAATCCATCAGACTCACACATTTATTAAACATAATTATACAGATAATAGCGCAATTACATACATTATATTATTGAAATTAACTGCCGTACAACGGCCTTATTCTCACATACACTCTCCCTCGGATCCACAACCCGGTAGTTACTCCTAAAGGCACTTCGGCCTCAGCCTCTCCCCTCAGGGTCTTAATAGCACATTAATAATTCACTGGCACCGCAGTCTCTCAATATCACCTTCCTATTGTCATACACCTTAGCACTCCCCTAGCACCTCAGCAGGGCAATAACACATTATCATTTCAATAGCCCCTCAACATGGCAATAGTACATTATTAGTTCCTAGCCCATCAACATGGCAATATTACATTATCACATTCACGCTCATATCTACGTCCCTGTCCGTGGCCTGACTGCCACGACTTTATGTGCCTCTACTGTCCTGCACTGACAGCCTCACTTCTGGCCTATGTGTGGCCTCCGGCCCTATGCTGGCCTATCACCGTAGGCGGCGCTCTTTGGCCCGACCTCGGCACCTACAAGAGTAACATTACATTGGTATAATACCCTACCATTTCTATTCACTCCATCTCTCCTTACAACCCATGAAGCGTACACACACTAGTTCACCTTTCACTCACCACACATCTTACGGTAACACACCTCCATCGGAGTACACACTACTCACTCGCGCTACAAATCCATGAACTCACTTTCATCTATCGCTCATGGCGAACATTGCTATATCCAATATCAAGGACTTCCACATTCCTCACATATACTTATTTACATCATGGTAATAGACGAATATAATATAATACATCAATCATAATTATCAATCAACGTTCTACCTACCAGTCATCACTGGAAAAACTCTCTCACTGGTCTCTCGACTGCTCCCCTTATGTCCGCCCGCTGGGCTCTTACTAGCGTCCGTTCAGTAGGACCTTCTAACTTGCAGTGATAGTAATACAGCGCTTTCGCCTCATTCAGACCCCCACCACTCATAACATGCACGCTTTCCTTACTTGTCTTCGTGCGTTAATTTTACTCTCTTCCTTTCACGTCTTTCCCTACCTGTCTGCCGTGAGCCCTTCTTACTCTACACCCGCTCTGTAGCAATCCCCTTAATTGCACTCACTCCACTCGTGACATCATCCCCCACCCCAAAAAAATTAATGCAATTAATTTCAAATCGCATCAAGATGACTGTCAACGAGTGAGCGTGAGCAATACCTACACTAAAAAAATGACCTAGCAGTTCCCCTAGTATATAAAATACCGAAATCAGGGGAAAATATGGGGATCAATATGCCCTGCAATATGCATATATGTATCACATCATGAATAGCTAACTAAACACAATATCTAATACAGAATCAAAACCCAATCAACCTATCAACCATTCTTCATATCATATTTATAATGTCAATATTTTAAAGTCGACTCATTCACACAGATCCTGTCAATGTTCCTGTCCTCCGATGTATAAGCTCCTGAACTCTTCCCCTAGGCTCGACTAAGGTAGTCGGCGATATGATTGCTGGTTCCTGGAATTGGTTGAATAACGAAGGTATACGGCTGCAAAGCCAATGCCCATCTAGACAAGCGTGGGCTGGACGAACGATTCTTCGACAAAAACGTTAGTGGCTTGTGGTCTGTCTGGATACAAAATTCTCGTCCCATGAGATAACGTCCCAATTTCTGGACGGACCACACAATGGCAAGACGCTCCCGCTCTATCACAGAATACTTTCTTTCTCTCTGCAATAACTTCCTACTGACATAACATACAGGATGGAGACATTCGTTCTTCTCCTGTAGAAGACAAGCGCCGACACCAGAGTCCGACGCATCCGTTCTGAGGATAAAATTAGATCGAAAATCGGGTAATATCAGAATGGGTGACGATGATAATGCTGTCACCAAATTATCAAATGCTGTCTGACATTCAGACGTCCACTGGACCTTATCGGGTTGTCCCTTCTTAGTAAGGTCAGTAAGAGAAGATGACAAGGAGGAAAAATTTGGAATGAACTTTCTGTAATAATTTAAAATTCCCACTAAGCTTCTGACTTGTTTCTTTGTTTTAGGGATTTGCAACCCTACTAACTTGTCAATTTTTGTTACTTCAGGTCTCTGAACACCTCTACCCACAATATGTCCTAAGAATACTATCTCTGGACATGCCAAATCCATCTTTGCGGGTTTAGCAGTTACCCAAAATGACGTAATCGTTGAAAAATTACTGTTAGTGTCTGAATATGATCAGACCATGTCGACGTATGACATGCTATATCGTCAAAGAATGACACGACATTAGGTATGTCCTTTAATACCAGTATGAGAATACAGATACTCTGGTCTCTCATGAAACCTCTGCAGCATATCAACATGGAAAACCTTTACTGATCCATCAATGTGGATAGCGTAATCTACCTTCGAAACAATTCGCTCAATAACATACGGACCTTTCCATGTCATCAATAACTTATTATGGTCCGTAGGTAACAACAATAGAACCTTGTCTCCTGGCTTAAAAATTCTCAGTTTGGAACCTCTATCTTTATAGTCTTTTGCTCTTTTCGAAGCGATACTAGAAGCTTCTTCCGCAATATTCTGAAGAGGAGTCTGGGGTGTACGACCCTTATGCGTCGTCTTTTGGCACGCACTGCACGTCTTACAATATAACCGTACATCTCTGTATACTGACGGCCAATAAAAAATTTTCAGAACTCTTTGCTTGGTTCTAGCACTTCCCATATGATCCGCTAATGGAACATCATGGGCCAGACGCAATACTGTAGCAATTAACGACCGTGGCACGACGACCTGCTTTTGAACGGAAGCCACTGTGACGTACATACGGAACAGAATGCCCCCCTGGACAAAAAAAGAAGATGACCCGTTTTTATATTTCCTCGTTTTCTCGGTTCGCGCTTCCCCAAAACATGGGTTTAATGATGGGTCCTCCCTTTGTAATCTCGCCAAGCGCTCTGGCGTGATATCTAGGTTGACCGCTGGCGTCGCTAAAGGTCTAATCTTATCTTTATCAGCTACCTGTCGACGTGTTTCGACCGCGGCGCAAAAGTCAATACCTTTTGATTGCGACCATGCTTGCACGTTCTCATGGGAAGGGGAAACTACCCGTGATACATTCCCAATGATGAGCTGGGCGCCTGGAAAACAACCAACGACTGCTTCGACTTCCCCGCTAAGGAAAGGTGTATCTATCACTATTCTTGCCATGGGTAATTTCTCAATGGCCCCCGAAAATTGGATGCACGGGACAGTCTCACCTGTAAGCTGTGAATCCCGAATGCAGTCTCTATGCACTCCCACAACGGTAGATCCTGTATCTCGTAAAACCGAGACCGGTTCGTCCCCAACAAACCCCGGATAAACCCTAAGACCACCTCCTGTATGACATGAATTTATAACGGGGATCTTTCTCCCACAAGGTAAAACACCGGAAGATAATAACTTCTCACAACTGGGACACTTAGAATACTGTCCGCCTCCGTTGTCCGATGTAACACACGCAGCCGCATGATGAAATTTATTAGGGGAACATGGACTGGAGCTACTGTCCACGTTCGCCGCTATCCTACCTGCAGGGCAATTCACGCTGATGTGATCTGCTCTACCGCAGTTCCAACACTTCGCGGCCCTACACTCGCGTGAAAAGTGACCCACGCGTCCGCAAGTCCAACACTCCGCTCCCTGTGCTGCACTAGGCCTGGGTCCCCGTGACCCATCGCGACCGGAACTAGAGTCCCTATGCCGTCGGTCATCGGCAAAGGTCACAAATCGCCCCCGGCCATTACCGCGACCTAGCCCTCCTGCTCGGTCAAACTTACCGGATCCATATGCAGGTGATTGGTGATAGCCCCTACGCTGCCCCTGGGCCTGCCCACTATAGGCACCACGCTGACGCGACCTGTCCTTAAGTCCTGCCGGCGACCCTTCGACAACGGCGACGTACCCAGCATCTTGGACGTACGCCCTGGCGACCGGTTTGGACGGATGGGCCGTACGGTATGCTTCCGCCAACTTAGACGCCTCCTGCACCGTCGCGGGTTCGTTTTCTTTCAGGAAAGCCACCAGATCTTTATGGCACGACGCGTACAGCTGGTCACGGATCATTAGGTCTTTCAGTTTAGCAAAATCCGCGCCCACATGCGCCAAGTCTACCCAGTTCGCGAAATATTCCGTTAGTCTCGCGACGAAGGCAGCAAAGTCCTCCCTGGTATCCGCACGTGCTCGCCTAAACTGCTCCCGGAAATGTTCCTCGGTACGCGCAAATCGGCGAAGCAGCAAAGCCTTCAGCTTATCGTAATCTTGCACGTCTTCGCGCTGTAGCTCTTTAAAGTAGGTTAACGCTCGCCCCTGCAATAGAGACGCCAGGTACCATAATTCCTTATTTTCCCCCCATTGCAATTGTGCGTTCAGTTCGAACCTGTAAAGGAAGGCGTCTATGTCGTCCTTCCGGTCGTCGAACGTAGGGAGCTTAATCCGAACACCACCTTTATTGTGTACCTGCCGCTCAACTGTTTCTGTTGGCGCATTCTTTTTGAGTTCTAATTCCGCGATTCTTACTCGCGCGTCTGTCTCCCGCTCTTGAGCTTCTATCTCCTTTAACCTTATCTCCTGCTCCCTTTCCTTAGCCTGTCTCTCCTGTTGCTGAGCTTCTAACTCCTTTAACTTAAACTCCCTTTCCTGTTCCTTATCCTTAGCCTCTCTTTCCTGTTCTCTCTGTCGCTCTCTATCCTTAGCACGCTCCTCGCGCAAATCCGCCTGCTGTTCTTTAATCCAGCCGCGTAGCTCCTCTCCCTCCAGGCCAAGTTCCTTACCCAACTTCATTAGTTGTTGGAGTTCCGCCATTTCACAGATTTATGGTTATGGTATGTATTATAAAAACGGCTAACCTGTCGGTATGATCACTAACGACACGACCAGAGACCTGAGATCACACCAGCTATAACAATACCCAATTGTCTCAAATACAATTCAGAAATTTACGTACTTCCTAACTAATTCTATATTTATAAAATGTATTTCCCTATTAATAATAAAAAAGAGTAGAAAAGACAAGAATAAGGAAATTCAGTAGAAAGACCACAAGGACATCGAGGAACAACGCACCAGACTAGGACAAAGACCTAAAAAAGAAAATATAATGGAAAAAAATGCAACCTAACTATGCCGATTACACAACACGGTACGAACAAGAACAGAGTCTGAAAAAAAAGAACGTATCTACAGATAGGTAAGAGAGGGACAAGAGAAACGTCTTCCTAAAAGAATGAGGAAGATGGAACTCCACAATCTAAACAAAAATACAGGTCCCTACAGAACTGTTCACTGTGATGAACGAAGTTCCAAATTTAGCCCACCTCCCGAAGACGATAAACTACGCTCACCACAGCAAACCCGCGCCACCGCCCGTATAATCTATAACGACAAAAACAGCAAAAACAGGGAAACAGACAGATGAAAAGACAGCCCTCAATCCAGGGTACAAAATTTTCACTTAACTTTCAGCCTTATGAGTTTAAGTCCTCCCCTTAATCGGAGCTCTGGCTGCTTGTCTCCTCAGGCTGCGCGCACACACACTGTCTCTCTGAAAGTTTAAGTACACATTAGTCCATATTTATGGCAATACATGCATCAATACATATTCATCAATATACATAAATCATATCATCATGAAATTTCCATTCATCCCACGAACAAAGACAACACAAATTCCTACCACAAGATAAGTATTACGTGGACAAAACTAAAGTAACAAATGCCCACTGAAAAATACCTCCTAACTAACTACAACTAAATATTACGAAAATGGACGAGTCACAACGGACGAGCCCCCAATGTCACAAATCCCAGACTGGGAGATGTAATAAGTTATGACAGGACAACAATCACGAACAAACAAGTTTAACACTTAACAGAACAATCCATCAGACTCACACATTTATTAAACATAATTATACAGATAATAGCGCAATTACATACATTATATTATTGAAATTAACTGCCGTACAACGGCCTTATTCTCACACGCACTCTCCCTCGGATCCACAACCCGGTAGTTACTCCTAAAGGCACTTCGGCCTCAGCCTCTCCCCTCAGGGTCTTAATAGCACATTAATAATTCACTGGCACCGCAGTCTCTCAATATCACCTTCCTATTGTCATACACCTTAGCACTCCCCTAGCACCTCAGCAGGGCAATAACACATTATCATTTCAATAGCCCCTCAACATGGCAATAGTACATTATTAGTTCCTAGCCCATCAACATGGCAATAGTACATTATCACATTCACGCTCATATCTACGTCCCTGTCCGTGGCCTGACTGCCACGACTTTATGTGCCTCTACTGTCCTGCACTGACAGCCTCACTTCTGGCCTATGTGTGGCCTCCGGCCCTATGCTGGCCTATCACCGTAGGCGGCGCTCTTTGGCCCGACCTCGGCACCTACAAGAGTAACATTACATTGGTATAATACCCTACCATTTCTATTCACTCCACCTCTCCTTACAACCCATGAAGCGTACACACACTAGTTCACCTTTCACTCACCACACATCTTACGGTAACACACCTCCATCGGAGTACACACTACTCACTCGCGCTACAAATCCATGAACTCACTTTCATCTATCGCTCATGGCGCACATTGCTGTATCCAATATCAAGGACTTCCACATTCCTCACATATACTTATTTACATCATGGTAATAGACGAATATAATATAATACATCAATCATAATTATCAATCAACGTTCTACCTACCAGTCATCACTGGAAAAACTCTCTCACTGGTCTCTCGACTGCTCCCCTTATGTCCGCCCGCTGGGCTCTTACTAGCGTCCGTTCAGTAGGACCTTCTAACTTGCAGTGATAGTAATACAGCGCTTTCGCCTCATTCAGACCCCCACCACTCATAACATGCACGCTTTCCTTACTTGTCTTCGTGCGTTAATTTTACTCTCTTCCTTTCACGTCTTTCCCTACCTGTCTGCCGTGAGCCCTTCTTACTCTACACCCGCTCTGTAGCAATCCCCTTAATTGCACTCACTCCACTCGTGACACAGACCAAAAGAAATTTGTATGCAAAATTTGAGCTCGATTGGTGCACAGATAACCGAGCTACGGCTTTTACTAAAAAAGCGAGTTGTTTTTTTTTATAACAAGTATTGAACCCGCGAAATTCGCGGGGGGGGGGGGGGAAGTGAAAAGTGTTGTGAGTAGGTCTGGGGGTGGCTGCAATGGAGGGAGCATTACTTGACCGTTGGCACAGCAAAGTGCAGCAAGAACCACGAATGTTATGAATGGACTCGGAAGCACGGTTTCAAATTTGGGGAACCGGACGTTGAGATCGCACGGTGGACCGCAAATTCAGTGACGTCATGCCACATAAAAACTCACGCCCGGATGGTATTTATTTGGAACAAATGCAAATTTGCGTAGTTCAAAAAAATACTTACGGAGAGTGTTCAGCAATGAGTGTAGCAAGGAATCAACTTCAGACCAAAAGAAATTTGTATGCAAAATTTGAGCTCGATTGGTGCACAGATAGCCGAGCTACGGCTTTAAAAAAAAAGCGAGTTTTTTTTATTATAATAGATAGATTGGGCCCATGCTGTTTGGGCGTTTAATGTCAGAGCACTCTGATCGCCATTTAGTCTGCAAATTAGTTCATTTATTAATGTTAGCTTCTATGATGTTGCGTAGATTTTAGAGGACAATTTTAGGATTTCACTTGGGCTTGTAGAAAGTTGGGGCTCAAGGCGGAGAAGACAGACAGGTTCGGAGGGCTGGATGGACTGATAGATAAACAATGGATGGATAGATAAATTGTTGTACGCAGTGAACATATGGATGAGAGGAAACAGTGTGGAAAGACAGATAACTTGTTGTATATAGAATGAGCTGGAGAGCGAATGAACTGACGGACGGTTGGGCATGAAAGGCTGGATAGATGGAGGAAGAAAAGAAATGGGCTGTGTAGAGTGAGAAAGATGGTGAGAAGGCCATGTGGAGGAATATTGCAAATATTACAGTCGTTATCACAACTCACAATCATAATTTCATGCATTTAGCATGTTTCACAAATAATTTGATGCATTTGCAGGTTGTTTGCAATTACATCTTTGTTTTACACACCAGTTAACTCAATTATACAGCAAAACGCATAGATAAGCCAAACTGAGGTTACAATAATATGTGTGTAGTTGTGTTTGTTGTGGAAAAATATCATACATTTTGCGAAACAACCACTTAATGTTTGATTTTAAAGTACATGTAGAATGCAGTCAAAGACATTTCTTACTCACAACTGTCCAGTATCTCTAAAGATATATTCGGCTCTTGTTAGAAACAAGGATGCTGGACACAGACTGAACATGATGGAAATAAATAGTAGAGAAATAGAGAAACAGCATGAGAGATGAAAGAACTGGCAGTGAGTGAAGATGGAGAAAGCGCTTGATCAGAGAAGAATACATTATGGTGGTGGAAGAAATAAAGAATGAAGCACGAGAGGGAGGTTATGATGACTGGAGAGGAGGAGAAGGACCTGCAGCACAGCAATAAAACCATGAAAGGAGCTCGTTATCGTGCTCACTTTGTTTGCTGGGCCAAGTGAGGGAATATAAAAATGAAAAGAAAGGAGAAGAGGACGTTAATGTGTAAAGGTCTTTATGAAGACGAAATTGGAAACTAAAAAAGGGGGGGGGGTGCTGAGAGAGAGAAAGAGAGAGAGAGAAGAGAGAGAGAGTGAGGAAAGGCAGAAAGAGAAGGAGAGACGGACAGACAAATAGAAGAGAAAATAATACACAACAAGGCAGTACATAATTCAGGGAACAGAGTGAAAGACAGAGAATAGGGAAATACAGGCCCACATCCGGCCTGCTGCGTTAGTTTGAAACGTATTTGAAACTTGCCAAATATTTCTATGCCAGTAACAAAAATGTGCACCGCATTCTATGGCGCTGTTCGTGGTGCGAACAAAAAGTGAAAAGTGAACAGCAATGTGCAAATATTGTCATGCTTGAATACAACAATCTAGCCGTAAACAAAACGGCCCCCCTCTCGATCGGCCCATTGCAGCGCCTTGCATCTTATTTTCAAGTGCCTATAAAAAGTGCTATTTTTAAATGATCCCACGCCAGGCATAGAGTGATGAAGACCTGAGATTGTCATCACCAATTTATTTCGCATTTTTCTTCCGTCTGCGTCTTTGAAGTAAATAAATGTCGATAAAAATGATGGTTATGGGGCCGCTTTTGCCAGGCGTTGGAGTGGGTCTTTTTTTATTATTATTTTTTTTTAACATCAAAGACACAGTGCTAAAAAAAAACAAACAAAGTTAGCACTTTAACACATTAAGGTAGTTTTCGAAACCGGCTCATGGGTACGTTATCGCATACTGTTTCGTTCGAGAGACGTTTTCACCACAAGGGGTCTCTCAGTGTTATCTGCAGTGTGTTTTCCTATCGGGACTGGGAACTGAGTGATATGTTTAGAATGCTGGCAGTTTTCAAAGGCCTGCCAAATTTATTGTTAACAATAATCATTAAAACATAGTTGAAAGACGCTTACCCTGTTATCGACATACTTAAAACCCTGATGAGGTTGTCAAGGAGAAAGAGTGATGAGGTTTACATTAGGCATATCTCTGAAACACTATGGTTTCCATTTTTCCTTCAATTTTCTAGAAGCCTTGCAGAAAACAAAGTCTATCTATAATCTCTGATGTACGCGATGTCTTTATAGTGACATGATGTATTGCAAGAGGCGCTGTTTCTATGGTGTGGAGAGCCACGAACCTTATTTTTTTTCACCGATAAGATTGTGTTTTTGTTTTTTTTCCTGTTTTTTTTTTTCGATGGCAGTGATGACATGCCAGGTCATCTTTATCTATTAAATGATAGTCTTGATTTGTTCCATTCAGTCATTAGCAGCTTTGTTGTCGTCTTGATTGCTGCATGACGAATTGAAATAACTTATTTGATCAAAGATATATGAGAGTGATAAATAAATGAAGATGCCTCTCATAGAATGCTGTTTAAATCTTCTTATGGATTTAACTGATTGCTAATGCAGTATCTACTTCAAGCAGTGTTATTCATTTTAAAGGTGTATTTATATACAAGATTCTTACAACATAATGATAATATTACACAGGTATTTGATTATAATGTCAGCCAAACAAGTAAAAACTATTGATAAGAACAAAAATTCAAATGAAGATAGTTCGTAATCGAGTGATAGCCTTTCTAATTTCAGGCTGAGCCATCCCGTCCTTCATTAAATCTCTGTTGTGTATTCACCCGAAGGCTTTTGTTTACTTGTTTAAAACCTCGGAATTCTGGAGATGAGTGTAGATTCTCTCTTGCTTACAGGGGATTCTCTGTAACAAAATGAAAATGTATGTGATTATTTCAAAAGATCACAAGTGGGAGGAGGAAAAGTTAGAAATGTGAATTCCATAGAGACAGATATGAGTAATTCAGGTAAGCCTTGGTTTGGAAACTGAGAAAAAGTGACTGTAAAGATGTTATAATGCTTGATGTTTCTAAAAGCTTGATGTTTCTCAAAAATAAGGATGAAAGGATTTTAAACTGATGTGTCCAATGATATGCTTTGAAGTGTGCATTCAAAATACCCTAAACAGATCAGTCATTGAGAGAAAAACGGAACAGGAAATATCTTATGCTGGTATACGGAGATTGATACACAACACCAGGTAATTCTACATCTGCACAGATGTTTCAGGTAAAAGGTAAAGGGAGGGGATGGGTTGAATATATAAACAATTTAGTGTACAATATTCGCAATAGGCGTGGGTGTGACGCCATAAAGCGGAAGTCAAAGAATTCGAAGAATCGGAAATTCAGCAAATTAAAACTTGATACAGATAGAGCCGGACACTTTCTGCATATCATACAGTCTAATTATAAAATAAAATATACGCATCTGTGTGCCTGAAATTTGTTGATCAGTTGCTATCCGAAGATAGATAGTAAAATTTTACCCTTAAATTACTAGAGAAACCTCACATTCCCTTTAGAGAGTAAAGCAAATGGAATGCCAAAATAAGTGACATGAAAATATTAATGATGGGGATGGTGCTGATGACGATAAGGATGATGGCGGTATTTATTTGTAATACTGTAGTTCTGTTGGGTAAAAATGGTGAAAAGCTCAACTGTTTCGCAGGAACTGATGTGGAAGGGTATGGAAATAGGCGTGTCCGTATCATGTAGGAAGCGAGTAGGAGATTCTTTCCCTTCATCAAAGATAAGAAAGCTTTAGGCGTAGGAGAGGCATTATGTGTACGTGTATAATTATGTAAAATAATGTTTATATAAACATAATATTATATTGAGAGACGGGAGATAAGGAAAGAGGAAATTTTGGGAGAGTGGTGCAGGAAGGTTTAGTGGTTGGGAGGGAGTGATTGAAAGGAGAAGGGGAGGTGGGGGGGGGGGAGTAAAAAGAACAAATAAGGCGAGAGCAGAGTGAACTATGGGAGAGAGAAAGAATGGAACAGTAATAAGAAAGTCGGAAGAAGGAAATTCCCCAATTAATTCCTGAAAACTTCCCGAACAGACAAAGTAAAACTCCGGATTCTCCCACGCTTGTTCGCTTTCAGCGAAATCCAACCAATCCCGTATCTGCATTAGTTTCCTATGAACCATGATACCTTGCATGCTTTACAAGACTCTTCCAACAATAACCTCAAGTCCATTCCGAGATCGGATCACACCGACTATTGGCCTAAGCACGGCCCCGACACGGTACAACGTTTACACAAGAACAGAGGGACGTGCCGGGCACAGACGGTCCAGCACACGCTTCGGATCAAGGTGAGCACGGGACATGAGCATTGTCAACAGTCAGAGAAGCGGTCAGGTTGCTGCTTTGACCCGGGATCAGAAAAGTGGAGAGTGGGAAATTGAACATTTTTGGGAGGAAGGTCTAAGTCAGTGATATTTGGCATGATGATCGAATCTCAGAACATAGTTATATTGTTCATAATATAAACGTAAATGCTGTCAGAAGCTGAGAAGACAATGTGGACGAGAAAAGTCTGTTTATAATGCTGTGAAGTTGTTAAGATATAGGGTTTTAGACTTGAAATCTGAGTACAGTGCAGAACTGTCGCGGGTATTGAACTGGGCAAATATAATTCTTCTGCCTTTGCCGTTTTTCCGACGGCGTACACGCTAGAACTTTGTGTGTCTGTAAAACTATTGATGCAGTTACTGATATAGCATGGTCGTGGCAACTGATAACCGATCTTTCTTCAATTACTGTCAGTGTCAATAATGAACAGAATCGCATCTATAAATTCTGGCTCCACAATGTCAAGGAAAATACAAAAGGAAAGTAGACAAGAGTTTCAATCATTTCTCAACTGTCCATTTCAAGGTATAATTATTTTCTCAGATTTGATCGGGGAGCATGTAATGAGAGCCTGCAGCGGTGTCTGTGGAGGTTATCTGACTGAGCCTTTGCAAAAACTCTTAACACACCATGTAAGTGTTTAAGTATATACAGGACACTAAGACTTGACACAGGATACGAGATTCCGTAAGAGACAGTTTTCATTACTACATGCTTATGTCTTTGATTTAGATAGTTATTCCAATTCGTCACGCAGCAATCAAGACAACAACAGAAACGCCAATGACTGAATGGAACAATCAAGACTTTTTTCCTGTAGAGAAAAACAAGGACCAACACGTCGTACTCCTTATTGCTCATTGCATTATAATGCTTGAACAAAGAGAATTTGATTGCCATAATTTGCACTGATAAACGGAAGTAGCTAACGCAGTGCAAATCAAGAAGGATTAGCTAGCTCACTGCTAATATAAGTGTCCATTACTAAGTGCAAAAGGCTGAAAAAAATACAACAAACTTTTACGTTCCTGACACATTTAGATTTTATAGCGGAAGAATCACCTCAAACATCTCAGACTGAAAAGACATTGAACAGTTCGGACATCCATTCGGACAGAAAGGGATAGTACGGGGCATCAGCAGGACATGGGGATTACAACAGTTTCTCCCTACTGTTCTCCATTCCTTGCAGTGAAGTGACGAGTGAAACAAAGGAAGGCGGACAGTGATAGGCTTAGCGATGGTTTCCAGCGACAAGGGAAGCTGGAATCACGACAGGGAGGCCAAAAGGGATTTGTTCTCTCTCAAGGAGTGTTATGGTCAATGTCTTCGGTTGTTATACATGTAGTAGTAGTGGTGGATAGTCCCGTCCGGGAAAATGTATGGGTGGATGGATGAAATGGTTAGGTGAGGAACCGCATAAGAGAAAAATTTATGTTAAAGAAACAATCCCGATAAGGGTCGTGCCGGCGCTCAATGCAAGCCTGGTAGTTAATGATAGAGGATCAGTTTTGTTCATCATTTTTTTCTTATCTCAAAACCATTAAAAGTACAGTAGACAGTAGAGTGTGGTGCAGCGTATAACAATAAATTCTTCGAGCAGATTCATTATGATGGTGGTTGGTTGGGTTGATTGATCTATCATAGTGAGTTCTTTCTGTTATCTCTGTTGTTGCTTGGGGGTTGGGAGTAGTTACAACATAAATCTGAATGAAAGTGGTGAACGCGATGTGGTGCAAATGCACATGTGAGTATTTGTTCGTGCAAGGTGAAGTTTCGCTAATGTAGGCGAAATAAAGACCCACAGGATGAAAAAGGATGCAGAAGGCAAACAACGAAAGGAAAACACCGCTTGCTGCAAGCACTTTAATTATAACACGGCTTCTCTATACTCGAAGAAAACGTTTTCGCCGAAATTAAACAGATTATAATATGTCCGATTCTTCTATTGTTTTGACTCTAGCTAAAGAGTAAAAATACTCTTTTAAATAAAGTAGTTTATGATGCATAATACGATCATATTTGTTAGATTTAAGCCGATATCTTTTACATTTGAGAAGGGCATCGATGGGGATTAGAATCCTGAAACAAAATAATGCAAGGTAACATAATTATAGAGGAATGAAGGATGTAAACACAGATGGTGTGCAGCTTGGTTATACTAATCCTAAACTGGTGAATGTGGAAAGTGTAATACAATATTATAGACGGCTCCAAACTTGTGTCTTCATGCAGATAGCGCTTCTGTCGGCAGTTTTCACACCGATTGACTATGGTACTTTTGTAAGTGCTATGCCCAGTTTCGACTTCAATATTCTAAGCTACATGGAAAACCATTTTATTATCACTATATTCTATAACATCTGACGTCACCGAAGTTATTGAACTTCTTGGAATCACAATGTTGGTGACGCAGAATAAAACCCATCCAAGGAGATCATAATAACGGCTCCATACATGGAACCATTTTTGTTCTGTCTGTTCTTTCCTCGTGTTTTCTTCCCTTTCTTTATGTTCCTCATTAGTTCTTTCCTCTTCTCCGTCCGTACACATTTTTTTTCCTCAGCAGAACAGTCAAAATCTACTCATCAAATCGTGATGTAAATATAAATTTTATATATTTTTTTGTTCATTTTCTTTGAAACATAAAAAATCTGTATGAGGCAGACAGATAGAATGGTGCAAGTCTAGTCCAGCCCTCTGTGTTTAATTCCATTATAAAATGTATGTTCAAGTTGAGACCAGTCACAGAATTTACGGCGAAAATCCCCTAAGACCACAGCCTTCAACAGTGTCCTTCAAAGTACTCTACACCCCACATCTAAGCACCATGAGGCCCCTGAGAAGATGAATCAGACACAGTGTCCGTTTGCAATGCGTTCATAAAAAGAAACTATACAAGACAAGCTGACGCGTATGAAGTCGTGGACAATAAAAGTCGTGGTCGACACTAAACGTCACGACCCAGGGGAGATAATTCACTGTAATACCGAAGCCCGCTGAGTCTGAGCGCCCTGTGTGTTCCCCAGTTTCTTGTCCACACTTGTGCACCAGGACGGGGTGATTCCTGATTAAAAATTCACGCAGTCCGCGCCACCCCGCAGTGTTATGGCCTGTACAAAGCAAGAATTTCGGGTTCACATCACATGTTGTAAATTTTTAACATCTCGCCAGTTTTCCTGTGGCAAACGAGTCGAGAGGCGTTTCTTGCCGGCAATACTTTTGTTGTGACCATGGCTGGGGTCAGAGTCACTGGGCGGGCAATTCTAGCCGACCTGACACAGACAGTAGGATCTTTGCTTTAAGTAGAGGGCCCACTGGCTGTATATGTTTGTGTGTGGGAGGGGGAGGGGGTGAAAGGTGGGGGCATGTTATCAACTCTAAAACCGCCATGATATGCCTATAATTGTTCGGTGAATGCAATGTCCATAACTGTGTGTATGATTATTTTATTAAGCAAGTAAGCCAGTTCATTGGTAGATTTATTTTTTTCTTTCAAGTTTTGTTTTCTTTGTTGGAAATTTTGTCGTCTTATCGGATACTTTTGTTTTTCCAGTGAAAGTAACCTGCCTTGCCAAAGACAGTACTTGTGGGAATTTTGTGTCTATCCTCAAATAGTATTGATATATCAGGCCTCCATATATATATGAAAATTGATTTCTCTGGACCTTTCTCTATTCTCTGCCGTGTTTCAACATGGATGTGGAGCAGAGTTTGGAATGGATGAGTGCAGGAAGTGATTTAAGTTAAAGATGTAATGTTTGGTGATCCAGACATTGGCGTTCAGAACACAGGCCAGTAGAGGCTTCACCTACAACATTTAAAGCAGATTTATAGTCAACGGGGGTGGGCTTGGGGTTAATTAAAGCGTCCACGGCTTTGGTCCTCAGACTACTCTCTATACTCCCCGCCCCCATGTTATCGCCTTGAAATATACGCGGTCGAATGTCTGGAGACAGCGAAATCAAGCAAAGTGTTGAACGTAAAGAGCAACACTGCTCTGAGTCTTGGTCATTGTTGCACTTTACCTCAGCGACAGTCCATTAACGACATCGTCAATGGTTTCCAACCTGAGACGGGTCCGATTGTCCTTCCTTGCGGCCACCACAGGGAAGGGTGTAAATATTCCGATGTGAGCGTGTCAGAATGCCCGTTTTGGGCGGGTTGGAGCTGTTCCGTTTACGACCAAAGCAAGCATGTTTACGATGGCATGTCTTTTCAGTGGTGGCAGATCAAAGGGTCCACAGATTAGTTCTAGTCTGTCCACTGGCTGATTTATAGTGTGTTCCTGCCAGGACTGTCACTCGAGACGGCCTCGTGTTGTTGGATACTTGGACATTTTCCTGGCCTTGGGAAGTAAGACGAGAGCGTACGGTGTAGGGTGGCCTCGCTGACGACCTGAAATTTCGATTTCTAGTCTAGTTAGTTAGTGTAGACCAGGGGTGGCCAAACTTGTTTAATGTAAGAGCCACATACGACAAACTTCAGATGTTTGAGACCCACTAAGACATCAACAAAATTTACACACACGTTTTTATTGTTACATTTACGTTTTGTAACACAAATTTTAAATAAATATTAAGAAATACGTGTATGCAACAATATTTACTCATGTGTGCTGTTTTTTAAGCTGTTAATTTGTATTCATTTCAGTAATCACAAATATATACCAAACGTACCAACAACAACACAAAAATATAAAAAATTCAGCCAATACATTTCCACGAGCCTCATACTGAAGGTCAAAGAGCCGCGGTTTGGCCACCCCTGATATAGACTTCAGGGCTGTTTTCTTTTTTTCTCATCGCTAAGAAGATTGAAAATCTGAAATCACTGACAAAATTTAATGAAGGATTCCCGGGTAATATTAAAATTTGTTCTCCATAGTAAAGTACATGTAATATTGTATTCATGAACTCACCAGTTGTTAGAGAAAGTGTCAGAACATGAGATTATGTTAAGCCGTAGAGGTGATAAAGTAACTATTTACAACATTTTGCTGTTGTTGTTTTTTTTGTTTTTACTCGGTTTCAGTGGGTCACAACCTAGTGAATGTCAATGATTTGTTAATTACATCGTTTCCGGTTTTCCTTTGTGTCGTTTCCCCGCTTTAAGTCTCTGTCTCTCTCTATCTCTGTCTCTGTTTCTCTCTCTCCTTGTATGTGTATGTGTGTGTGTGTGTGTCCTCTCTCTCTCGGTCTCTCTCTGTCTGTCTATGTCTCTCTCTCTTTGTGTGTGTGTGTGTGCGTCCTCTCCCAGTGTCTCTCTCTCTGTCTCTGTCTCTCTCTCTTTGTGTGTGTGTGTCCTCTCCCTGTGTCTCTCTCTGTCTATGTCTCTCTCTCTTTGTGTGTGTGTGTGTGTCCTCTCCCAGTGTCTCTCTCTCTGTCTCTCTCTCTTTGTGTGTGTGTGTGTGTCCTCTCCCTGTGTCTCTTTCTGTCTCTGTCTCTCTCTCTTTGTGTGTGTGTGTCCTCTCTCTGTCTCTGTCTCTCTCTCTTTGTGTGTGTGTGTGTCCCTCTTTCTTTCCCCCACTTTCTCTCCCCCCCCCCTCCTCAACCCCCCCCCCCGCCCCCTTAAAACTATGTCTTTCCTATTAAAAGACCTTGATCCTCTTCATTCCATTGGAGTCCCAGAATGTTTTCGTCAGTATATTCCTACCATTATGCTTCACTGAATATTACAGTCATTACCCGATTTCTTGTCATCATGTTTTTATGTTTATCAGTTCACTTGGCTGTCAAAACGCTAAATCCTATGTCTTGAAACTCAGTTAGATAGAATATGCCAGTGAAGCTAACGCAGAGAATGTGCAGACACAGTTTTCAAGAATGGGAAGCCAGCAATTAATGGATGTGTACACTGGTCAAGGGCGGGGCATTTTATACTGTAATAAGCCTGACATAAACTAAGATTAAGATCAAGTTGCACGCGACAATATTTGTCGCCCGGCCAGGTGAAATGAGTCGGATATGAACATTAATTAGTAGATATTGAGGTATATAAACAAATTCCTTTGACAGGTATTTCATGAGCGAGGAAACGTCGAAAAATCAGTTGAGTTGATGCATAAAACCTTCAATTTATGATATGCATGTTTCTGTGAACAACAAAAATTCGATATATTTCGACTCACTACCACTAAAGTCCGATTTCCTCAATAAGAGATCGTTTGACATCCGACTCATTTCACGTGGCCGCGCGACATTTGTAGTCTCTGGCCGATTGCTGTGACACATTCCAACAATGCATGAGACACGTGGGTTACATCAGAGTTTGCTTTAACTGCACACCAACACCAATCAGTGTTTAGCCAGAAAACCATCAAATCTCATTATTGCCGTAAACTTCCTCTTGTCTAATGCAACTTTAATTTCTATTATTCATCCTCACACCAAGGTTAGACCAAAGAAAGAAAAATAATTGTCTTAGAAAGGCAGCCTGACTCTATTCGAATGGCAAAATTTGAAGTTAATTACTGGAAGCAATAGCACAAAGTAATTAATGTTCCAGCGCTCAAACTGGACGTCTTTCCTCCTTTTGACTCTAGCCCTCCACCGTTTTTTTTACTCCTCCCCCCCCCCCCCCTTGCATCTGTAGGTCGTTTACTATGTGAAACGGTGATCCGAGTAGAAAGCACCGGTAGAGCAGTTTAGTAACAGGATGAGAGAAAAATATAATTATGATTTGATTAAGTCACAACATTTATGTCTGTCAGGGGCAGATCTACCTATACGGCGGGAGCATGTCTATACTTACTGTGTGTTGATACTGAACCAGTGTTGACACCACTGCTGCAGGATGTTTTTCCGAAATTTTCTTCTCTGCCCTGCCTCTCTTCCAAATTTTAATTTTGAAATACTTTTTTAGAGTTTATAATAAAAGTTGAAAACAAACATTTAAATGATATAATGGTGTTCTTCTCACGATTCAGCCCTTCCAAGTTGTTTTGTTTTGTTTTTTGTTTTAACTGTCAAATGATGTCGGCACAGTACACTTGAACTGTTTTATGTAGCAAAAGCCAGTGGATAAAGAAACAAACTATACAGTAAATACTAAATAATGTACATAAAACGGCATAATGTACAAATAAAAGGATATTCAGTAAAAGCCAGTGGATGTAAATATTCACATATATAATCACTGAATAAATATCACATAAACCATTAGATCTATGTCATGATATCAGTAACTTCGTAATACTTCTTTCCCGTGGACAACAAACATTACAAGTTTTGTAGATGTACGGCCGAGACTCCAACCTAATTCTGTCTGCGTGGGAGCTGAATTAGTGAATAGGCAGGAAGGGCGACGCTCTTGTTTAATTTTATTTATCATCCCGGAGTTTTGTCTGCTGACCTTCTTTATCTGCTCAAACGATAGATCAAAGGAAATCTTCCGCCTGGGCGTTTGCGGCGTATATCAAGAGAAACCTATTCTTGCTTTGTAATGTGGCGCCTGATTATAAAAGTAGTTAAAGTCACCGGAGGAGACGGAACTCACATTTATCAGATATTAACGTCTTCGTCTTTCAAATGCTCCTTTTTCCCGAAGTTTTATTGAGTTCATAAGAGCATGAGAGATTGCCAGCGATATATGCCAAGTCTTTACACAGGCGCATGGATTTTTTTTTCTCTGTAATGTCTATTCATGGACCCCTCGTTAAATTTTGTTAAAATTTATGCTAGGCTGTTATGAATCATTTGACATATTTATTTCTTTTCCGGTGTCACATTGTGCTCCTGGTTTAAAGAGCGGCATAACATTTAAAATTTGACTGAGAACCAGTTGACTGAAAAGGCGGTGAAAAGAATACACTTTTCAAACAGAAAAAGTTTATGAATAACACAGCTCATATCGTATTTATCCAACTTTGCTTTCCCTATCCAGTAAAGATTTTACATCGATAACCAAATAAATTAGAATCAGTCTACTCACAGTAGTTTGGGGTTTGGTATTTGAGACATGCATATTGCAGGGATTCTTTGATGTTGATAACTTTCATCTTTGAGGTGATATGGCGTGTTCAGGAAATGACTCTTCCACGAATACTGTACCAGACTTGAATCTAATATAATCATCCTTATCGATTCAAATTTATTTCATCTAGAAATTTATTGTTTAAAAAAAAATGTTGTGGGTATTTTTGAAACACTCATTGAAGATATATTTTGCTTCCAGTTCACGAAGGTTTCTAATGTTTAATCGCATTCACCTGTCCCGTCCCACCCTCCAAACAAAACCCACACCTGCTAAATAAATCATTACCAAACCATAAACTTTGAACACATTCACCTTGATTGAAACCAAGCATGAAAATCAAATTTGTCAAGTATAAGTTAGTGTGGTATGAAAAAACTTATTTCTGAAAGTTTGTCAGCACAACATTTTGAAATATCTGTTAACTAGAAAATCAGTCTGTCTCATTGCTCTGTTCACGGAGTGTGGTTTTGGAGTCGGTTGGGACCGGAGGGAATGGGGGAGGGGGAGGGAGGTGGGGGGGGGGGGAGGAGGAGGAACAGGCCAGTGCATAACTGATAATATGCCCAGGCCAGATGGGAAATATATGGGTCCCCATTTCAAACTGCCCATTAAGAATTTCGTAGTTTGTGCTAAAAATATTTATTTATCTATTTTATCTGTACTAATAATATTTCATTAATCGGCTTTAAATACATTGATATTTTGTGTTAATAGGTCCCCTTTGACTCTCTTTACAATAGCGATAGTCTTTATTACCCCACCCCCCCCCCCCTTTCGCCTTTGCTTCTACCAGGGGGGAGTAGGCTCCCTCAGAATCGTAGACCCATGCCAAGTGGCCACACATAGCACCATGCCCTCCCCCACCCAGCCGCTCTGATCTGCGAGAAGATCCAAACAAACAGTCAATGCTAACTTTTAACAAAATTCGGTGCAACTCGCAGCTCAGCTGAGTTATTACGGGTACATGTATCTGTGCGGTCCTATATCGGGAGTCAGCAACTTTGTAATCAAGAATCTTTTAAATAAATGGAATTAAATGTGGATGTTCTACATTGTTGAAATAAAGACAACTTGACAATGCGATATTGAAAAGTCAAATTAGGTTAATGTTTCCCTAGATAACATAATGTTAAAACTAATTTAAACAGGTGACAAAAATGTCTACTTGTCATGTAGAGTAGGAAACTTGCATTGCCTAGTTATGATAATGTACCGATATCCTACAGCAAAAATTTCATCACACATTACTCTGTGTTGATGACACCAGTCAACCTCTAGTAATCCCCTCTCTCTTCCTGTCATCCTGACTGCCCCCCGCCTCAGCTCACCCATCTTTCGTACAAGCCACGCCCACAGGCCTGTCACCCTGTCACCCGGCCGGTCTTTGATCTTGCGTGTATTCGCTTCGCTTCTCTGGAATTTGGAAACGACGGGCGTAACACACAAGAGAAGTAAATGTCTGTCATTGTCAGTCTCAGACGCCGCCATTTGCCCGTCCGTTCATCACCTGACTTAATTTAAATACGATCCCCGTCATGTCTCTCGCGGTGCATTAAAGCTCGGATGACGAAAATGACAGAACGCGTAAACATCAATATCATAACTACACAAGTGCTGTCATCCAATATGAAAAGAGCGCACAAAAAAAGACAGACACCTCGGGATGTGCTAAAGAATGTGGAAGGAATGGCTGTAATGAAGTCTATGGAGCAAGTTGACGTCACTCATCAAAGTGATGCTTGTGTAAGCGTTGTTTTGACAACAGCGGTAAGAAGTGGGTATGAAACAAAAAAAAGTCTTGTTAAGTGTGTAATATTTTTAAGTAGAAGCATCGAGAACACGTCAAAAACCTTACATTCTACAAAGTGTGGTATCGGAAAACTAGACTTTCAGTTCAAAGGGAATGCTGAGATGAAATGACAGCAACTAAGAAAACAAAGGAAATAAAATGTTTATGTGATTTACACATGTGTATTACTAGATCATTCCACGACAACTGATGTTATCTTTTTAAAGATTATTAATTTAGAAAACAAAATTCTTCTGAGCTTCAAAGCCAACACATTTTTATTCAATATTTCATAATTAAATATCCGAAACTGGTAAAACAGTACGGTAAAACTGTACATGGCTGTTACTTTTAACTGATACACTTCCAGCTAATGTCTCTCAGAGAACAAAAGTTCTCATACTGCCATCACTGCAAGACTGTGATCAGTAAGATGGCTGTTTGGGAGCTTTAGAAAATGCTATAAAATTGCCAAAATCACTGGAAATTTGACCCCCCCCCCCCACCACGGTTCTCACCGTAATTTTCATGTACTGTATGAGGGGAGTATTTTTCGGGTGGACCTCTTAAAGCGGCTTTCGGACGTGAGTCAGTACATGCCAGCGGTGTACCCCGGGGTGGGGAGAGGAGTGCAGACTTGGGCTGGTAAGAGATCAAAGGCTTGATAACTGTAATGTTGGTATTATCATAACCATGCTGATTATTTCATAATCATTACCCCCAAAAACATGACTCACGAGTAGACAAAAACGGAGAGACCAAAGGGGTAGTGGGTGTGAATGGCGTCTGAAAACAACGATAAAGACCTAGAAGTGACCTGAAGGAGATAAAGCAGGCCAAAAGTCAACACTGACTGGTGGTCAAGAACTTGTAGTTTCACAAAAGGATGGGCGGAAAGACAGATAGAAGAGGAGCCCTTTATGAAAGATTAAATAGCACTGTTGTGGTTAAGACTCTTCTAAATTTTAGAAACTAATAATAAGGCAGTCAGCAAACAAATTGAAATACTTTTGGAAAACAAAAATGAAAATTTGGGGAACGCCTTCAGTGTATGTTGTACAATACAAGAACAATCACATATTGAAATTATGACTGTTTCTTAACATCCACGCCCCTCCGCCATTTAAGCTACGGCCCTGGGGTCGACAACTGGACAGAATCTCTTCAAGCCTGCTCCACAGAATGTCGAGTGGACACTTTTCACTCCCACGTCATTTGAAGATGAAGTCCTCCAAGCTGGAGAGCGACACCCACTGACAACAAGAGCCGGGAAAGAGGACAAGGAAGGGGCTCTCCCCTGCCACATGAACAGTTGGGGGTGTCCTTTTGGGTCAGCTACTGGGAAACGAAAAGCGGCCAATGTTGACAAGAGAATGGGACAGAGAAGGCGGGAGAAAGGTGGAGTGAGAGATGGACAGGATATTTTAAGCTGAATGAATAAGAAAATACGTAACAACTGAGAAAGGGAAGCATTAATGGGGCATTAATGGAAGAGAATGAAAGAATGAATAGAGGAAGGAAAGGAGGATGGAAGCAGAAGGGGAAAAAAGAAAAAATTAAAGAGGAAATTTGAAAGTGAAGAGAGAAAAGTAGGAGGTTGGATAAAATGATAGACTGGTGAAATGTTTGAGCTTCTGGGACTTCTCATGAAGTTAAAGATTTCAGAATACAAGACTGGATCAGAATTTTGCATATATGGAACTGTTATGGAAGTGTTAGAGCAGATTTCCAGTATACATAGAAAAATACTTTCGAAGACAGAACAATATTTTCATCGGGCAGAGGGAATAGGCTGCAATTTAACCTTTCGGGCAGCCGCATCATGAATAAATTTATATTAGTCTGAGAAACAGTAGGACTCCCCTCCCCCCCCCCTCCTCCCACACCCCATTCCATAGGTCAGAGGAAAAATGTGAATAAATAGGGACTGCGAGCTTCCAGCTGTAGGCCTAGTCATTTGAAATTTTTGCCCCGATGGCGAAGTGGTCTGTGGTCGATTTTTTTCATAAACTAATTTGTGCTGTGGCACTGAGTTTGATGTATAGACTCTATGTCCACCAGGACTCAGATTCACTGTTCCCACAAACAGGAAAAACGCCATCTCCATGTATCTACTTTGTTTTGTTACCTTGTGAGAGAAGGAGACATTTACTTCATACCAAGATGTTACCCGTTCAAAGGGGGAAAAAATCTGAAATAACTGCGTAACCATCAGTTTCAGGCCTGAATATTTCGACGATTCACATTTTTAAAAAAAATTACCTTATGTGAAACTGTATCTGTTAAAACATCCTTATGAAACAGTTGGGCCAGGTGTACGGAATCTTCTGTTTACAATGAAAGGCTTTTAATTACTCATTACTAAAGCATAAGACATGATCAAAGATACAGGAGGGAAGGATGGAAGGGGAATGGTAATTAAACAGACAGCTATAGCTCATCCATAGACCTACTTGATGGTCACAAAGTCTAGTGGGGCATGAACTCCATTACCTCTCAGCTCCTGAAAGTGCCCCCCCCCACCCCCCGACAGCAATGTTTTGTGCATGCAAACTTGAGCACTCACTCACCCAGTCTCTCATGCAGTGCCCAGCTTTTTGGGGGTGAGCAAGCCGGGTGCGTCATTATGGCTCTCTGTGAAATGGTAACTTCGTTAGTCTGTGACAGTGCTCTCTAATGTGGCCTCTTTCAAGCAGCTCGTTGAGAGCAACGTACACCGAATTTCCTCACTAATGACTCTTGACAAACAACATGGCCCCCTCCAGCATTAAGCCGACTTTTCATCTTAACGTTTTAGCCCTGGGCACGCCCTTGTAACCTCAGGGGTTAAGGCTTTTCCTTTATCTCCTGAAACTTTCATCCTATCTGAGAGTTTGGAAACATTCCATTAGGGCGGGCATGCAGGAATTTAATGTAAAATTCACATGTTCCATCGATAAAAACTGCGCGATATATTTATTTCAAGGTGATAATGAAAATGGAAAAGTGCAGTCCCAAGACACGGTTTTTACTGCCTCAATTCATGAGAAGAGGCATTTGCAGTAATTTACAATTTTTTTCATTTATATAGCAAATGCCTTTCTCCTTTCTTTCTCTCTCTCTCTCTCCCTCGCCCTCTCTCTCTCTCTCTCTCTGTCTCTCTCTTCTCTCTCTCTTCTCTCTCTCCCCATCCCTCTTTCTCTTCTCTTTTTCTTTCTCTCTCTCTCTCTCTCTCTGTGTGTGTCTCTGTCTCTCTCTTCTCTCTCTCTCCCCCTCCCTCTTTCTCTTCTCTCTTTCTTTCTCACTCTCTCTCTCTTCTTTCTCTCTTCTCCCCCCTCTCAGAGATATAAAGAGAATTATTCATCTCACCCCAATTCCTCTGGTTTTATGTTTTTATCTTACGTTTCAACGTCGCCAGAGTAAATATCGAGCAACAAGAAAATGTACATCATGACAATTTCAATACCACAACCATTATACCAACATCACAGCAACGCTTTAGATCTACTTTCTACGAATATTCAAGTTATACAACAAGCTTCCTTGTTCCTAAATAGCCGTCCACCTTATAAAAATAAACGAGGAATTAACAACCGAAAGGGAAAACCAAGAAGAAAATAAAAATTCGTCTGAGCTAATCATCCTGGTCTTCAGTCTGGCTTAAGTCAAACGCCAACTGTGTACTCGGTCATCAACTTCAAAGATAACTCACTAGCTAATTGGCATCACTTTTCGCTCTTCTCCCTCGCTACTTTCGCTTCATTGATACGTTCAGCGGACGCCTAATTAACTTCCCAACTTTTTACCCAGCCTCCAGCGACTATCTTGCCCAAAGTTCAAAGCTTTCGAGGTTTCGAGCAGTGTTAATCCACTTACACGCCATGTCAAACCTGTCTTTTAACGCTACGCGATAACAAATCCAATTTTCCAGGACGACGTAAACACGTCTTTATTTCTGTCAGGAGCGATACCACATGTACCTAAATAGAAACACGAAGAAGATGTGTTTTTCATAAACTTTACGTCCCCCCGGCTTCCTCTCATCAATAGCTTTGTGTGTTCGTTGTTTCAGCTAACACAGAACAAACGCCCCTTGACAAGACGCGAATGCCAAGAGGCATGCGTCCAAAGTCAGCGCTCAAACGCGCTTCGTCTTCCATACTAACAAGCACAAAAAGCTACGTAGATGCGGCATCTCGGGTATGCCTCTGAAGTGATAGCGCGGACTGCCAACAAGATTGCTTTTATTCCATGCTTTTTACATAGAACTGACAACCTCCCAAGGCTTGGAAGATGTGTGGGACCGCATGGACAGTGCGTGATTATTGACAAGTGTATTGGTATGTAACTGGTACCAGTGTGGGAAATCCAGAAGTCCTTTCTTCAAAGGTGCTGTTTTAGTGCTTTCCTACCTTTGCACTTGAATGACCCCTTCAACCCCAAATCTTTCAAGCCCTCCAGAGAGTCATCCTGTCTTCTTTCTGTCTTTCTCTTTCTTCTCCATTTATTGCTGTATGTAGTTTTTCATTTCCTCACTGTAGATCTTCACATTAAAATATTTTTGTTGTTGAACTTTTCAAATCTCATCCACCACACTTTTTTTGTACTCTCATTTTGTCAGGAACTTCTATGCCAGTTCACTAATACTCAAAGACTCAACGACTTGACTGATCTTTCACTGAACTGAATGGGAATTGGTCTTTGTTCAAAGATTTTAAAAAATCCTTACAGTTACAAGAGAAAGAAACTAAAAAGTAACCGAAGCAAGAAAAACAGATCAAGCAAGAAAGAAGGAGAGAAAAAAGAAAGAAGGAAAGAAAAAAAAACGACCTACAAAAACATGTGGTAGAGATGGTGTTTTCAAAGAGGTAACAGATTTCACACATGACCAGCGGTTGCTCCATCAATCAATAACAGTTACAAAGACTCCCTTCCCGCTTCAAAAACTGGATAAAATGGACTTCTCTTAAACCATTTCCCATTTCCATGACACCCCAACAAAATCACAAACATTATGACAGTGATCTCCACCAGCATTGCTATCATCAATATTTCCTATGAAGTTTAAATATCGAACATGAATTATATATTATATACAGATATAGAGCTGACCTATTTCCGAAAGTGATGCATCTGGAGCCGCACACTATTATCTTAAAAAGACACAAAAGAAAATTGCTTGGTCATCCTCAGACAAAAAATGTTTATGCACTAAGAGCGAAATATGAAGCAACTATTTCTGTGCATTACTTCAAACAAGTGGAAGACTACAGTGTGTAATCAGTTGATGCTTGTAAAATATCAGGGGGAGTAACTCATTCTCATTATTATTGAGAAGTAACTAGATGTAGAAATTTCAACTGTTTACAAAACAGACTGTTAAACATACCCATCAAAACTATTTTATGTGAGTCTAAGCTAATGCGACAAATTTCTGGTTTTAAGAAAACAAAAATGCATCACTCAGCTTGCAAACTTGCCAATGATTTCCTTTTTAAACAAGTGTTTTCTTCGGGTTTTGTTTTTTTAACCACTATTAAGTTTCCAGTTTCAATACCATTCTGTTCACTGTCGCGATGTGGGTTAGATGGGGATATTTCGACTGACACTCTTTCGAGGTCCGCTCCCACAATCGACGAACACACAAAAAAAAATACTTGCACTCTAAAAACTAAATAAATCAATTGCTTTGATTTTTAGCAGAACTGTAGAGCAGTTTAATTACAGGAATTAATGTAACAAATATAATTATAAATATAAATATCAATTCAAAGGCAACTGAATCTAACTAATGAAACTACAGCTTTCTATAAAGACTAACGTATTCAATCTAACTACTTGCAGGTCATATGAGTTATATGCCAAATAGAATCCGCGCACGTGGCGACGGATATAACAGTTTAAATTCTATTAATTCAATGAGACATGTTATGATATGGACATTTCCTCTAGACACGCCATGGAGAATGCTTGTACAACCATGCGTTGTCTGGCGGTAGCTCTGAAACTGTCTTCAAAAGTAAGTAGAACGGTTCACTTTCATCATTACAAATTAGTATGGACTCTCACCATGCGGCCCTCACTGGGAGTGAGAGCGCTGGATGTAAACGCTGTGGGTTTATATCAAACCAAGTAGCTTAGGCTCTGGAGCTTTAAATCAGGCTCCTCACAATGGACTGCTCAACTGCGTCTCTATGTCTCTCATCTGGCTGAGGACTATCGCCGACCACCTCGTAAATGGATTGTCTACATGTGACCCAGAACTAAGTTCTGTATGGCCTTAAATACTGGTCTGCATCTGCAGCTTACCGTCTAATTCCTGGATTGTGATTGGTGCAACCACTTCTAGCTCAGCTGCCGAACTGAGTTATTTTAAGTAACAGCCCTACGCAACGACCTTGGGTCGACATCAAAGGTCGAATCACCCAAGACAATAAAATGTAATTTTATAGCAATAAATTCTTAACATGTTCAAAACCCCGAGCTTTTACTCTGGATCACGGTATTTTCTGTACGTCAACCGACGTCTCAACATTTAATTCCTACTCACCCCTTCCCTCTCTACTAAACCTAGTTCAAAACACGAGATATAAAAAGTGCTCAGCCATGCACACCTACGCTGTCCGTCTATCCTTCCCCACATCTTCTGTCTATCTATTATAAAAAAAAACTGTTCAAAACAAATTGTTTACGAGACCAAGTTATGCTGGCTCGCACAATAATTACGTTTGTAAAAATTACTCACTTCTCTCTCACAAAAATTTAGTCAGTGGAAACATTTATGAATTAAATCTGTTCTTGACATTCACCATACCATCCTTCTTTTCGTTTGTATTCATCAGAGACACTAAAGATTGACAGTTTGGGTTCATATTGGATGAAAAATAGAGTGCGGCCTGAGCGACTACAACCTGTCAAAGACAAGACTGAATATGTGTTTTCTTCACAACCACAGTTTAAGATCATGTCTCTGCTTATCGATCTAACCCGGGGCAGGGAAGAGGGGCGGTGTAATGAATGGAGCCAGCAAATGTACCCAGGGTCATAAAGGCGATTCATCACAATGGAAGCCGGACGCCAAGTCATAAAACAAAGAGCCCGGGATGAAATGTTCTGGGTGACAGAGACTAACGTCACCGGAGTCAAGATGGCGGCAGAGTTCCTGACCTCCTTAAGATGGATGCGGCATCTGCAGGCAATGTGAGGGAAGAAATATGAAGCTATGGAGACCAAAGGCCATGCAATTTTCTGCCGGAACATATTAAACTGGTTGCATGCAAGACTGGGCGTTGTGTGCAATATTACTCTGGGCTTTCTCTCTGTTCTCCCCATCATTCTCCATTTTCTCATTCTCTCCCGCTTGCCTCTTAAACAAACAAGCTTGGTCTTTCTAGAAGTTTCAGCAATGAGCCGTCAATCACGAGCAAACATGGGACATCTTTACTTGAAAGCAAAGCTGAGAGGTAATTAATCGCATGCCACAGCTTTGTCGTGGGCTGTACTTTATCTTTGACCAGCCAAGGTTCTAAGGGTTAACGAGCTGTCGCGTTCTCCCCGGATTCTCAACGTCCAAAGAGTGCTATGGAGGCTGATGGGATGAGTGGAGGTTAGAGAATCTGAAGACAGTTTTCAGAACGTGGGAACTTCCATCAAATCTAGCTACGACAGAGAAGAATGAAGTTATGACAACTGAGATTTCACTTTATTTCATTTTTTTTTAATTCTCACACAGAAAAAAGGTAGTAGATCTATATTGTCAAAGGGTTTTCAGCTTTGAGTCTATGAAGCAGCACTAGTTATACGCAGCTGACAATGACAATACGAAGGGAATGAAACATATAATGATTAAGATTCTCCGCACAATAATTAATAATGGCATTCATTTTCCAGATGGTTTGTTTCTACTGCGGTGGGGAATTTGTAAATTAACCACTACAAAAAGTATTTAAGAATAAAGTTCAGAGTGCCAGAAAGTTTAGATGTTTATGAATTGTCTTGTTGGTTTAAAGTCATTTTCCATCATATGCCTGATTATGATCATACAATTTGGTAACAACGAACTGATCAAAGAACTTTCCCTTACGTTTTTTTTTCTTGCTGTGTTTGATCGTCGCTATTCTAATATGTTCATGTTTCCTCTCCCCTTCTTTCTTTTCAACCATATTCATCTTTCTGCTAGATCTTTTCCCTTTAATGTCGAGACTTACAATTCGTCACCAATCCCTAAAACTGTAGTAATTAATAAGTTTGGCTATTTCTCAGGAGAAGCAAAAAACTTTTTTATTTGATCACAACTGGTCTGGTTATGATGAATTTTTGAAAGTTTGCTATCCAGTCATTTTTAGATTTTGGAGTCTATAACCGAGGCCGTTCGATGCCGCTTTGAATGTAGTTGAATATAATAATTATACATAAACATCAATTTTTCAAATTTTTTGTTAGTACAGTCTTAGTCTTAGGCAACGGAAACGAAATGCTACTAACACATTGTTTCTAAGGACCATTATCAGTCTCATTTTTTTGTTTTTGTTTCCCCATTCATTCACTGCGTTCATAATAATGTTTCTTCATCTTTTATTCATCCACCCTCACAATCACTTATATATGCACATGCAAACTCAAACCTGTCCACATTCACTCATAATACTCACTCTTCATTCGCCCATTACAAACTCAGCCCAAACCCATGTAACGATCTTTGTTTGTGTTGATATTGGCAGAGTTGCGAATGAAATATGTGTATATAATATTTAAAGACGTATAATGTGGACGTGAAGGTACATAAACCTTTACTCACTTACTTATCCAAATACCGAAAAAAAAAGAAAAAACCAACTCACTCACTACTTCTTTTCTGGTTTTCTCATTCTTGTATTTATTTTTCCCCATTCCCACTTCCACTCCAACCTTTCAACCTTGTCACGGCTGCGTACGAAATTTCCCTCACAAACATGACAGCAATATTTTCCCCACACCACTGATGTGTCCACCCAGCAAGCCCCCGTGTGTATGATGTAGGATAATCTTCCACGTCAAAAACATCTGATAATTTCTCCGTGTAATTCTCCGACATTGGCAGACAAACTAATAACACTGACACCTCGAGAGACCCGGCTTTTGGAGCGGTATGCGCCTGCGCAGAATTACCCCACAAAGCTTCCGGAAAGGGTGACCACCCTGTGTGTTTTATCCTGGCGTTGTATGGGACTGACTGGGTTGTGTTATGACAACCAGCAGAGGAGACGGAAATCTTTAGTATGAAAGTCGGACATCTAAATGTGAATTGCAAGCTAAATTGAGTTAATTTTACCGAAGTATAGGACCGAGAAGATAAAATAATTACTCACAAGAATATTAAATGACTAAAAATGAGTTTGCATTATTTTGAGGTCAAGTAATTTATGGCAGAATGATTTTGTTAAAATAGGAGCCATTTTTCCAAGTCGTGCTGTCTATTTGTGGTCTGCGGGGGTTAACTAGGATTTTTAAATTGTAAGAGTAAGAAACAGACTTTGGAAAACAGGAGAGTGAGAGAATGAAATGAAAGAAAAGAGCTGTTTACTTTCACTAGGACGTGGACACGAAAGGTTTTTGGTGGGAAACGTGTTCAGTAACGTCTCTGTTTATTGGACAATACTGGGAATGGATTGTAAGTATTCGATGCCAATTCTCTGAACATGTACTTTGCTAGGAAACTGTGCCAGGTCTTGGAGTAAAGTGCAGAAGACTCTTTCTTGACCATGTTATTTTATCTGCCATGATTTCTTTCTTTTTTACTCTTTTTTTTTTCGAAAATCTGTACACATCCGCCCCGCACCCACCACCTCTTTTCTGTCCTTTCCGCCCCCCCCCCCTTTGCATTTCTTCCTTGCATTCCTCTAATTGGAGTTTAGAAGTTCTCTCACTTTTCCTTCTATCCTTAGTTTTCTCCGATACACAGGGAATACTAGAACTGATTGTCTGTCTAGTTGAATGTCTGCTTCACAGTATTTCTCTTAATCTTAAAACTTTCCTCGATGTCACGCCCCCCCCCCCCTCCACCCTTTCAAGCTGTACAGACAAATTTAGGTCCAGACCGAGTGCAATTCATTCTGAGGTTATTTTATTCCCCCTTTCTTTCTCTCTCCCAGTGTTTTGTTCCAACCATCTCTCTCTCTCTCTCTCTCTCTCTCTCTCTCATACACTGTCTCTCTATCCCCTCCCCCCTTTCTCTCTCTCTCATTTCGATCGATTCAGTTGCCTTCTATGACTATGTGCAGGAAGGAGCTGTTGTTCTTCCGCATTCTGTTCAATACACGTGCTAGCTTCGCCTCCTCCTCCACCCCCGCCCCCCCCCCCCCAAATGCCACAAATTTCTTTTTCTTCTTCTCTCTCTCTCTCCCCTCTCTCCATCTGCTTGCCTGCCTGTCTGTCTGTCTGTTTTTCTGTCTATCTGTCTGCCCCCCAACCTAACGACCTGTCTGTTTGCCTGTCTGTCTGTCTGTTTACCTGTTTCTGCCATATTCTCTGCCTGACACGGAGTTTCCATAATGAATATACCACATTGACGATAGGCACCCCCCCCCGCCCCGCCCCGCCCCGCCCCCACTCCCCATTTTTTTCCCTCAGAGAGTTGCACATTTCCGCAATTCTGTCTGTGCGGATCCATTTAGCTGTTCAGCTATTATATTTTCATCACTCACCGTGCACATCAAGTTCTCACATGAACCATACAACAAAAACCCAGACAGGTGCACTCATCCTGCCGATATAGATCTATCTCTATTGTCAGGCACATCAAAATTAGCCAGGATTTTGCGCTCATCAATTTTTGCCTTGCCCTATTATATTACACTTGACTCCCTGGCTGTGAGCTCTGGTTTGAACATTGACGCCACTGTTAACACGTCCTGCCGGCAAAATTGTCATCGCATGACTGCAATAACGCTTCAAACACGATTTATCTATCCCGAGGTCGGCAAACAGATTTATCCTCTTTGCTTTTGCATCAGGAATCCTCTCCGTGCTTCATTTGAGAAACGAACGTTTCTCA
Source organism: Onchidella celtica (assembly GCA_963931925.1). Taxonomy (NCBI): domain Eukaryota; kingdom Metazoa; phylum Mollusca; class Gastropoda; order Systellommatophora; family Onchidiidae; genus Onchidella; species Onchidella celtica. Next base: position 23,844,736 of record OZ007568.1, read on the forward strand.
TATTATAATAACGTAGGTCTCTGCTGTTGTTGTTGTTGTTTTTTCCCCAAAGTTTCAGAACGGTTTTTGGCTCACTCGTTTACAACGTACACGGATGTGACACAGGAATCAAGCTAATGTCAAATTTGTGATAATCCAGCAGGTGATTTATATTATATTTCTTGCCTGTTTGTTTATTATTTACTTTCATAATGAAAGCTAGCCACCCATTGGAGAACAAAACAAACAAAATAAAACAGCAACGACAACAACAAAAATGTAAATGTATTAGAAAAAAAATGAATAAAACAAAACAAAATGAATTTTGGTGAACAAGCGTACTTGGCATTCTCCAAAACCGTGAAAGGCGTAGAGTGGCCGTTATCGTGCCTACGCGCCGTTAAACCCAAGCTCAAACTGAAACTCAAACTGGCATTCTCCACCAAAGAGATTAACCTGCAAATATTAAACTATCTTTTCCTTCCTCTAAGTGTGGGGCAATGAAACGAGACAGTCTGAAATGAATGTTGGGGTAAAATGAAATATAAAAGAAAATGAGATCAAACAAAAGAATAAGATGGAATATGATAATAAGAAGACAGAGATGAGATAGAATACATAATGATGAGCAGGATTGGGTCGTGTAAGAACATGAACGAATACAAGAAGGAGGGGGAATGGGAAAGAAGGAAAGAATTGATTGAGAGAAAAGAAAGAATGTTCTCCAGATGGTTTAGTCCTCAGGCCAGAGCTCCACTCCATGTGACAATGTATCACTGTGAGAGATAAACAAGCAAACCTGTGACGGACCATGGACTGGCTCCTCCTCGCCTCATTAAATTATTTGATTTTGTAGCGCACTTGATGCGCGGGGTGGGAGGAGGAGAAGGGGAAGGGGAGATCAATTTTTGCACGTGAGCTTCATTAATTTTGCCCAAGACATCAATCAAGCCACTTCTTGAAAATTGGCCCCTGACAACTGGTGTGTTTTTACACCCGTCACTGTTTAATGTCTATTGGCACGGAATGTTCTCTGTTCTCTGGTCTTCGGTGGGCTCCAGTGTTCATTAAATATGTTTATTTAGATGAGTCAGTTCCCTGATGTGCAGTACAGTAAACAGCCAGCACGTTCCTTAAACTGAAAAGAGAAAAGTCCAGGTTTTGCACTGAGAAGTGCAAAATGAAGCTGGAAGTGGAAGTGGTTCTGAGATAATGTAAAGAGCGGTGATAGAGGCGATTTATACAAGAGAAAACGCAATCATCGAACAAGGCTTTACTAGATCCTCATTATGATCCATACTGATATTCTCGCACACAAAAATGAAATTCATACCCTACCAAATGAGAACAGGAAGAAACTAAAACGTATAGATCCAGAGGATTGGACGGGTGGGTGGGGATTGTAGAGGGAGACAGAGTTTAAACTGTCGAGTATTGTGATCGCATACTAATTGCAAACGCTGAGGGGTGCTGCTGTAAAAAAAAAAAAATCATAATTTTCTCAGTTGTTCCCATTCGGAAACTTCATTCTCTTAATTAAAACGACTGTGATTTTTCTTTCTCTTTTTGATCTTGATACTTCAGAGAGAACCCTAGGTCTCTGCATCTTCACTTCACTGTTTTACCCGATAACCTGGGAGTTTGAGTGAGGCCCGAAGACGCCCTATCTCCCTCCCACTGGGCATATCCGACGACGACCCTTCTCCTGCTGTGCGTGTGTCATGCGTAACTTCTCCGGAGGAAGAGAAACACTGAACAGGTTTTCCGATTACGTTCGGCGGTTACTCAACCCGCCCGTGTTAGGAACCTATTAGCGCAGGACTCAAACTCCACCGAATTCCCGAGCTCTGATGCAAAATTAATACTAATGCCACTGGACAACACAAATAGCCCCCCTGGAGGTGTGAGAGTCAGCAGCAAGCAAGACAGGACACGGCTAATAATTAGGCGCTTGATGAATTCCCCCGGAGGCCTTGGGATTTGATTAGACAGCAGATCCTTCTCAGACAGCCCCTGTCTCTCGGCGTTATTTACTGACAATTAACGCTCCGGAACTGGGGAGGCCAAAGTGGAGTCCCAGCCCAAAGGGAATAGATGGAACGATGGCCCCCCTCCCCCTTCCTCGAATGCCACATCACTACAGATCCGTATACAGGGTGCGCATCGCGCCGTCCGCAAGGCGCATCGCGCTGTCTCGCGCTTGTCAACCGACTTCCCTTTCTAGACAGGGACTCCTGGTGTCCGATTTCGGACATGTGTCGTAAAAAACCTGCGGGTAATTTTCTGGGTTTGTGCTCCGAACATGGGGCAATTTTGGGAGGGACAGTAAAGATTCATCTCTGGGATCAGAGGTTGAGATTTAGACTAATAGCCAGCCGGCTGATGTTAGCCAGCAGCATATTATCTACATAATCATGAATAGTCATTATCAGGTGCCCTCAAAGTTAAAATGTGGCTGCAAACTTACATTGTAAAATGTTTCATAAATAAATTTTTATGTTTTTGCTTTTCACAATGTTAAAGCGAGCCACCGTAGATTGGTTGATTTTCTGAGAAATTATGGAGGGAGGGGGGGTATTATAATATACCATTATTATTATTATAAGTAAGAAACATTCCTGCTGAGAAAAAAATGGATTATTAGCTGAAAACAAAACAAAGCGAACTAAGTATAAAAATGTTTCTCATACTGTCAATTACAAGATCTGGGAACGTCTAAACAACCAACGTCAAAACGAGAGTGCCAGCTGTGGTATTTCAATGCTGGCATCGGTGAGATGTCATGAAGTCAAAACAATGCGTTTAGACGTAGAGGTAAATAAAAACAGCATACATGAAGACAGCACGTGTAGTGTAGTCGTGTTTTTTTAAGCTGTAGCTCTATCATTTGCAACATGTTGAAGAAACATTCAGACCAAGACAAGAATCTTCTTTCCATGATAACTGTGTATGTAATCCCACTTGAAGCGGAAAGAAGGTCCATGCATTGCAAAGTAACCCCAGTGCGATTTCTACGAGTTAATTCGTGAGGACAGACAGCCGTATGTGCGTAAGACTTCTGTTTGCCTCTGTCCCTAATCCTCATTATGCTTCAGTGGGGAGTTGTTTTTCCTCAATTCAGATCAGTGGCAACGAGGAAGACTTTAATGACACATCCCTTGGTATGTCTGTGCAGGCTCAGTCTACCGACACCCGGGACCACTGATGTGTTATTGATGACAGAGTGCTGGAGAGATAAAGGTACAGATGGGTTTTCTGGGACCCAAGGGGTCCACAGATCCAGATGGCAGATAGTCGTTTAATCTCTGGTACCCCGCAGCGGTGCTGTATTACGTACGGACGAGGGTTGGCCGTGTTCAAAGTAGAACTTGATGCATGGGTACTAACACTGGGTCCACTCATTCCTTATCTCATCTAATGACGTTGTTAAAGGACGATGGGCAGTGACTATCAGTGATGGACACTGTAAAGCCGTGTATCATAATTACGGTTCTGTGAACAAATCTCCAAGCCAGCATGTGAATGGCAGTTCAGGCTGAAGTGCAGTGGGCGAGCTCTTCATTGAATATGACTACATTTGTTTAACCTAACTTGCTATTAGAGGAATCTCAGTTTTTTTTGTTTTTTTTAAAATAGAACCACAATCGTTTACTTGCGGTACACAGTCACAACTTTTCGCTAGCGTTATAAAAGCAAATACAAATACTGACATTTACTTCGTAAGTTGAATCAGACTTCCCATCTCTTTCGGGGACCAAATTACATTGTTGGCCAGACTTGTTACAGCACCGGTTAAAAAAAAAAAAGATTTTGTCCGCCGAGCGATATCATTTAACTCGGAAAAATCGTACAAAAAGGTTCCAGAATGTTGTATAATGGAACACCTATATCTCTGATACCAAAGTGTGGCATTTCTACATGATAAACTGCAATTCCCAGACCAATCCATTTAGCGCGGCTGACATGGCAACCATGATCAACGTGAATCACGTAGTTATGAGATCTACGATATGAGATTTTTACCACCTTAACCTATCATTATATTCCAAGTACATCGCACTGGAAATGATAGATTGGAAAGTATTTTTAATGGCACTCGTGGGAATGCTAATACAAGATGGTATGATACAAATACGAACGAGGGTGCCAGTAAACGGGAAAATGGGATGGAGGGGGAACCCCAAAGGAGTTGCACGTCATGACGTAAAAAGTAAAAAAAATCATATAATCAAGTTTTGCATTTCCTATAGGGATCTCTGGGACAGCGATAGATTTTTCTCCAAAAAGGAGAAAAAAGTAAGAATTTCTCAGGATGTTTATGACGCGTCTGGGACACCCAAACGAGTTTATGTTTTCCTTTGGTCGCAGCAAATGTGACAGATTGACGAGAACATCCAGCGAGTTCTCCAGCCAACATGAGGTTGGTGGAGAGAGGCCGAGAGATCTGTGTGTCGGATGGGTAATTGGAACCCGATCTTTGTACGATACCGCTGCCTGCCACCTTGCCCCGAAGGACTCTAAATCAGCGCCCAGGAATGAAACCTGCCCGAGGAAGGGCAGTAATTAAGAGGGGGTTGCCAGTCAAAGTGGCAATTTGTCCTTCGGATCCCGTCTGCGGTGCAAGAAGGAATCGCATTATCCGCGAAATTGATGGGAAAACACCGAGCAAGGCACACACTTTATACCCTTAAATCGTCCGGGCTTTGCAGCGACCTCGGATCACGTATCGTGGAATTACAAAGATTTAACACCCTTTCCCAGTGATAACCCCCACGCTGGGGTCTCAAGATGGCGGAGAGCCGCTGGCTTGTTTATTGTCATGTGTTCTCCCGAGGAGGAGATATATTTTTTGAATAACTGTCAACTGCCATAACTCAACTCGCCGAGTGGTCGTTTGCTTGTTTTAAATGTCATGTACAGGAATTCAGCTGATGGAACACCCACAGAGCATTCAGAGTCAAAACCGGCACTTGTCTGTCTATTCAGGCAACGACACACCTTTGACAAAAGAAAAGCTGTGCTTGCATTCGGTGTTCGTTCCGAACTTATCGTATTCAGGCGAAGATCGGTTAAATTTGCTCTCTTTTCCGGTGATGAGCTTGTTTGCCTCTTCGCGTTCACAGGAGAAAGGAAATGTAATTGAGAACTCTTTTACTGTTTCACCACTGCTATTCTAAAGGAAGGTCAGGCAAGAAGGGGTTTAGTGTATTTGTGTGTGTGTGTATGGTGGGAGGTAGGGCTGTGGTGGGGCTTATTAAAAATGGAGGATGTTCGCCCCTGGCGGTATACAGTCAAAGTGAATCTTGAAATCATTAGTGTCCGTGCTTCTTTTGATTAGGCCTACCGCAGATAAACAAAAGAGACATGTTGAGGATATCATGAGTTGGTATACCGGTCATACCTTTTATCTGCTTGCGAGATCTCGAGAACAGATACGAATAATATAGGTATTACCACCACATTCCGACCAAAGACCTACACCCTCTTCGTTTCAGTTTCCTCCATGGATCCAGCAGGGTGGAAGAGAACTGTTTTCTCTGGTTATGGCCCTCTCTATGTTATTTACTTATTTATTTATCTTTAGATTGAAAGGTTCTATATTATCACATTATACAGGAGGAAAATACAGACAAGATTTTTGCAAAACAAAGTGGAAATGCAAAATCTACAGCGGCCAGAATTTAAATAATCAGGTCACACTTGCCCACAGATTACATCTTCAAACTAATTCATTTGTTTGAGTTGCCAATGTGCCAACTACTTTCACAGATATGCTCGGATCAAGTGCTTGAGTACGAGACCTGACGTGTGAGTAGGTGGGTGGACTTGGGACACACCCGCACGTGACCAACACCATTCCACGCTCCACTCTGTTTTCATGAGGCGTGCCGTTCCGCTGACAGCCGTGGTCAACCGGGGAAAGATACCAGTCCAAACACTGCTCATAATATCTGTCATGACACGCTTTATTACCCCCACTGATGAACTGCGAAACTTGCACCGTGAAAACAAAATTCACCAAGGTAAATGATGTGCCAAAATGACAGATGCCCACTCATTATGATTATCAGGCTTGCAAATCGTTTTACGTGTATAATTTTCATCATTTCCACCTTGAGGCATTCATGTGTGAGGCAAGCCAGGCCTTAGTGTCTCCCCCAGTCTTTGCCGACAATCATCAATTCTCTTTAATTCTCACGATCTTCATACATGTTGTAATTATAACCGTTATCATCATGCTAGAAAGCCGCCAACAACACCGTGTTTTTCAACTACCTATCTATGAAAAATTATCTCTAGCTCTCGTTTGCAAATAGTATGAGTAAGACAGTATTCTTTCCTTTACCACTAAATTATATACTGCACCTGATCAGTAAGCCCTTGTTCCGCCCCTGACATAACAGAACACTGGGCCGCAATGAATTGAGCCTGAAAAAGAGGGGAGAGGTGGCTGTGATGGTGAGTGAACTTGCAAAATGTGTTAAATGAGAGCGTACAATGGACAAACAGTAGTGACACATGACACTATTCATGCTTGTCACCAGGACACAAGGCTACATGGGTCTTATTCTCGCTCCTGAGCCGCAGTTGAATGTGTCTGTGTGTTGGGAAATGAATGTTCTGAACCGATACGGGGACTACATTCTGGTATTCTGACGGGAGGCATCAACTGAAGGCAAATTTGATTTGCGGCAATACAAATTTAATGGACAGGCCGTCAGAATGTGACAGGTTTTAAAGATACTGCTCCATTTATATCTGCGGGGCTCCTGGGATGAATCGAGCGGTGGCCACGGCTGACGTTAATGTGTTTGACTATGATCGTCAATGCATTGTGTACAACTCCCATTATAGTGTTTAATGGTGCGCTGAGCGTGGAACGTTTAATTGCCCTCCATGAATAAAACAGTGGGTTGCATCACCCGTCAAAATCCCCCATCCCGCACGATATTCTGGGCCATTTTCAAGAAGTCATTTGTCGCAGCTCTAGATCGTAATTTGGTTTTTAGACTGATCTGTTTGTCTGCTGATTTATTCACTGATTGATTGATTCAACGAGTAAATGAATGAGGCTGGGAATGAGTAAGCCAAGGTGCTTGTGATCAGGTGATAAACCAGATGAACTTTGAAAATGATAGTTACGTTTCACGAGCACACTGTTTGAGGCCCATTTATTCTCTCCTTTCATCTTCTCGCCTCTCGCCTACTCCTCTTCCTTCAAACGGTTTCTTCATTTTCCCAATCTTTCACATCGACGAACTTGAACAAAAATATCCCACCCCCACCCTCTCTCAAAAAACAATAAATGTACGCGCATTTGGCTATGTGCCCTTACATAACAACTGTCCATACATATCACGTTTTATACAGGGCAAACTACCGACAGACATGTGTTTGAAATGCTTGTTATAGCTCAAACCACATGACAAGAATGACCCTTTGCATCACCTACCTCCACCTCCAGATTATCACCTGATAAACATCCTACCTCTCCCTGTCGCAGCACTTAATGCACCTGATCTCTTTTCCTTTTCTGGCTTTTCATGATAATGTCATCCCTCTCCAGGACACCATCGTTTTATTATTGTTGTCGTTGTTGGTCTCAAGCCATTTTCACCGTCAATCACCCACCCTCGACCACGGTCCCGGGTATTTTCTCCACGGCATTCCTCCTCCAACTACAACAACATCTTTTGCCAACACATCAACAACAGCAACAAGGGCGAGAGCAACGACAACGACACCCCATCAACAGACCAAAATCTGACCACAGTTCTCATGGACAGCTCATCGATCATGTTGGATTGTCATTACTATAGAAAGCCAACGACTCGAGCAATCAGCACCCCGTATCTTGTGCCGTTTCATGCCACATCTTGAGTTTACGCCTGAGTTCCTCATAGAAGGCTGGCCTAGGACAGTGACGGATGAGTTTGTGACAACCTCGAGACGTTTGTCGGTGAAATAATTTGCCTAATTGTAATAGATGTGAGTTTTATGTGGTTATTACTTCATAGATTTGTGAACACCGATACTGATACCCTCATGTCTGAGTGCAGTCAAAGCTTCTGCTGAATATGGTACTCGATTATCCTTCTTTATTTTTTGGGTTATTCTGAAATTCATGTCCTTTGAGGGTTAAGGTACCGACTCAGAAAATGAAAAGTGGTTGAACTTGCTCTACGGATGATGAATCAATACTAGTATTTGTAAGAAGTCCACTTTGCTGCAGGAAGTTAAGTTTTGTGGGTTAAAGAAATTATAATAGAAAGTAACTACGTGTAATTATGTATAATAATAATAATAATAATAATGTATAGCATTTATATAGCGCATATCCATTTAAAATGCTCTATGCGCTTTACAGAAACAACATGTCAACCACAGAGCAGAATGGAGCTGCCTGCGAGCGCTCAACATACTGCACTGCTTCTTTCTCTCTCCCTGTCTCGCTCACTCTCTCTCTCTCTATCTCAGAGCAAATTGTAACGCAGCCTGTTAGGCGCAGTTCACAACTCACAACAGTTCACAACTCACAGCAGTTCACAACTCACATCAGTTCACAACACACAACTCACATCAGTTCACACAACACACAACTCAAATAATATTTGAATATTTATTAAGAGTGGTTAGTAATTGTTTGTAACGTATTAAACAAAACTGCAGTAGATGGGTGGAGCCTGCATGTTCAGCTGCTCTAGAGGGGGAGGGGGGGGGACAAAATAATGAGATAAATGCAAAATGGCGAATGTCATAGTCAATTGTAGCTGCTGTAATAGGGCTGTTCTTCCCTTTTTCTTAACTATTCTATTAAATCTGTAATTTGACCGATTCATTGGCGGCCCAGAAGAAACAGCAATCAAACAAGTAAAGAAGTAAAATAATTAAACATACTGCGAATTAATATTCACATAATGGGCAGAAAACGTCAGTCTAAATCAGAACATTCTTCATGACTTTGTCATCAGTGTCGGTGTTTGAGACCCGTGACTCATATGACAATAATTTAGACTTCATCCCAATGATCGATGACGGGTTTTAGATTGCTCAAGAACGATAACTAGAGGTGTCTGTGAGAACCGCTATTATGTGCCCTTCTTCCTTCAAGTGATCATCATTTTGCGATAAGTTTTAATGCCATCCCCAGTGATGGACGAGCAGAGCTACTCAGCTTTCACACTATTTTGTCTAGTTTTGGCGTCTCCAACCCAGAACCCAATGGTGTCAGAGAACATAATGCATTCTCCCTGGTAAATGAGAGTTTAAGAACCAAACGCATACGTGAGTTTTGACAGATGGTGTTTGTTAAGAGCGTAATGAGTTGTAAATTACGAGATTTTGATGAACTTGTATTTCTGTCTCACGATTTTGAAAGTATAATCTCTATACTGTCCCGTTCGTGAAAGAGACGGGTGTTTGCAGGATGAGATGCTGTAGTTTACCTGTAAGTGTCCAGGCACGTCGATGTTGATGGGAGATTGGATTTATGTGTCCTTGTGACCCTTGCCTGCTTTTATGATTCAATGGAGAAGAAAAAATAAATGAATGATCCTGGAAATGGTTTGGGTTCATCCTTGCAGTGTGTGGTATACGCAGTGTAATGACGCTCTCTTCGGTTTTGGAATTCAGCTTTGAACTTGTGAAACTTGCCTGTACTAATGTCATTTTCATTTAAAATTTCATCTATTGAGTCTTGGTTTCCCTGTCGTGTCTGAGATTCATTTCGTATTTGTAGTTTTCATTAGAGTCGAGCGTTCTGATGACGTGTCCTTGAAGTGAAAAAAAAAATACTGACTCTTCTCCTCCTTCTCTCTGTCTGTTTATCTGTCTGTTTGACTCTGTCTGTCTGTCTGTCTGTCTGTCTGTCTGTCTGTCTGTCTGTCTGTCTGTCTGTCTGTCTGTCTGTCTGTCTGTCTGTTTGTCTGTCTGTCTGTCTGTCTCTCTTTCTCTCTCCACTTGTATCTCTTGCCTTTATATGAGTTCTATCTACTATCACATTCCTGACTTCACATTTCTCATTGCTTTTGATGTTAGCTGTCTCTATTTTCAATCACTCCTTCATTTTTCACCATCCATAACTTCATCCTGCCGTCCTGTCTGTCAACCTGTCGACCTGTCAGCTTTGCCACGTCGCCCCCCTTTTTGGCCGAGAATGACTTCCATTCACCAACTTCAGTCTCTTTAACCTGTCCCCACAGTACCCAAAACTCTTTTCCTCTACCCCTTCACTCACATCCCTACCCCCGGGCACCCAGAGCCTGTCATCCTCACCACCCACCCATCAAATCTCGTGCCAACGCCAGCTCCACTTGTGCCCGCATCACGGGCAAAAACAATCGGCAGTTTTTAATTTCCATCACGCGAATGGCAGGATCGCTGAGCAAGACGCTGTCATTACGGGTGGCCAAACGTCATGACCAGCCAGCCTTTTATCGATGTATATTCAATATTAATTCTGGTTGTGCTGGCCCAGGGAGTTCCCTAGAAAGCTGTTCTGACCCTTTGAGATCAAAACTTGCACACGACACGTCTGGCATGAAAGGAAAAAAATACGTTTGAAACTAATGTGAATTCCCGTTTCAGTGCTCTGAACCTGTGGCGATTCTTCATAAGTGCAAAATCAGGAGTGTACCAATATTTCATATATTTTATATCGTCGTCGGACAAGACTGACTTGGAGTCCTGACCTTATTCTCGGATATGTAGAGTAATAATTTTGTCCAACGAAATGCTATGCACTGGTAAACTTTGCTTGGTGTGACAAGCAGGTGTAATATTTAAAACACCAAACATGCTGAGGTTTCCGTCGCCATTAGTGTAAATTTTAGTTTATTACTGCTGCATTCCGGTTTGTTTTGTTTTTTTTGCCCTTTTGAACTTTCTGGTGAGGCATCGATAAGGACTGAAACAAGAAAAAAAAGGGGGGGGGGGGTGGGGGGGAGGATATGAAAAAAAGAAATGGGGTGGAGTTGGGAAAAATAAAAAATAAAAAAATGACGTTGAAGTCAGACATAGACCAGCAACAATAATATCTTTTCATCTTATTCTATTTAGTGCATCTGAATTTAGAGGAATTCACCACAATAACAGAAATATACATGCAAAAAATGAGTTCTGGTCTGGACATGAGACGGTAAATTAATGCATTTTGGAGCTTAAGAATAAAGAGTAGGCCAAAGAGATTTCAAGAAGAAACAGGAGGGAACAGGGGGGGGGGGGGGAGTGATGATGAGGAAGAAGAGGTCAAACAGAGGAGTATAAAAAAAGATTTAAGAAAGAAGGGGGAAAAGAACAAAAGAAAGGCTTAATAAGAAAAAAAAAAAAGAAACTAGTAGTCAAGATGCCAGAAAATAGTATCAAGAAGAAGAATGAGTAGGAGGACGAGAGTAACCTAGGTTTTTATATTGTTGTATTTTCTATTGAATTTTGTTTTCATTCTTACAAAATATAAGTTTCGGTCGTGTTTAGTGGACTAGACTATATTAAAGATGCTTTTTTTTCCTTTCAAAGTGTTTTTCACGCTTGCACTTTTTAAAAGACCTTTGGTCGTTTTACATGGTCTACATTGTTCGCTCGGTCCTGTCTCTTTTTCTCTAATGCTTCTTCTTCTTCTTTACGACACAAGCACGCCGTCTTCCTTAACTTCTCTGATGGATGTACTCACGGCTCGTTCACCGGAACCAGTACTTAGATACGCCCATGCCCCCCCCCCCGTCCCATCTAGTGATTCCAACACCGGGCTCTATTCCACAGCCGCACCCGACAAAGAGGAATGACTCCTGAAGAATGAGCGACTGCCCTCGTCCTATAACGCTCTATCACAAAATCCTCTGTGAACTTGAAGAAACCTCAGCTATCCCCTGAATGTTATGGACGACCTCCCTTAATCCCAAGATGGAAGAGCCGGGCTAGTAATGATGGGGCTTGGGATTTGCATCTAAATTCAAAACATCCATCAAGAACGAATACGATGTCGCCGAAAATGAACAGGGCCTCTGCAAGTGCTTTATCTCTCTGGTGAAAGTGGTGGTAGTCTCCTTTCTCCTCCCTCTTTCTGTTTTTTTTTTCTCTTTTCTTTTCCTCCCTCGTAATTTTTTCCTCTTTTCTCGCTTATCAATCTTTTTTTCTTCCTTTTTCACACGACCGTGAGTTCGTGCAATAATACAAATTTCATCAATGCAACATTGTCGAGCCCGTGGGAGAAGTACGAGGGTCAAAAATTGGCGGAAGGCGCCAGGAGTATACACGGCGTCTCATGCAGTTATTGCGAGGATTTATCTCCTTGTTTGTAGACGGCTCCAGTGGAGGTCCCGCCTGGGTTATGCATGGCATTCTCTCCCCGTATCTGCGACACATTAATTCCTCAGAATGAAACTCGAATATGATGTTTCTCTTTGGTGTCAGTGAGTTAAAAAGGAATTGCCTGTTCTAGACTGTTGTTGCAACTGTTGTTTTTTCAACAACGACACACAAGCTCTTCAAACAGGAGTTTCAGATTACACATATTAAAGGGAAAATCCGGAGTGAATGGTGTGTATCACAAATAAGTGTTTAAATACCGAATTTGACAACGAGGACCGAACTGTTTGTGTGCAGTGCTAAATGCTAACATTTAAATCCAAATAAAGAAATGTGAGTGCCAAACACTTCACTTGTAATTAATGTTAATAAGTTTTTGCTCTACTATCTATGATAGTTACATTCTAAAGAGGGCTTGAAAATACAAATATTAAAACATGGGCTTTCTTTTCCACCGTTATAGCAATAGCTGACAAAATAAGAAATTTCAATACTTAGTTAATGTGTATCTCAATGAATGAAATGCAATATTTTATTGCTAGTTTACATCTTACTGGAGATAACTGGTTAATTATGTCATTGTCAGTAAAGGCCTTAAGACAAAAAGATCCAGATTGCAGATAATTATCTTGAAATATGGCAGTCTTCTCTCCGAATTGTCTTTTTTTTAAAATGGTCAAGATTTTCTTTTTTTCGATAACACTATAAATTCTATGCCATTTTTATAGAATAAATATATTAATTTCATGGAAACGAAAGTTGTATTTCCCAAAGAGCCGCGCAAATTCCAATAGCCAAAAAAGTTAGAGATCCATCGCTTTTCATTCTAACAGAGGTATAAATTATGAATCTGCCTCGACAATTTGTAGATCCTAAGGGAAAAAAGGGGATGTGCGTTGAGACACCTTCACAAATTTGTGTATAAGAAACTTTGCTGCAAGCGTTGAAGGTTACAGGTTACTTTCTTTATCTATTTATGCACCCAGTTGTTTTTAAATCCGTCTGCTTCATGCGATTGTTGTTTTATTTGCATGCAAGATTATGGTTTTGTCTGTCCCTGTTTTTGTTCAGTTATTTTTTTAAAGCGTAAACTGGATATTCTGCCCCTCCCCCCCCCTCCCCCCCCCCTCCCCCCCCACCTCCCCTTTCCCCGCCTTCTCCATAACCAATGAGTGATGCATTGCAGAACAGAAACCGGACCGCAAGAGCATGAAGCAAAAGGATGAAACAAAAACAAATTATTTGCAGAAATTATACACTCAAAGAGAAAAAGCCTATTAACATAATGATAGATGCAGAATGGGCTACATTTACCTCATCATCTCGTCTAGGCTATAATTATCCACGGCTAGCCGTCTGTGATCAGCATTTTTCCTGAATTCGCAGCTTCGAAGCCGGTAAAGGAAACACAAAGGGCAATTTTTATAAATTAGCCCGAATTATGCGTGTATGATGATTGCTGTTTCGGCCAATGGATAAAGACGAATGCATATGGCTGGTGGGACTCCTGGGCACGACTCTGATGATGTACGAGATCCCAGAACTGGATACGTTAGAGAGGGCATACTGGTGCGAGGTGCTAAGTAACAAAAACTGAATAACGTATCTAGTGACAAATGAAACATGATGGCCAGGAGATAATAAAGGGGTTAGTAAGCGGGGTAGAATTGAATTTTTGAGGAGTTTGTTGGAGGTTTTAACCACTCCCGGTATAACCCCTGAACGTCCGGGGATAGGCAGTTTGTCTTGGAGGGAAATGGAAGATGCCAATGCAGATTTGGGCTTTTTCACAAAATGGGTTTTAGACATCATGCAAAACATTGAAAGTTATAACGGACGTCTCCATTGAGGAAGAACAAACAATTTACATCATATTTTCTCAAGGAGTGTATAGGAAAGGAAGCTCGTTGTCAAATCAAGACATTTTATTGTCCTCACAACGCTTAATTTTCCAAATGCACAAGGCTCTTTCACAAGCGCGAATATCGTTAAGTAAAAATTAATTTGCTGTATATAAAACTGAATATAGTGGGCAAAACTTTCAGAATGGAAATGAATCGGAGTTTGTTTTGTTTTTGTTTTTTTTGTAGTTCAACCGGCAGTGACCAGCTTTTATGGTTTTGAGGATCTTTTCTTGCTACCTTGTGAACCTTGTAATAGCATTTCTATATTGTTTACTTGGGGTGGGGGTGGGGTTGGGGGAGGGAGGGGGGATGGATACAGGTTGGGTTGCCTGTATGTGCGTGAAGTGTGTTACCCGCGACGGTCTGATTCGATCTCCCAAGTTGTCATTGAAATATCTGCACTCGTGAGTCAAGTGGTCGAACATGGCCGAGAGTTTGCTAATATCAGTGTACACTTTAGCATACTGCTGAAGTAAAATGAACATTGATCGCAACAGCACTTGGCACTCTGCTGATCAAGGTGAGGGCTTCGGTTTGGGTTGACATTATTCTGTAACGTTGATCCCCTCAACTAACAACAGAAACCCATCAATTATGTCTAGACTCGGTCACATTAAAGAGATGAACAGGGAAACTAAGGCAGATTAAAAGTTGGTAAGCGAAAAGCTAAATCAGTCAGTTCGGCTAATATTACTGAAATATCAGCCCGACGTAAACTTTACTGCAGCCGTTAGTAAAAGCTGTACCACAGACTTGAATATGGTCGAAACAGCAAATATGGAGAAAAAGAGTAGGCCTAAGTGGAAAATACAAAAGCATAATAACTCTCTTTCTCGATCCGCCTGAAAAGTTTCCTTTCAACATATTGAACACACTTCAGTCAAGTAAAGAGTGAACTCGCACAGGATCAAACTGGAAAGTCTGTGGCCGGAGAGAGAGATTAAACAGAGAAATAAGAGAAGGGAGGAGAGGTTACACATAAATCAGTCGCCTCCAACGTCCCTAAGCGTCCATTTAGTTTCAGTTTTATGTCCCAGGAAATCAAACGAAGATCATATTACCATCACGCGTTATGAGTAATCCCAGCGATGTGCCTTTGTGCCTACTGGACGTGAATCCCCGTATATAACGGCCATAAACCTCAAAGAGAGAACGAGAAGATTTAGCAGCGAGCTGTAGTTTTTACAATTCTAAATATCCCGTTGCTTCGATAAACACGGCTTTAAAACTCCATGAGGTTAGGCCGTACGCAGCACAGACTCTGAAACTCTATCTCTATCTATTGAGCGCTGGATGTGAATGTCAATTGGTGCGAAATGACATAAATCAAGCCGTGTATAGCAGATGCTCAGGGATGGTATGGATCCATGAGAAATTAGGAGCTGGGTCTGAAAGGAGGCGCCAAACCGCTTTAAAATTTATTATGCTATAAAAATAGAGCTACCTAAAGCATTGACGCTTATTGGGTCTGCCTTCCGAACCGACGGATTCGTCAGTTTTGCAGATAGTTTTTCTCATCTGATCATAAAATCGGAGGTGATAGTGGATGTTTTAGTAGCACCTAAACTCTATTTTTGAATTGTTAACTTCCACGCTTTGCATTAAGTACGCCTTCAAAAACGAAAAAAAACAACAACAAGACATTTGAAACTGGCTAGGAAATAATGAAAATTGTAGCAAAATAATACCTGCTGTGACATTGACGTTTACTAAATTATTATTGTACATAATTATTTAATTCTGGCTGGTTTTGTCTGATATCTGTGATGGTGCAATTAATTTGGCTGTGGTGACAGTGCGGCGCCAGGGAAGGGAACAATAATGATCGAGGCTGCTGCACAGATAAAAGATGTGTTACTCCAAGTGGTAATAAAACAGTGTAACTGATATTTGATGTACCACAGTCCTGGAGGATTAATCCCCATGTTTGATGAGCGTGATATTCGAATATGCAATAAAATCTGTAGAATCCTGATAGTTTGATTTGAAAGAAAAAATCAGTAACTGCTTTAAGGCGAAGGAGCATCATTGTACTTGTATTACAATACGCCCATGGAATATCACACACATGAAAATTTTCCCGCCATCTTAATGGTCAACAACAATGTTATTTTGTCAAATCTACCACATTTAATTGTGTTAATAATCCTAGTTTTGCGTTATTTCAAGGGATCTCAATGGACGAAAATCAGCAGGGACATTATTTACATGGAGGTCCTTTTTTTAAAATCATTTTCTTTAGACATAATTATATCTAAAATGTGTATCTAAAATGTATTTTCCAGCAAGTAGAATTTGGTTAAGTTGCGTTCGATAAGTTTTTAGATAGCAGTGCCTGTTCCACAGGAAAATCAAGGGAAACCGCAACACGCGTAAATTTATACATTGACGGAATAATTATGTTATTCACAGTTTGTGTCATAACACAAGACAAAGGTGAATACAGTACTGACCTCACTGGCAACAGTTTAGCACCCATGTGAGAGTTTCAGATCAGTTTGATACAGCCTTACCTTACTATCTATAAGGTAAACTATTTCTCTTGGTTTTTCTAGAGGGTGCATTGGAGGAATAGTCAAGAGCTGATTGTTCCCAACTTGAAAAGATAAATGTCTTTCTTATTGCCACATTTTTCAACTACCCAAGAAAACGTTTAATATGTTATTAAGCTCAGTAACTCAAGGTTAATGATATGCGTATACAAATTCACTTTTCGTTCGTGTGGCTTTCGATTTTCCAACTGGAACCACTTTGTTTTTCTCGTCCTTTCGATTCTTTTTTCTTGTTTTTTTTTTTCTTAAACCAAAAAAAAAAAACCCCAAAGACTGAATGGTTCACCAAATGCACATTCGTGTCTTCCAGCGCTTGGGGCAGATCTGGAGCAAAATTTTAGGTTACCGGGGAAACGCGGCTCATGAATCGGAAGTAATTACCGCTCAACTAGGGCGTAAGAGCACACCTCTTTCAAGCTCCATTTCCGCATTTTCACTTGCATTTTCCCATGAATGAACAGGCAAATGCTGTTAAGTGCAGGCATCTTGCCGCTCCAAAAAAACCATGTTACCATTAACACTGCTGGCTGTTTTTCACATCACTGAAAACAAAATGATGGAGACTGAAAAAAAAGACACTAATGAAGATTAATATCGACGATCGCAAGAGGAGTATACGTCATGGGAGTGAAGCCTAATGTGGGGTAACTGCAGAAACTCAAATACACCCGGAGCCTTAGTTATTATGACAGCTAGAATTGGATTATCCATGATAGTTGCAACTTCACTGGGACTTTCTTAAATGAGTTATTTTACTGATTGGAACTCATTTATTGTTAAAGAACTGCCTTTTGCTAAACAAAAGAAATAATATCCTTTTGACGGCTGTTTTTGTTATCTTAATAAAGGAGTTTACTTTAAAAGGATAATCATTCTGTGGTGAAGTTAATTCATTATTCAAATGGCACTGGAAATAATTCAGAAATCGGTCTTTTGATTTTTCTGCGTTCTTGATCTATTTTTCCATCATAACAAGAGTATTTTATTAAAAAACTAGAACTGAACTATCCGTGGCTCACTCTGAGAAAACCACAGGTGTTAAATGTATGGCAGCATAAATTACGAATGGATGATTCCCCACCAACTTTCCAAGCCAATTCTTTTCAGATATGCGATGTAAATCATATTGCCGGCTTTATTAATCTGATTTATGTTCTAACTCTGCCAGCGCTAAATGCCACGTATATCATCAAAGTTCTGCGATATCAACCGATCAGGGGAAAATAATCAATCATCTGAATGTTGGCTGTCAAGCCGTGGAGAGTGACAGGTATTTTGGATTATGACATCAACAGATCGATCTCGATTGTCTGATTAAAAAAAAAAAAAAGAAATCATAAAAGATAAAGAATTATAATAGAGAAGCCGGTATGTTGGTAACCTGGAAAATGAAAATACAGTTTACTCTCTAATGTCTTTAATCTGAAGGTGACTAACGTTTGGTTTACGAGTATCTATTATAATGGTGCGCACTAAACAGGATTGGCTAACTTTTGAAAATTACCTCTAGTCACTTTTACTAGTTTCATACTGTATAGAAAGACTTTTTAAGAGAGCGAGAGAAACAGATAGACAGGCAGATAGACAGGAGCACAGAGAGAGAGAACGTTGAGACAAACCGGCACACATGTACACACACGCACAGACAGATAGCAAGAAAAAGAGAGAGAGCGACAGAATTGAGTCAGACAGACAGACAGAGAGTTGAGACAAACAGACAGATGGAGAGAGAGAGTGTGTGTGTGCAAGATGGAGAGAGAGTTTAGATAGACAAACAGACAGGCAGAGACACGAGGAGATACAGGGAAATGGCGGGGAGATAGACAGAGGCACAGACAAATATAGAGAGAAAGAGAGGGGAAGGGTAGAGGGCAATAATCGTTCGTAACCTAAGCTTTCTACAGCCGTGTATTTCTTTTCAAACCCCCTTTCTTACAAGGTTTTTGTGCCCCCTGATTATTGCTGTCGAAACACACGGGCTATGGATTTCCGAAACCAATCAATCACTTTGAAGTATTCTTTTCGCACAGTTAAACTGATTTATTGAAGGTAGTGGGCTCAACGATCTAACACCTTGTCGCTTCAAAATACAAAATAAAATTCGCTTTTCTTTCTATCACAATCGAAAATGAAATATAATAAATGATCCGAGGTTGAATGATATCAGAGAGTGCAGTTTGTCATTTGTCAAGTTTTTTTTCCTTTAATTTCATCTTTTGATATAAACATAAAGACCCGTCTTTGAAATAAATATCGCAACTATTTAAGCCTGTGATTCTTTATGTGACATAATATTTCTTTGATCGCTGGAATTCTCCTGATATTGGAGCTGCAAGATTTATGATTCTCAGTGTTTAGAGAAATAGAGCCAGAGTTTAATTTTATGCTGTCTTATCGCCTTTTTAATTTAGCCCCGCTAATCTCAGGCCAAAGCCAAACCGCCGGAAACCCTGATAAGCCGTATCGACTTTACTTTCGATTTATCAGATGTCTTCCCAACCGATTAGGCTCATTCTTCGTGGGCTTGATTTATTGCCGGAATGTATGAACCTTTAACAAGCGTTGTCTGCTCAAAGTATACTTCTCTGACTTAGTCCCCCGCCCCCCCCCCCCAAACCTTCCTCCCCAATTCCCCCCCCCCTCCACACCCTCAATACAATTAATCGTTTTAGAGTGGTGGAACAGTGTTGAATCATCATAAAATGGAAAGCTAATATAAAACTGTTTTGTATGGTTTTTCTTTTGTTTCGTTTTTGGATAGATAATAATTATGTCTGAAAGCTGGTGTAACTTATATGATATTCAGATGTATCAAGTCGTTTTGGTTGCTAAGAGAATAATATAATTTTAAGATGATGGAACACTAATTGCCCTACTAGTACTAGGGATCTTTACCCAGGGAGGTAATTAGGTATCACATGAATGAAACTAGATCTTTCTTTTTTTTTATGGGGTTCTAATTTTGTAGTTCTGTAAGGTGATTCTATGAGGAAAATATCTGTTTCGCAGACGAGGCTAAAAAAAAACCACGACGACAACAACAACTCCAACAACACACACACACACACACATACACACACATACACACACACACACATTCAGGTACACTGCTGTAAATCCTATCAAGTCAGGCTACATTAGCAATAAACTGCTTAATAATTAAGTAAGTACTTCGGATATTTGTTTGTTTATCTGTTACCTAGTATGATCATCTATTCTCTTGGTTCGTGACTTTTCACTGAGCTGCCCCCTCTCCCTGTGTGCCGGTCTTTTTTTTGTTTGCGTCTGTTGTAGTTGTTGTATTAGTTGTTTTGTCATTTTTTAATTTCTTTAATTATTTTTATTTTTTTGCGCAGATTCAATTTTCTATCATACTGTTTAATATGCTCCTTTTCCCCTCCAAATCACCCGCGTCTTCAGAAGCTTCTCATTACAATAACGTGAGCCAATATCGGCACAGCCGCAAAGCCAATTTTAATCTTGAAATCTCATTGGTCCAGCACACGAGGCCCTCCAAAGCACTATACAATCATCCCTTTACAAGGTAATGATAATGATTAAATGTCCCGGGCAATACCCATGTCGAGAGGCCACGAGACTGCGCTCACTAAGACGCAATTTATAATTTCCCCAAAGAAATGATGATATACCGAGGGAGTGAGACACTGTTGTCGCGTCACGTGACCTAAATCAAGAAGAATGATTGGTAGTTCTACCCTTAGGTCGTGCTCCCCGGACCCAGGGGTAAAAGTTGCTCATGACGAGGGCCAAGAGCGAGAGACAAATTTGTACTGATGGCCTGCTTGCCTATACACCGCCCTGTCCACGCTGTCGCTGACGGTGAAATATGGCGTTCTGAATGAATCAAATTTGTTGTAAATCACTCTTTGAGCTGCCAAGGGAGTTTCTCCAGGGTCGTAACTGGGAATGTATCAGCCAGCATGTGCAGCATCAGTGTTACCCCACTGGCGCGTCATCGGTCATCCGCTGGTCATTGCATTTCCAATTTGCGAGATTTAGAGGCCCATAAAGTAAATTTGCAGCCACAGAAAATCTCCATTCTGTGAAAACGGAGTAGAGCGAAAAATCTTGACGTTTTCTATTTAGAACTTGGTTCTCTGCATTGATGACATAAATTTAATTTTATAACCTTAAACTCAATGCTGTTTCAAAAGAACGGCGGGTGATTGGTGGTCGCTGTCTCCATTCCTCTCGTTCTTTTACATTCTGGCTATCGTCTTGCCTTTTCGTAGCAAAATGTGAGCATTATCGTGTCGACTTGCTCTCTCCAAACTCAAACCTCAAATGCAAGCTTCAAAAGAACGTATTGATAAGGAAACAATAATATAAGATTACAGGATACACCCATCTTAGACAGTCTGTGGAACAGTCTGAAAACTTTGGAAATATATAACGAGAAATAATTAATGCGAATCGAGTCCAATTAAAAAGAAAACGCCATTTTTGTCAGCGATAGACGTATCTTTCGTATTAAATTATATCGAATGAAAAACATAAAGTTTACATGGCATTTAAGACTATCTATGTGAAAGGTATCTGCGTGAACGTGGGAACCACCTGTTTTCAAATGCAGTTAAACTCTGAATACTGCATAAACATGTCTATACTGTAAAGGGTTAATGGTGTATTGTACCTGACATTTACGGGAGTTTAATATAAAACATGTACAGTCTGGTTTCTATTCTGGACTAATGCCGTGTTTTTGCTTGTACGGAAACCGAAACGTCGAAAATCCATCAGTAGAAAAAAGAAATAGTGTTTCCATGACTGTGTAGAAACGGCGTTTCCGTACACACGAAAACGTTCTTTCTATATCACTACTTAAAGGATTTCTGACTTTCTGTTTGCCGTTTCCGTACACATGAAAACCCAGCTTAATGCCTAAGATTAAAAAAAACTATGGGGCGAGGGAAGTAAGACAGAGTGCAAACTGGCTGAATACAGCTGATGATGATGTACTCAAATATCATGGTGGTCAACGTATTTCCCTCCCTCTATCTCTATTTTTCTTTCAATGTCCCAGCGTTTTATCACTCCCGTTATATCTTTTCTGTCACCTCCACTTGGGACATTTTCGTGTTGATTTAGAGATTGATTTCAAAGGACATCGTCAATAATTCTGTTTGCTCCGTCAGACCAAGGGTTCATTTATTTCAGAATTCTAACATTTTTCTTAAATAGGGTATGAAAAACTGTCTTATGGGGAGACAGTAAAACTTCTTGATCTCCCTAATTCCCGCTGAGCTCTCACATAGAGGGCGGTATCGATATTCACGTTTGACGAAACCTTACCAAAGCCTTCAAAAGGGGTCGGAATGTCATCGATCCCACTTTTGAATTATCTCTATGTAGAGAGTATGCCATTGCAATGGATGTTCGTGCTGAATAATGCAGTTTATTTGTAGTGACTAGAAAAACACCATTTCCAAATCATCGGGGGAAAAGCTGTCTCGATACCGAGGGGTCTGCTTTTAATATTATAACAGGGACCTTTGCAATTATTGGTATCTCAGTATTCTTGGACCATTAGTTTGCTTTTTTTTTTAAAGTTTTACATTGGTCGATGAACACTTGTCTGACTGCGAGGTGGACAGGATGTATGTTGAATTGGTGTTTGTTAAAAAAGAAATCGTTTCCATTGATGATTAAGTCCGATATCGCCCATGATTCTGTCCTGCCGTGGCGTAATCATGACGATAGGATCGTTATGACAGGGTGTGATTGATTCTGTCAAGCCTCATACTAACCTTCAATTTTCGGGGCCTGAAAATTGCAGCCCGAATCTGGATAAGAGTGGCAGGCCAGACAGCAAAATAATGACATTTTACACTCCCGACCCTACCCCAGGGGAGCCTTCTGTGACAATTCTTTTAAAATAAATGCGATTGCGTTGGGGGAAATAACATTAAAGGCGACTGTTCCCTTAAAAATGGATGGAGTTGTGGGACTCAAAAACCTGCTTTTACAGAATGTTAACGTTGGAAACTTTCCTGAACGAAAAAAGAAAATCGGAAAGAAAAAGAAATGAAACGAAATCGTAGTCTCGAGCGTCAACGAAATTTAATGGGGCTTTTCCAAAAAGAAAAAAGAAGGGAATTTTACACTGATCACTCCTTTTTTCTTTTGCCTTTTCCAGTTTTGTTGTTGTCTGGTTTTGACAAGCTGGCGAGTGTCTCTTGTGACCATTGCTGATTTTTAACCCATTGAACTCCGACTGGTGCATGACCCAGTGGCCATTAATGCAATGGCATGTAGCACGCCACCTCATAATCTATGCTTCAATGTCAGGAGAGACCCTTCCCCCACTCTATCATCTCCTGGGATACCATCCTTCACTCAATCTTACACAGTTATCATTAATGGCAAAGAAGACTTTGGAGCGTCCCTTTTATCATCGTCCAGGGGTTTGTGATAATGAAATTAAGTTATCACAAAATACTGTTCACAGATTAAATTGTAAATGGCCGTTCTTTGATTTGGAAGTTCTGTTTACGCTTATGTGAAAGAGATGCTTTGAGTACTGTAAACTAACAACTTTCAGAAAACTGGAAATTAGTTAGATCTAGTGCCCCGGATTTTGAACTCTAAATCGTTTTTACGAAGTCTGTGACCAGTGTCACCTCACCTGTCACCTGTCGGCTTCATCGTCATCGATGTTAGCTGCTACAGTGGATGTCACGACAAAATCTCCTCCACCCAATCCTGTCCTTAGCTTTCCTAGTTAGTTCACTTATTTCCAGCTGGCTGACTTTCTTGATGTTATCGTGATATGTAATGGGTGGTCTTCCTTGTTTTCTCTTTGTTTCTGTCTTTCCTTGAAGGATTGATATCATAAGGGCCGTGCTTTTGTTTCGGGCCGCGTGGCCGATGTATGCAAGTCTTCTGTTATTTATTTCAGGTGTTATTCTTCTGGTGGTGCCAAGCTGTTCTAAGATGCTTGTATTTGTTCTCCTTTCTGTCCAACTTATTCTGAGTAGCCTTCTGTAAAGCCACATTTCAGCTGCCTCCAATCTTGTTATGTCTGCCTTTTTGACCAGTGTAGGCATTCATTAAAAAAATAATAATAATAAAGAGAGATCTAAGCAGCTGTGTGGATGAAACTTTCACGAATTTGCTTCAAACATTTTCGGCCTGAAGTCCAACGGGACATTTATTCCAAGTGCAGTTATTTTTTCTTAAATGCCAATTAATGATTCTCATTAAAAAAAAGAAACAATTAATGAGTTTGTGTTCCTGGTTAATTATTGTCTGGTGCTATTTGACGCACCACGAGCACTGGCTATTTCTTTTCATACAATTAACCGCATTCAGCGACTGAAACGTTGTGTGCGGACGAAGAATATTAGAAAAATCATTCAAACTGTTGAGAACAGAAGGTCTGGGTAAAAGAAAAAAGAAAAACGAGGGGAAACGAAAGATGCATGAATGACAGGAGGATGTTTTCGTGGCGTCAAAAAGGTGGCGAGGGAAAGTTTGGGAAGAGTGTGTTCAGCAAGACAAGAGAAAAAAATGATGACGTTTAAGAAGATTTAAAGGGGCAGTCATTTATTCATCATTGTCTTCTCCTTCATTTTGGGAGGGAAGACAGTGCCAGCTGAGGAGACAGAAAGGAAATCTCTGAACGAAACGTTTCCTCTCGCCACTGATGCTGTGCTAATTATCCAAGATAAAAACTTTCATTATTTGCTTAAAGTTGTGCTGTCTGCATCCCTTCCCACAGGATTCACTCTGTTACCAACAAGCACATTTGAAGCCTTTTGTGATAAATATGTTTACTCATAAACTGTATGAGTAACGCTAAAATAATCTATCTTACTCAGCTCTATGAATACATATTTCAGATAGATGGATTTCTTGACTATTCTAATCGATTGCCATGGACTGAATGAAATCCACAGCCTTTCACGGGTCATACATCCCAAAGCTGTAGTATTTAATGATCACTCCAGTGTTAGAGAGGAAAAAGCCAAATCCCTTAGCATCCCAGTTATGACAGACGGCCCCAAAGTCTGAAGGCTGACATTTCGTTTATTGTGGAGTTCCATTTCTCCAGGTCCTTTTCTATTTCATCTGATGAATCGCTGGAAGAGGCAATCACGCAGCGATGACATAATAAAGAATGCTCATCATCTTTACTACGAGAGATATTATATCAATGGGATCCACAGCCATCAATCACGGCTCGCGCAGGAGGTCAATGTAACGTCAAAACCATAATTGGCGAGAATGGCGAGCCACTTCTCCGGCGCCTCCTGTCGATGGTTGTCGTGTAGAGGTCGCCGCCCTGCAGCCTTTACGCCAAAAATCCCGTGTGGTTGAGTGGCAGTTCTATTCCGTTTTGATCAGCTCAAATCCCGAGCTAATTTCCATGGCAAGACACTGAGAGAAGCAAAATTAAATAGCAGCTGAATAAAGAGGCAAAAGGAGCCTCGCTGAGTGTTTTCTTATCGATGGAAGAAATATTGGAATAAAGCTGGGACAAGCTGATGTAAGAGATAACAGATTATTTTAAAGATTTCCTTCCTTCATTAAAAAAGAAAATGGCACTTTGAGAAGCATGCTGTATGGTCCTCAGACGAAGTGTTCAGGCGCTGGAAAGTGGCACAGACGAAAAAGTGGCCGAACATCTGAAATTGGACAGCATACAAGGGGCGGAAACCGACTATTTTGACAGATGTTCAGAGCCGAGGAGCAGATGAACAGACATCTCTTAAATTTGGAAGACGCCAGCTAGACAGACTCATTACAGCTCATGCCTCGCAGATGCATTTCACTGAAACCCACGGATTCCATTTTTTGCTAACAAGAAAACTGACAAAAAAGTCTATACATCAACTGCCTTTTATGAAAGCATGTTCAAAATGAATATCCTTAGTGCGAATGCATAATATAAGTGTTTTCTTCACTTCAATCTGTGCAAAGACCTAATTTTTCAAAATTTTCTTTATTTTTTCCCACAGAAGATTTTTTCAAGTACAGGCTCTATTTAATTCATTACTGTACTCCCTGGTCGGTTGCATTTCCGTGTTTGAACAGAACACGCTCTATTCTCAGTTATGCACCTCTTAATTTACATCACTCTCCAATATTTGGGTATTTTCACTCATTTCTCCATTCACTTATAAACACCAACACCTAAAAAAAGCCGGGTGTCATGCGAGTTAAACTAATTCTGTCCTCAATTCTATCCAGTCTTTGACAATAGTATCTGAAAAGCCGCCCGTGGAAGCTCATACTGTTGATTGAATATTCTTTCTTACCCAACGACATCCGGGCTAGTTTCAGTCTAGTGGAAATTGTTCAATCTCTCTGACATTCTGATAAAACTGCTTCAGTACCTGACCAAATTACCGCGGAGAGACGGATGCCTTAATATGGCTCCCTCTGTCCCGGCAATCGCTAGAGCCAATCCAACATTCTAGCTGGGACTGCCCTCTATCACCTTCATCCCAAGAGGCAGACTGGGGAGGCTCCCTAGAATTTACTTCTTGATCTCCGTTAATTTGGCCCGACAGCTCCCCGAAAAAACTGCACACATGGGGTGCACGGCCCGTCTCCCATGGCCTTTGTGTGAGTAAATGAATGTGTCACGAGAGAAGACAGATCCTGTAGCGTTGTTGATGACATTGAACGAGACAACCTGAACGAGGGGCCACATCATCTTTGGCCTTTTCCCAATCTCCGTCCTAACTGCTTGTCATAACGGTTGCCCATTTTCTTGTGCGCATAGGCGTGAACTCGTACAATTTGAGGTGGGCCCGTGAATGCTTTAAGAGAAGAAGTTTCTTTATGCATTCATTGCTGCTATGCATAAAATTACAATGCGTGTCATATTATTATCTACATCAGTTTCAAGTACTTTATTACAAAAAGCATGCTATGTGCTACACTTGCAAGGTATTTACATAACCGAGTATTCCTTTTTGAAATTGTGATAATGTATGCATTATACATTACCCTGACTGGCATCTGATATCGTTTTTTTTTTTCGGCTCTTTTAATCATTTCTCTTCAGTTTATTCCTACTGAGAGAATCGCCATAGATTCGGATTTTTGGTCTGGGCCGCCTTTGCCAATTCCAACTCCTTGTCATAACTTTTTTACCATCTTTCTCTCTCGGCCTTTAATTTACTTCTCTGTGCCCCATCCGACATTCTCTGTGGACCTCCCCTTGAGTATTATGCTTTGTTAGTGAGAACAACAATACGCAGGCAAGAGACTGCTTGGAATAGCTCACTGTCCTGACATGCAATCGGGTTGAGTTTGACAGCGTGACGCTCCCTGTCTGAGACTTTTAGATCAGGAGGTCTCGTCAGCTGGTTTCCCTGGTAATATCGTACTTGTCGGTTCTTTTAATTCACCATTTGATAGGTTTGGGGTTGACGTCAAGAGGATGGTGGAAAACGCTGATATTTTGTGGAACGAAAACAGGACACAATGGGGGGAGAAATAGAACGTCAAGGGAAGACATCAGGAACTACATGTATAATGAGAAAAACTAGAATGAGTGCTGGAAACTTCGATAAAGGTGCATAAAAGGCATGATGCAAAAAGTGGGAGTTGGGAGGTGAGGGAAAGATGGGGGAAGTGGGAGAGGGGGGGGGGGAGAGAGAGAGAGAAGAGGGAGAATGCCGTTATTTGCTTACTTAAGACGGAGCAACAGATTACTCAATAAACGTCAGTTTTGTAAATGTTATTCGAAGACCGTGTAAAGTTTACTCAAATCTTTAACTTAAAGAGTAATCAACGGTATCCAGTATATACTCTTTTCAACTCTTTATATAACAGTTTTGCTATACTTAACAATAATTGGCATGGAAGCTTGAAAGGTCGCTGTGACAATCCTGAGACCATATTTGTTTATTTATTTAAATTCCCACTAAACAAATCTGCCTAAGTCGAGCCACATTTCAGGTAGCGGAAAACTGTTTGACCTTTCTCACCAGTAAAACGTTTCTGAATTTTTTAATTTTTTTTGCCTAGTTCATTATGCTGAACTTGAAATGCGAAAATATATTATATGTGTCAGTTTATCAGAGTCTGTATTAGAGTAAATTAACCATAATGGTTTAGGAAAGAATTCTAGAAAAATTATACAAAAATTCTACTCTCACTTTTACCTGGGTTTTATATAAATGTCTTTGCTGTGATGTTAATGGGCTTTCAAATGGAACAAAGAAATAATTTCCAGATTACATAAATTATATTGAATTTAATCCAGTATTTCAAGACTGACACTGGGCGTTATTTTCAGCATTAAACGGCATTTTGAGTTTGAGATATTACGGTGAATTATGGCTAAAATGCAGACAACTTTTTATTTCACACTCAGACTCCCATTAAAGAAAACAAAAAACAGTAGATCTAATACCAAAGATTTAGACGCTGCAATATAGCAATATCTACGAAATTTTACTCTTGCATCAATCTGCCAGATTGCAAGCATTGTATTTCACTAAGGTTCTTTTTACATGTGGAGATAAATATGAGATTTGCTCTGTTTCTACAGTTTTGAGCTCCTTCGGGAAAAAAAAGAGGAATAATAGTTTAAACATCAAAAGAAATAAAAATCAAACAAACAAATGCCAACAGTTCACCTAGACAAATAGACCAACCCTGTGAGTTTTCAGCACAGGAGTGCGGTGACAAAATAAATAAATAAATTGCTCTCTGTCCGAGAGAGAATGATATTCATTTCCCGGATAAGTGGCTACACGAGGAATTGCAATATGACAAATATAGTCTCATCCCTTGTGAAATGGAGCTGGGATTTCTTGTTATCACTGGTTATATGAAATAGTGCATATTATTATGCAAAAGATACAAAAAGGCTCTATCCTTGCTAAATCCTCCACACATGTTAGTTGTAAGGTTTGCCAACCAAAGGTATAATTATATTGAGTAGGTATACATTATTATCATGTCTATAACGTCTGGTTTCCTCCCGCCTTTTCTTATCCTTTAGTTTTTTTGTTTTCATTTTTATTGCCTGTGCGGATATTTCCATAGGCAGATGCATAAGTTATCTGCACTACACAGGGTGATTCAAAAAGGATGAACCAATTTTATGACGCAATATTTTAATAAGGAAAAGCAATAGAAAACTCACGCAAAGTCACAAGTATTGTACTCACAATCAACTTTTATTGCCTGTCTTACAAGTGTTCAATGTGGCCACCACCAGCAGCACGTGCAACATCAATGCGGTAAGAGAATTCATCCCAGCAATGCGTCATAAAATCGGTTCATTCTTTTTTAATCACCCTGTATTATAGTCAGATCTGACCATTTAGTCAATCTAAATGGTGTTTAAGACAGTATAGATTGAATGGTGTTTAAGACAGTATAGACTGCTTATGACGTTTAAACGATCTGTACCGACTTAAACACCATTTAGATTGAGTAAATGTTCAGATCTTTTCTCCTTTTCCTAATACAAAAGCGGAAAAACTGTTTGACCTTTCTCACCAGTAAAACGTTTCTGAATTTTTTAAATTTTTTTTTGCCTGGTTCATTATGCTGAACTTGAAATGCGAAAATGTATGGAACGACATCCAGAAAGGCCGCCCGACATTGGGTGGCACCCTTAATTTTAATTACATTTAATTTAGTCAGCCATCTCATCTCATCCACTAGTGACAGAATCTTTTCAAAACTGTTGTATTTTTTTCTTGAAGGTCCGTTGACCAAAAGCTTGATTTGTCCTTCCTTTTCCTTCGCGTTAAATGGTATCGTTTCTGAATTATTTCTTACTCGAAGCTTTGCAACATCCACCATTTTCTTTTATGCAACATTTTGACTTTGATGTGTAACGGTGCATAGAATCAAAGTTACATTTAATAGGTCACATTAACTCTTAAACTTCCAAATTTAATTCCATTCTGAAAAGCAATTTACTTTTGATTGCTCGTACTAAGACAGTAACTTTATTTGTTTAAATGTGAGTTTCTCACTTATTACTAATTGTAAACTACAAAGCAGGTAATATCATCGTTGCGAAGAATAAAAATTAAGAAGCTCAAGTGATCCAAGATTTCAGATTCTGGGCCGCTTTGCCGCAGACAAGCACACTATAGTGTTAAACAAGGCTGATAATGATATGGGTGTTTGTCTGCAGATTTTGTCACAAAGGCCAGCTATCCTCATCAGTACGTCATGTTGGCATGAGAAATTCAAGTGAGGAATAAAACACAACAGAATCTTGCGGATATCTACGGGCATGTTCAGAAAATACGTGTTTGTATGCTGATGGCGCCGCCTCTGCCACTGGCGCTTGGAAGCGCTGTCACCTTGGATTTGAGGCCTGTCTTCAAGGGGACAAGTTATGGCAGCGCGATCCTGGGCCAGGCTGGTGGAAGCTTGTTATTTATCATGCGTAGTGACGTCCGATCCCATGCTGTAACAAGGGATTCGCAGATTCCGCCGGGTCATTACCGTTGATTGGACCGTCGGTTCTTAAAATAGGCCCTGTTTAGGGCAAACATGGCAACCCCATCGCTGCCTGCATCACACGCGTGCAAAATCCGATGTTTTAGTGGTAATTAAAGTGTCAAAGTTCGTTTTGGAGATGCCGCTTATCCAGTGTTCTATAGGGGTCAATCGTTGTTTTTATTTGTTTTTTGGCCGTCCGAGTATCTGAGAAAAGCTTTCATAATGTTTGGGCTTTCCCTTTTTTATGCATTCAGATAAGGAGAGGAAAAGCCGAATTCAAAAGGTTTTTGCGAATATGGAGTTTTCCTCTGAGCCTCATCACTGCTCTCTCACACACATACACACATACACACACACTCAGGCACGTACACGTAAACACAAGCAAAGATTACAGTATTCTTTTTTTTTAACGAGATAGTGGAGGAGTGAGCGTGCTTGAAAGCAGTTACAAAGTTTTTGTGCCTAAAGCTGCATTTTCATGTTTACGGACACGGAAACGACAACAGAGACGTCAAAAATCCACAAAGTAGTAAAAAGAAAGAGTGTCTCCATAAGTACGGAAACGACGCTCCGTACACACGAAAGCGTTCTTTCAATTTCACTACTTGAAGGGTTTCTGACGTTTCCGTTGCCGTTTCCGGCAGCTTAACGAAGATTTCACATCGCGAGGATTTAGTTTGATTGTATTGCATTTTCTTTTTAGGTTAACTGCAAGGACTACTATAAACAGGATGCGCACGGTCGATCTTCTGAATTCGCTAGCGAAGGCCATTGCATTGACCCAGTTTCTGATGAATAGTCTATTTTTAGACCGAACGTAATAGTGCGCTTTAGCGTAGTAATCTAGACTAATAAGATGCGATGAAGTTTATGTCAGTTAAGTAAGTAAACACATTTTCCATACGATTTGTTGGCATTAATTTACTTAGTGAATATCCAACACGCCAAAACTTTTATTTTTAGGCCTAGATCTAGTGCAGAAAGCTTGCACTCTTTTTCTCCCGGATGTTTACGTTACCGGAACAAGTGCTTTGGTTGTGTGGGAAAATATAAACATTGAAACAGACAAGTGTGGTGTTGTGAACTGCAAAGGCAATTACAACGAATCTAACAAATGCCGTGTGTTTAAACTACCTAAAGACGAACAAGAAAAACAGAAATGGTTGAACATTCTCCCCCCACGTGAGGATTTCGTTGCCGACCCAACAAAATTTTTTATATGTGAGAGACATTGGCCAGCGGATACACCTATGGTCAAGATACCAGGTGGACATACTCGGCCTGTGTTGCCACCAAGTATTTTTAATGTTCCTTCTTCTTGTTTGCCCACACCAAAACCAGCACCACGCGAGCCTAAAGCTGAGGATCAACAGCTGAACTATTTCATCAAGAAAGACGGAATCACTTCGTTTTCTGAGTTTTCTCCTGACAAAGAGTTGTTAAAAAAGTATGAAAATCTTCTCATATATCGTCCAGAAGACAAATTTGTGTGTATTTTCATGGTGAAAGATTACAGAGAGAGTTTCTTGTCAATAATTGTTCACAACAAATCTACTTTGTGTTCACCTCTTACTCTTTCTGCTTTCAAGAATGGGATTAACGTGCCTTTGGGTAAAATCTTAAGTCCAAACACTGGTCTGTCATCCTACACACAATTATTTGAGGCTGTGCACTCAGCGATTAACTATGACCTTCCTGTGGATGGTGTTGTTAAAAAAGTGGCAACGACTCTTCAACAAGTTCAAGCCTAAGACTAAGAGTAGCTTGAAGCTGCCAAAGGCAAGAAACTCAAATTTCTTACAAGACAGCTTCAACTCATATATGACAAGGCATTCTCGGTGGCAGATTACTGCTTTGCAATTGAATCTTTCCCTCACTGTAATTACCATCAACTGCGTGACTTTCTTGTTCTCCCAAGTAGACGAAAGCTGCAGTCTATGATCTCTTCTACAGATGTTGACCAAGTACTGGAGAAAACATTTCAGAAAGCAAAGAATGCTCAGCAGAAACAAGGTTTTTTGTTAGTCGATGAAGTGAACATTTGCCAAAGAGTCGCCTTTTCAGGGGGTGTTCTCAATGGCATGTCAAAAAATGACCCAGACGCCAAGGCAAGCTCTATGTTATGTGTCATGATGAAATGTTTGCATGGTGGACCTAGTGTTGTGGTATCTGTTACCCCTGTTCACAACCTAACAGCTGCCTACCAATTCACTGTTGTCAAGGAAGCTGCTGCTGTTGTTGAGAAGACAGGTGGGATTGTTTTAGGATCCATGACTGACAATCATAAAATCAATCAGCAATACTGCAAATTATTCACAAGAAGAACTGACTTTGAGACTGTACATCCTTTGAATGATCAGCGAGCTTGGTATTTGTTGTACGATTCAGTTCACTTGCTGAAGTGTTTATTGTCAAGCGAAGTAAAAGACTTCATCCAAGAAGTTTCAAGGGATTGTTTGACTGTCCCACATGTGTGCACATGAGTTCGTAAGGACTGGTTTGTGCTTTGTGAAGAAATCCAAACATAAAGCATGCTGCCGTCAAAGACTTGTCAACATTCTTCTCACCATGAACACCTACTATGGTTTTGGATTATTTTCTAAACATCTGCTGCGACGCCTGGCAAAATAAATGTTCTTCTGCATGGGATTCATAATTTGGAAAAAGGACCATCAAAGAAATTCAGCTCTGAACCAGACCTCCATCAAGAAGGCACGGCTCGCTGACTAATTTGGGCTGCAACATGGTGAGTTATTTTTCGTTTCTGTACATACAGAGGAACCATCGCTATAAGACTACAGAAATGGTCCTGATTCATGGAGTGGGCTATAATTAAGGTGGTTAAAAAAAATCCAATAGAAAAGGTTGATTTCAACGTCAAACTGCATGTGTTATTACATACTGGGGTCTTATGCCAGAGGTTCTACTGTATGGTATCGTCATTAACTGTGGTAAAACTGCTTTATTTGATGAGATTATGTTTGGATGCAACATTGGTTACAATTGGTTAGTCTTAGGTGTCATAATAAGGCTGTAGGTGTCATTAATCAAATGGCCTTCGCTAGCGAAGTCAGAAGATCGGCCGTGAGCGTCCTGTCATATAGTAGTCCTTGGTTAACTGTTAATGGATCCAACGTGGACGGCAAGCACAGGCCTGGTGATTGAGCAGCCTGTGAGTCGAATTACTTCAAATTTAAGCCAGGGACGTGTGACTCCGATGTATCGAAATAGATTTATTAGCCATTTCATTAAATGCGCTCGGGACATCCCATATGTCGCAGCCTGTGAGATGACTGCTGTTACTTTTGTGAGATTTGCATCATATTGCTGACAGATTATGTTTACCCCTCCCCCCTCTCTCCCTTTCTCTCTCTCTTTCTCTCTCTCTCTCTCTCTCTCTCTCTCTCTTTCTCTCTCTCTCTCACACTTTCTCTCTCTCCCTCTTTCTCTCTCTCTTCGCTTTAGCTCTTCTCTTCTTTCTCCTTTTCATCTTCTTTTTCTCTCTCTCTCTCTCTCTCTCTCTGTCTCTTTCTCTCTCTCTGTCTCTTTCTCTCTCTCTGTCTCTTGCTCTCTCTCTCCCCCTCCCACCTTTGTTTTTCCTTCTAATTTCATTTTTAATTCTCCTGTATCACGATCAGTTTGAGAACCAGCTTAAATCAACCAAAGTCATCAAATCATATTTCAAACTTCCACTGATATAATGTTGCCCCCCTCTCGGGCATACATACAACAAGTCCTGACCGCTCGGATGTTCAAAATGTGCTCAATCACATAGAAAGCTCCAGCTAACACAGGACTAGACTGTCCGCTGTTACATTTACTGACACAGTCAACATGAGGAATCTTAATAGGATACCAAGATGAACTGAGGAAATTGTAACACTTTTCTATAGTTTGTAATTTTTTCACCCCTGTCTGAAATTACAATAAGAACGAAGAAGAGTGACAAACGTGACTTGAGTCATTTCGAAGAGATATATTATTCTATTCAGGTGGAAAACATGTAGATTAGTAAATCTTCAGGTCGAAATACAAGGCTGATCAGGCAAGTGAAAATGGCAAATATAACTGCTGTACGAGAGAGGGCACCCAGACGAATATAGAATAATAAAGCATATAGGAATAAAACGACAATTAGCAACATAAAGAGGAGGCGCAGTGTTTGGAAAAGCGCTATCTGAGAATAGTTCAGAGCTGAAGCCAAAAATGCTGCGATTTTACGGCCTTTTTCCGCGGCCCAATGTGGGTTATGTGGTTCTTGAATTGTCGGACAAACTGCAGTGCTGTTTGGAAGTTGCCTTGGTTTCAAAGTGGGCTTCTTAGGACACGGGGGACTAGCAGCATCTTCACTTCGCCCACGCCGAGAGTCGTAGCACTCACACCAGTGTTGTTGAGGATTTCCTTCACACACAAAGACTTTGATTTTGCGGTTGTCCTTTTTTGACATCCACTTCCAGCAACATTTGCTCATCATCCCAGAATTTGTAGGTGTGTGACAAGGAATTAAACATTCGTTCATGTAAATGTTCTCTTTCAAATCGTGATGGTTGAAATCTGATTGATTTACCTTATTACATGCACATATATTTTGGGCTGTAGCTTTCGGCGGACTCAAATCACATTTTTTCGCCATCTCGTATCTGATCTCGTGAGGAATGGAAAGACGGGTCTTAAGTGAACTGGCTCTAGTGTTTCTGTTTTTACAGTTCCCCGAAAGACGGCATGCCCTCTCTCCACTGGTTTGGACGCTGCCTTCGGTCCAGTTTGGTGTTTTTTCAGTATGGTGGTGATTCGGGGTTTGAAGCTCCCAATCTGTGTTGGCGTCTTCGCACTCGCAGTCGTTTTCTGAAGACACTGACCTGGTTTGGCTTGGAATAGGAACACTTGCAGCTCCGCCGTGAACAGGGCTGTTCAAGGAATGGCCTACAGGATGAACGTTCATTTTCGAACAGTTAGCGGGTCTGCTGCCTCTTGAGGGTGTAACATTTTTACAGTTATAGCTAGATCCATGCATATTTCCTCTTCCGTAATTGTTGTATCGCGTGTTTGTGGTACGATTTTGTGAAGAGGTAGCGTATAGGTCGTTTGACTGCTCTCCAGCTCTGGAACTAGCATAGCCCGATTCTGTTCTAGAGTCGTAGTTATTATCGGGATTTTGACCGCAGTGAGGCAACTGCATGTGCGACTGGCCCGGGACATCCCATACGTGGTAGCCTGTCAGATGACTGCCATTACATCTGTGAGATTCGGATGCAGTGTAAGGGTAAATTTGGTATGCTTTCTGCCCTGACATTGAGAAGTTGTCATCTAAATGAAAATTTCTGAAATTCCTTTCACAGATAGGCAAATCTTTGGCCTTTCTATGGGTGGATGCTGACCTGCTATGCTCTTCTGGTATCAGCTGAGCAACAAATTGAATGGGTTTTTGGTTGTTGCCTTGCAATAAACAACGGAGAAGCTGTGGATGCTTAGTTTGAATACATTCATAGATTCTGGATTTAGTGCGTGGTGGTGTGATATAGTTGATGTTTTTGGAACTATGTTTATCAGTTTTTCTAGGGCAGATGGTGGGTTCTAAGTATGGTGCTCCCTTAATTTTGTAACTCATGTCTTTTCTGACAAGGCCTCGCCGTTCGTGGTGCGCATCTTCCAGTTCTGCACAGCACTGGGAATGATGGTGATTTTGATTGTGCGAAACTGGTGACCATTTTTCTGTCCACTCAAAGCCTGTCAGGGTGTCAGTTCCGTTCTGGGGATAGAAAGCTATACTATTATAAAACATTAGGATTTAAGATAAAGAGCTTGAGCAGCTTTATGACCTCAATTAAAATGAAGGAAAAAGTGCTCAATAGTCAGAACGTTCAGCGATAAAGTCAAGAAAAACTCCGTATCATTTGAAGATCTTCAGATATTTTGTCCCCAATCTCAGTATGGCTTTATTGTCATTAACTTTAGTGTAGTCGATATTGTTGTATGTTATTGGTCCAGACAACTTCAAATTGTAAAACTTCTGATTTTCCTCATTTGAACAATTTCATCAGGATTCAAATTTGGCCTAGCAAAATGCTTTCACCGCCTCACTTCTTTCTTCCGTTCCTCGTCTCTGATTCCATCGCTCTTACCTTCTCCTTCGGGATTGCTGTCTCTGCCCCTCCTTCTCCCTCTCTTCTCAACTTTTACCCTTACAGCCTAATCTTTGACTCTCTTATTTAATTCTTTATCCCATTCCCTTCCACACAATGCAGTCCAAATTATTGTAAACACCTACATTAAATGAATCTCCAAGCGAGCATGCCTGATGCTTGGGTTGGGTTTTAAATTTTACGAGAGAGTTGTTGTGAGAGTTGTTTACTTCACAGGCCGTCTTGACCTTCGGCTTCTTGTTCTTCCTCAGAGGTTGTTCCATGCCTTGAAGTGGTTGTCTGCTCAGCCAACCACTTTAGTCAACGCACTCCATGAAAATAATCTGCTGAAATTTCCAGTTGGAATGTCATTACTATTATCATGGTTACTGATAGCACTTTGCACTGGGTCCTTGCAATGTCAACATGCTCCAAGATGCGATGTTTTATATTACGTCCGTGGCACAGCGTCGAGATTCGCCTATCTCATGTAGGCTGCACTGTGTCTTACACCTCAGCAGTCTGTGAATCCGACTACTTCTCTCGTAAATCTAAGAGACGGGTTTTTGGCTCACGGACCTTCGGGCAACTTTGTACTTGTTGGCATGATTTGACCTAGCCAAGGTTGTAAGGCACATAATGATTAGAACACTTCAAGAAGACGAAAATAAATGTTATGGCCCTCCCTCTTGAATTCTTAACTAGATCTAGATATATCTAGATTTAGCTCTAACTGCAGTATGTTACAAACCACAGAAAATAGGAGTCTCAGTGCCATGGGTGTTCACAACAATCGCGTGCTCTGAGAATTGCCAACACTGGACTTAAAACCTCACTATTGTTCAAGGCCTGTACCAATTACTGAACAATGAGATTTATTACAGTTGCAGG
This sequence comes from Onchidella celtica, assembly GCA_963931925.1. Lineage (NCBI taxonomy): Eukaryota > Metazoa > Mollusca > Gastropoda > Systellommatophora > Onchidiidae > Onchidella > Onchidella celtica. The sequence goes on from OZ007568.1 coordinate 23,881,939, forward strand.
CGGGGCTGATTTCGAATGTCTTGTTCAAAAAAGTTTTGTGGTTGCCCTTTTCCGGCGCTCGTAGCGCCTTGAGTTCATTTGTTTATTAGAGAGTGCGGACATGAAATTCCCGATGTTTGATGTGATAGATGAGTCGCAGAATTCGTCATTCATCATAATGTTTTATTCCACCGGTTGCCTCAGTGGTAAATAGCAATGGGGGATCTACTGTGGAACTAATGAAGCTTGAGTCTCAGGGCCCCTAATCACGGAGGGGCCCTGAAGAAATGTTTTTCAGTGCCTGAATTTTGGATATTACCCTATTGTTGCTGGTTGCGAAAGGGCTCCTGAACAGTTCAAGTTTCAGGGTCCCAAATATGTAGACCAGCTACTGGTAATTAGTTAAAACAATAGAATAGATAAAGTATTAGTATATTGAGGTCTTTACTTTTGGAGAATCTCTGCCCGAGGCATTTTGCCCCTCTGAATAAAGTATCCATGGTTGATGGCATCATTTTTATGCTTTGACTTCAAGCTTTCATATCATAGCTTTCATATCATAGCTCGTATTTTTTTCTTTGACTAATTCATCAGTCTCTGTTTATACTCATGAAAAGCTGCTGATTGCACTATTTTGGCAACTGTAGTGTCAAAGAAGTTATGGACAAAAGTCCATTTAATATGTGAAAAGTGAAATTGTCCTTTACAAGATTAGAGATCTGAGACTCCTTTGAAGAATGCATATTTGTAATTTACAATCAATAAGTACAGTACCTAGTCTGTTTTCACAGAAAGAACACGATTGAGGGTGACATTGCTCTTACGTGCTTGGCGAAAGTTATTGCCAAATGGGGACCATTGCTGTCAGGCCAACACAATCACCTCCGTGTTCACTACCTACATTCCTGCGACTTTGCCGGGTCCAAGCTCTTAACACAAATTTACCCGCAGTCCAAATCGAATTTCTCTGCCAGGACAATTTTGGCTGTCTTTTAGAGGCCGTCCTGGCCAATCGGAGGTAACTGGTTTACTGCTGGTGAGTGCCACCGCCTTGCCGGAGGGCCCACTCGTTTGGCCTGAAAGTGAGGAACAAATTGGCAGCGACATATTCTGGTTTCGGCAAAGAGTTCAGTGGATATGACTTCTATTTCTCACTTGGGATAGACAGGGAAGTGTTAGAAGGGATTTCGGTAAGGAAAAAGAGGAACGGAGTGGAAAGGGTTGAGATGTAAGGGGAGGTAATGTCAGGAGATTGAAAGAACAGATGGGGAGATAATACAATAGCTTGTCAGACTGACACGGCTGATGGAGAGGACATTAACAGGAGATAGTGAGAGAGAAAAGAGGCTGAAAAATCATTTTCTTTTGGCCTGAGAGCGTGAGTGAAAAGTTTTTGAGTTTTCAGCTGCAAAATCGTGGCTTTGATAATTATAGAGGTGGAGAGTCGTATTCTGGGTTTTAAATTCACAAACGTAAAATGCAGTAAAACAGTAGTATCCGAGGTACAGAATACCGAGACGAACCATTCCTTTTCCCACTATATGTCAACAAATTGCGCGCGTATAAATACGGCGAGTACTACTATTTTTCATTCAGTTATGAAGGGGTGTGGTGCGAATTGTTGCATTGTTGACATCGACGATACGCGCGCAAGTAGTCGGATGGAATATGACGAATAGATTCCACTCTGTCTCCTGTGAAGTAGTATTTTCTGTAGCTGTTCATAACTCAACAGCTACACCTTTATTCCCGTCTGACATTTGTTCATGGGATTGCCTCTCTGGAGATGATTAACCCTGATGTATCCGAGTCTGTTTCCCGTTGCCAACAAATAAACCTACACGTGAAGTCAACAAATATTAATAAAATTGCACCGTGAAGCAAATACGAACTGTGCTTTTTGAAACTCATAAATCTCTGGGTTCTGTCGTGGATGGGTTTTTTTTTTTTCAGAGGTAAAAATCAACGTCTTGCGGTGCAGCTTGTAAAGATGATAACACACGTTGCATTCTTACAGGATCCTGAGATAGCTCCAAAAACATACACAAAGACAAGATCTGGCTGCCATACACAGCTCGGGCTTTGAAGCTTTCCTGAATGTTTTACTCCATATGGCACCACAGTATGGGGCACCGAGTGAGCTTAGTTGATTTTTTTTTTTTTTTGGATTTTTTTTTACTGTTATTATCATTTCTCCCTGACAGCGGCGATATGGGTGGTAAAAAGACCACACGGCCAAAACAAAATACCATGTACCACTGGGGGTCTTACCTACCTTACTACTGGAGAGAACAAGTAATAGGTAGGTAGATGTACGTGGGCGATTATTTACGAGGCTGCAGTAATGAAGTAATATACAAGCAGGTACAGCAAATAATTATCCAGGCTTCTGGAGAGCCTCCTCAGTGACCCAGCATGAACTCACTTGCCCATTGCCATGCAGGAAGAGACGGGAGAGCAGAGGGGAATGGACGACAGAGGAAAAGAGAGTAAAGAGAGGGGCTAAAGAAGAAGTCAGAGAAGGATAAATAGTTTTGTCGAGCACTTTTCTTATCATGTGATGACGATTTTTTAAATCGTACCATTATCATAATTATGAAACCGACATCACCTTGTCAACGCATCAGAACTGAAAATGTGAACTAACTACAGACCAGAACCCAATCTCCAGTTGATGTTAATTCGAAACTAGAAGTTTCTTATCTCGCCAGAGGCAATAATAGCACCTGTTTAGGAATCTAAAGGGCTGGATAGGACGTTATAATTAAAGTAGAGTTTAAAAGAAACTGTGGGGATTTCTAATAAAACCGATATCTGGAGATCACACCAATACTTCGATCTGTCTTCTGTGCTGTTCTCTCGTCACAACTGACATTATTTTGTTGTAGTAACGGCACGGGGAAATGGGAGAGGGAGGTGAAGGTGTAGAGATGAGGAAGGGTATTCTAGAGCAAGAGACTCCTTTGTGGTAATATTTGCTGCCAACAGAGGTTTCGAGAGGTGCATGTGCATGTCAAAGTTACCTGGCTTTGAAATGCTCATCATAATTTCAAGCTTGAGAGCCTCTTTTATCAGCACCATCATCAATTTTCTCTCTCCAGAGAATGGGATCACGCACTCACGTATATGTTGCCACTTGAGATAAAAACCTTGCTTCCATCAATAGCAATGTGTACGTTCGTCAAGTTCTCTCTTGTGCATTTCATAACGTGTCTTTCTGTTACATCTGTAGCTTAACGAACCGACGAAGAGGTAACATCCAAATACCGAACTCCCGCTGTACATTAGGAAGATAAGAAACTCAGGTGGAATCGGTAAAGCCAGGTCTGTGTAGGGTTAGATGTGCAAATGTGTGGAACTCACTCCAGGTATGCCACACGTTCAGCGTGCACCCGTAGCCCCCGTCTTATCTATCCCTGCATAATCTGTCAGAGCCAGTCACTCATAATCACGCACACATTTTCTCATAATAAACAGGGTGATATATCCGTGTAAAAACAGCAGCGGGGCCCCATCTTGGAATTGGCTGCTTGCCGTCGGCCCGCACAACTTCAAGCATCTCGGTTTCCCCCCATCCTGTCAGCCTGTGACAGCCGCCTGCCCGCCTAACACGCCGGCTGACAGGCCAGCAGCCCACCCTGTCTCTCGCTTTTCATCCCCGCAGCGCTTGGCACCGAGCGAGCAATTAATTCCGCGTTCTTCAAGAGTACTTAGACTGGCAGATGAAGTCACACTAGATTTGAGAAACCATCAATCAATCCTTCTTTCGGCATTATCCCACCGACTCACCCCCGCGGCATGAGGTGAAAGGAGAGACACAGAAACAACAAGGGGGGGGTTCTTCTGAGGAGAAAGACGGGAAAAGGGGGCTTTTGTTGAAGGATGAACAGAAGTATGAAGTGGCACCTATCCGCCCCTGTGCCTTTTTCCCCATTCACCTTTCTTACATTTGGAGTCGTATCTTGGCTTCTGACGAGATTAGGTGAACAGAAGGAAAATGGCACCCATTTTGTCCTTTGCGTATTCTTTTTTTTTTCTTTTTTACTTGTTGTGATGGGCTCTCGCTGGGAAGATGTCAATGCCATGTCGTGACGATATTAATGGGGCTGGCTTGGCTTGAAGCATCCCCCCCCCCCTGTCTCCTTAAGGCGCGGCGGACCGCACGGCTTGTTGACTGTTGACAAGCTTGCCAGACACTTGAGCCCTGACACATCTTCGTGTTAACTCTAGAGAACAGGACACGTCATACAATGCCGACATTAATTGATTACGCATTGACATGGCAGGAATACGAAGAGGTCCATTTGTCTTCTACCGCCTCTTCCCCCCTCCCCTCACACGCCATAAAAAAAAAAAAGTTATTTACTGGGTGTTTCACAGTAATAACAGGAACTGACTTTCTTCTGTTTCACACTGAAGCAGATGTTGGTCTGACTGGTTGGACCTGAAGAACAGACCTGGGAATTCATTGTTCAGAACACACATATCAGCACCCCCCCCCCTCCCCCTTCAGCTTCAGCCTCATGGCATGAAGATTTCATTTAGAGACTATCTCAAGGAACCAAAACTCCAAAGATAGTGCTATGATGCCAGATCATCTTAAGATGCCTTCGCAAATCTAATGATGTAACTTTCAACAATGACGCGATTGGCAGTCTGATCAGTGAAGCCAAAACAAAGGCGGCCAAAAGAAATTCCCCACTTTTTTGTTAAGCACCCCAAGACACATTGAGCAAATAGAGATAATAATAAAATATGCAGTGTGTCAGGTCATGTCAGAATGCCCAGGTACAGAGTTGGTTCACGCATGTTACACATTCCAGTTGGGTATCTGAACAACATAACACTTTGATAAAACCAGGAGTACTTGATTTCGTAGACAAATGCAGGAAATACTCTGTGGAAAGTTTGCATCGAGTTTTCACACTCTCAGATGTACCTAATGGACACTGTTGGTTAGGAATAAGGTGAAAACATTCCCTCTCCCAACCCCATTCTGTCTTTTACAAGTTTAATATTAGTAATACTTGTGTCTTGGGGGAGGCATTTGGGAGGTGAGGGGGGGGGGGTAGAGGAGGGGTAAAAGCCTACGTTGCTGTGGTTTTGTACCAAACAAATGTAATCTTTGTGGCCATAACAATATTCCTGTGGCATGGAAGATATCATAATGTGCTGTCCTGCATAGTCATGCACGGCGTGTGAGGTTATCAATAATTTACTACAATAGTTAAACTTCCTCCAAAATCATCACCTTCATCACGAGTGATAAAAATGAGTTGTTGTTGTTGTTGTTGCTGTGTGTGTGTGTGTGTGTGTGTTTATGTGTTTCTTACATGAATGTATTTTCCATACAGAGGCAGCATAAACAACAGCAGCACTAGCAAAACTAACATCCAGATGGAGAGATAAAAACACCACTCTCCGGAGGGAATTAGGGGATCCAGAATTGTATTTTATATTACTCTCATGAATTACATTATTTATAAGTAACAAAAACTGTTTCCTTCGTGTAAGCCATTTCAATCTAAACTAGACTGTATGAAATGTTTACTGAAAACAACGATGAGTGATGGCGGTATGAGTGATGAGATAATGTATCTGTCAAGAAGTCAAGAAGGTGTCACTGAGATCTTGCTCAGCCAGGTTGGAGATTTCAAATAAAATGCAAAACAATGGAGAGCTTTGTAATCCTGCTCTCACGTCAAGGTTTCAAGCAGGCTTCCATTTCCTCCCACTAGAGACACATCTTGCACCTGATTCCAATCCCACAGTTCAACGCCGCCAGCACGAGGAAAGCCATCAAGGCCAGTAACTCATCAGGCGATATCTCTACGTCATCACTTTGAGCGTATCCGTCATCACCCATCAAAGCGTGCGTTGAAACCGCGAGTCATTGGGTGCGCGTGCTTTTTTCATCAACGCCAGATAGATTTCTTTTCCTGCCTTCTCCTTTCAAGTTTTTGTGGTCCTGGGAAACATTTCTGCTGGCTATTTCGAACTCGTTTTCTGGCTGCGATGGGCGTCGCTGAAAGGGATTGGTGATGTATGTTTAATTTATCACGTCAAACCACATGTCATCACAAAGTTCCAAACATCTTGAAAGCTGTCGACATTTGGCATTGAGACCAGGCCAGATATCACCGAATGTTGTTGTTTATCGGGACAGAGGCAGAACTTCTTGTGTGTGTTTTTAACATAAAACATTACCTCATCTCTCGGGTTGCTCGTACAAAAGGGTTAAGGATGCGCATTATTACGTGCAAATGTCTTGAGATGGTGGCAGGGAACTAAAACTAGGGAGGGGAACTTTTGACAGTCGTGATGTCCGTAATGGTGAGGCTGCTAAATATTTTCCCAGTAGGTAGAAGCCTCAGGAGGGTGTCAGGGAAAAGAACTTAGGACCATAAACCTAGAAATAGCTATATAAATAAGACGGGATTTTTTTTTTATGGGACGAAGGAGGTTGAGCTACGATGCTAATACGACATATTTTTATCTCTTAAGCACGCCAGTAAGTCCCCAGTTTAATGGCTTGTCTTTAAAGAAGTATTCTCCTTCGACCTGTAATGGAACTGAAGGAAAAAGACATGGCTGTGTCGAGTTTTCGAAAATCTGAGATAACATTAACTGCGTGGGCACTTTCATGCCCTTGAAAATGGTGGTAGTAATTTAACGGGGATAAAATGTCCCGGCATACGAACTTTGTAAGGGCATGGCATGAGTACACATGTAAATATAATCCGCCTGCAGCCCATACGGTACTTCTTCTGCAATTGCGTCATTTGGACATGTGACATGCGAGTGAATGATATTTCGAATATTTGGCTGCGAGGAAGTAAATGCATGGTGCGCTGAGTTCGATTCTGAGCTTGAAATATACCTTTTTATTTCTATTAAATGTGCTGAAAATTGCTTTGTCTGAAAGCTCGCCATTGTTTCTCTTTTAATCCGTTATAACAGAAATCTTATCAAGCAGTGCTGAACGAGTTCCTCTGATATGATATTAACATAGCCTATAATTATTATTAATTTTACCCATATCTGCTGTGCAAACAGTGCCGAATTTAAGAGTTTGAAGACAAACTAACTTTTTCATGGCAGTAAGTTACTTTAGTTTTTACTTTACGAGACATGATAATATTACCCGGGATATTACCTAAGACACCAGATAGAATAAGATGAGACAGCTAGCGCTTTTAGTGTGCACAGATTTCACACCGCCACCTAGCGGCGAGTGCGCGGAAGTGATGAACAGTGTCGTATTTTACAAAGCCAAATTGGGAAAATATTGAATTTTATTCACTGTTCAGCTAAAGCTGTAGGCCTTGACCGGTGTCACTTATTTTGTAATTTATAACTTCAGTAGCCTGGGGAAAATTCTGGATTTTTTTTTTAGTCGCAGTACTGTGGCACTGTAACAAATCCGCATCATTAATGCATCATTATATCAAGCATTCCTTTCATGCTATGCGCCATGGGCCCCGCCCCCGATCAGGGCGCAGACTGTGTACATGATTTGTTTAGATGTGCAAAGAAAGCAGTAGTTTCATGTTATCGTTTCTGGTATCTCCGGCATTATTGAGTTAAACAAAATGCAGCCAAATGTCCATCCTTTTCAATAAATGGTGTTGAAGTTTAAGACATGGTAAATTTCTCCCAAGCCTCGTGATCCCCGAGCTTGGTCTTAACTTTATTCTTTGACGTTGAAATCCAGTTTCAAATATCAGAATGAAAATATTTAGCAGTTCAGAGACACCTGGCATACATTTACATTATAACAGCATTGCTTTCAATGCAAACTCTTATAAATATAATTCTTGTTCCGATTTGTTTTAAAACTGTACGACCTATTCTCGTGAACGCATCCCCAGTCCTCATATAATATATCTCCGATATTTTTTCTTCTTCATTCTTTTGTTATTACTAAACAAAAAACAAAGAAATAGTTCGAAATACAATTCTCTGAAAAGCAGACATTCCTGTGTTAGAACTACCCCGAGTTTCATTACCTTCGAGTGAAACCTATTTGTTGTGAAACTCCGCTTTTTTGACTGATAATATTATCTGCAGTATCAGTTTTCTGTCTTAATCTAATAGGAATAGAGATAATATACACGTGCGCTGATTGAGTGACAGCATAGCCAGCTGCAGAATAACGGAACGGATAATATAGGCTTGTGCAATGTACATTCTTTATACTCTAGACTCGGCTCTCTTCTTGCAGACTTCTTCATTCTGGAAGCCGTTTCAGTTGCAATGGACAGTATAAATTTGCTGTTCCGAACTGACAAATTTGGACACTGAGACCCTCTTAGAACTGTATGGAACTCAAAAAGCACTAATTTGTTAATAATGTAATTTTTGGGTGCGGCTTTTTGGTGTTTTGATGTAACGTATTTTGACTGGGAAATTAAAGCTGTGGTTTCATGTGTACGGAAGCGGAAACGACAACAGAAAAGTAAAAAAAAAAAACAAAAAAACTCCAAGTAGTGAAATAGAAGGAATGTTTTAGTATGGGCGAAGACTCATTTCCGTACTGATGGAAACACTCTTTGTTTTTACTACTTGGTGAATTTTTTGCCGTTTCCGTTTCCGCAGATATGAATCTCACAGCCAAAGCAAAGCCACTTTACTCTTACGAAAAGAATTTGCAATCCGCAAAACAGAATCTGAATCTACTGCTCATTTTAAAATTTTCTCTAACTTCGGTGGGAAAAATCAGAGTCCTTTGGGTCGTGCCGTGTCGTTTCCGTGAACAAGTGGACACACATGACGGAAACGACTTGTCTAATCTGAAAAAAAATCGTGTTGTTTCACTTGGTTGACACGTGGCCTAACTCTGGGAATGAGAAGCATGCGTACGAAATAAAAACCCTATGATTTTGGATGTAAAGATGTATAATGAACAAAGCCAACGCAGTTTACGGCATTTTCAAAATGTAACTCTGAAAGAAGACATCATCCTGATCTATCTTGAAACCGTCTCTGCAGTGCTCACATTTTCAGCAGTGAATAAGATAATGAGAGCTTTGCCTGTCTAACCATCCAATCTGTTTTTCATCTCGTCTACGAGCCTGTGTCAAGGAGTGAGTAAGTGCGTAAAACTAGACGTCTATACACTGTATGGAGCATTTCTGTTCTGTCGGGGCCGTTCATCTTACCGACTATAAACTTCAGGCCCTTTTTACATAATCTCGGCACCTGTCCTTATCTGGGCAAGCCACACGGATGGTAAATCTTCACTGTTTTTTTTTTTTAACCTACCTGTCGGGGAACAAGAAAAACTGGGGGTTTTATGAGAGAAATGTGTGCAAACCAAGTGCAGTGAGCAACCAAAGGTAAACTGGAAGCTGGGAATTGTTTAGAACTTCATATTTTAAGAGAATGATTTAGTAATTAACGTGAAACTCAGAGATTTCAGATAAAGAGAATAGTTTCAGCCATACTCAGACAATTGGATTCAGACAAGCAATGGGAAGCGAGGAAAATGGAATGAAAATGAGACAAGATTAATAAATAAGTGAGAAGGAGAATGTACGAGTATTATGCAAAAATGTGTGTGTGTGAGAGAGAGAGAGAGAGAGAGAGAGAGAGAGAGCTAGAGAGAGAGGCGGAAACAGAGAGAGAGAGAGAGTTTAAAAAACTGACAGAGAACATTCAGATATTATCAGCATATTCAAAAACAATACTCAGAGACAAAGATGAAATTAATTTAATTTTTTTCTTATCTCCCCCGGATTGCGTTCATTCTCACACAATACAGAACCCTTCCCTTGATCAGCCAAAATGTCACTGTTCACGTTCAAACATTTGAATTATGACACGGATAAGGAAATTGCTAAATTATAAAATGAAACTTTCTGCACGTTTCTTACAGAATACAGAATGGATGAGAAAAGTTGTATACTGCTTCTTGTTTGTGTATGTGAATGAGAGAGAGAGGAGAGAAAGGAGAGGGAGTGGAGGGAGGAGAGGAGGGGGCGGAGAAGAAGAGGGAATTCTTGTCTCGGACCCTTTGCTCCCAGAGCTGTAGAAATTCCAAGAAAATGCTAGCGGCTCCATCAATTAATCATATCTCATCCCATGCTACCCCTCTATTTTCAAGCGTTATGCTCAGTATCTTCGTGACACGAACCGGTTAACTCATAGCTATGTTGTTCAAATATAAATTGTTTACATCATTTTCCTAAATCCACCATTGTCACCACTTCGTGCCTAGAGACACGACAATCAGTATCTTTGGTATTATGGAAGTGGAAAATCCTGATTAATTTTAGTAAAATTTTCCTGGTTCTCACATTATTTTCTTTTTTATCTCTTCTTTTTGTCTGCAGGTGATTTTCTTCCTCCCTCCCTTCCTCCCTCCCTCCCTTTATCCCTCTATCTGTCCGTCTGTCTGTCTGTCTGTCTCTGTCCGACTGTCTCTCTCTCTCTGTCTCTCTCTGTCTCTCTCTCTCTCTCTGGCTCTTTCTCTGTCTCTGTCTCTCTCTGTCTCTGTCTCTGTCTCTGTCTCTCTCTCTCTGTCTCTCTCTCTCTGTCTCTCTCTGTCTCTCTCTCTCTCTCTCTCTCTCTCTCTCTCTCTCTCTCTCTCTCTCTCTCTCTCTCTCTCTCTCTCTCTCTCTCTCTCTCTCTCTCTCTCTCTCTTATCAGTAGCATTTATATTTATTGTTATGATTCTCCTTCACAGCACGTTCAAAGGATTTGATGAACTTGAAATCAAGGTAATTAATATCAGCAGCTGCTCTGAGGAACGTGACAGGTCAATAATATTGTTACATCTTTGTGATAAATCCCTTCAGGGATTAACAGTTCTTGTCTCTACTGCCGGTCGCTCTTTCTTTTGTTGATCATTCTGAACGAGGAAACGTCTTTCTGTCGTTGGGCGGCTTATTTCTTGCCTTTGCCAAAACAAATCTCTCTGGGATTGCCCGAAATTCGGATATTTTCGGCAATTGATTTGATTTAATATCAGCATTCAGTGTGATTAGGTCAGTTTATTGAAGACCAATGACGTAAAATATTACATTTCTACTATAGAACGTACTGAAATGTCTAATTTATTATTCAGGGAAGCTCAGCTCAGTGATGACGATAATTCGCGTAACGGTAAATTGGCAAATGCAAAGGAAATGGATTTCTGATTTGAAAATAAATTGTTCGTGATGCTGAGCAGACTGTGCAAGCGATGCATACAAAGGTGAGCACCACCGTGCACTTTCTAAGCCAATGTTTGACTGAGTAGAAATAAAATTTAATAGCACAACCACTGTTACGCACTTTCTGGAAAAGGTTTTATAATTCTTGGTTGGTGTGAAATTTGTAAGTAAGATCTGATAGTTTCCATGTCCCCCCCCCCCCCCCCCCGTGAAATATCCTGACTGAAAAAGACATTAATGTAAAATTTGTTTGAGCCGGTAAATATTCTGCAGTCACTGGCTACTTTCAGAACACTTTCATCTTGATCTGTTAACAAGCTGACTAAGATTTATTCATCCCGTTTCTTGCAACATCAGGAACCTTTCCTGGGTGCATAAAAGAGGAGAAAGAGAAATAAGAAACGGGAGATTTTTTTTTCTCCTCTTTCCTGCTGTTTATCTGTATTTCACTGAGTCCAGCAGATAATCAGATGCCACATTTATCTTCTGGCATGGGACATTATCTAGCAGCCCTCCTGCTTAATTCTCTTGAAATTGTGACAAACGATTGAGGATTAAAGAGATTGCGCTTAATGAAACCACCTGGACGCGTCACTCTCCCGCTAACATGACCTGGCTCGGCACAAACTCAGTCAATCAATGGGATTTTATAGCAGTGAAAGAGCCGTGTGTCTTAAGTTTTACGTGCCTCATCATTTACTCAACTTTCTGGTGGAAAAAAAGGGAGGAGGGGGTGCAAACTTAGTGCAAAGAAAACCTTTCCATTCTATCAAGTCAAAACAACTACTTAAAAATTCGCTAAATATTATTCCGGGAAAACGGGGTGTCTGCTAAGATCATAATACGTTTACATTCTAGGGGTACCATTAAAAACAAAAGTGCTTGGATGCGATTGCTGGGTAAGGAAATATTTGAATGTCAAACGTGGTCCGATTCCCTGAGGAAAATGAAGTATCTGAAATTGCCCACTTTATGACTTTAACTCGATCCCGACAGCAGCTTTTGAGAATTCAGAATAAATATGAACATCTGCCTTTCCTATATAGACTAGACCTCTAAGTAAATCAATCTGAAAAAAAAAAAAAAGAAGAAAAGAAAAACGATAAATAATCCATCTGGTAGATTCTGATAAGAATTTAGGCTTATTTGCAGATACATTATGTATGTTGCAGAACTGTTTTCAGGAAATCAGCAGCCAACTAAAATTTCCCAAAGGAGTCTTAATGTTCAATACTCACATGAACTTGTATGTACGATCTCTCTCAAGGAATGGTTATTTGAGAAGGGGAGACAACAATTAATACACGACAAAAGACTTTGGATAGCTACAAGTTAACCATGATAGAAATGTGACAGAAATGTAGACATGTTCACAAAGTATCTCAACGCAACATTGCAGGGTAACGCCTATTTGTCTTAAAACAGGCGTAACAAAGGGGCGGTCCATATCATGTTGAACTGTTTTTTGACGCTTCAGTCTGTCACTAGATGGAGTCACGCAATTTTGGTGGTAAAACTGCAGAAAAAATCTGTCATTAATGTTCTTTTGAAACTATTGTACAAAACCCATTCTTAAGACAGTTAGGTCTGGGACACATCAGGGATTCCACACAAAAAAAAGTTGTACAAAAAAATCCTCAAACATCATTACTAACAGTTTTAATGATTTCTTCTGAACATGAAGTGTCCTGAACATGAATGGAACATTGAATGAAGATCACGGACCGCTCTTCTGAACATGGTTTCTCTTGCCTACTACTTGCTGCCAGAGACTTGACAGCGCTTCTTCTCACATATATGAGTCACATTTAGCTTGAGAGAGGAAGCAGTTGAGACCCTCAGAATGTTTTGAACATGAGCATCAGTAAGTCTGGACCTGTTCTTGGACTTATTGAAGTTCAAGGTGGAGAAGAACTTTTCGCACAAGTACGTGCTCCCGAATAGGCACATGGTCCGCTTGAACATTCGGTAAAGCTCAAGGAAGCTTGGGGGGGGGGGGGAGGAATTCTCTCAAATATTGCTCAAGCTTGTCTGATTTTCCACTCACATCCCTGAACTTGGCTTTGAGTTCAGAGTTGCAGCGCATGTCAATGAGCTCCATTTGAAGCACAGGAGGGGCATCTTGCACATCAAAGGTGAAGGGGTCTGCAAAAATTTGAAAAGTGTCTTTGCGCGACTTGAAGTCCACAAATTTGTGATCAAATTCCTTCTGTAGCTTCAAAACAGCATCAACAGATCTTTCACCACCGAATGGTGTGCTTGCATCCATGAGTGCCTTGCGTGATGTTGAAAACTTTCTGAGCAGCTTTCGAATAGCTCGCATTGTGGTGGCTTCCTTAATTCTTAGAGAGTAGTCTGGAACGGCCAAAAACTCCACTAATGTTGACCTGTTTTGCAAATATTTTACCACCTCCACGACTGAGTTGTCACTGAGACGAAATAATAACTACCAAACAGTTTTGCCACACTTTCATGAATCTTTAAAATAAAACCGCTCCAAAGTAAAATTCCAACATGAATTTGTGCGACCAGTGCTATATTTCATATTGATCACCTGAAATAGCGGCAGGTATGCTCTGTTTCTGGATAGTTCATTGAGTAGGCATGAATAATGTGTTTGGAGAAACAAAGATGGCATATCTTGTACGATGGCACATAACGAATGCGCGACCAAGGAGCCTAAACAGAAGTAGTGGTGTTGACGAGGATGGAATATCTATCTATCTATCTGTCTATCTATCTATCTATCTATCTATCTATCTATCTATCTATCTATCTATCTATCTATCTATCTATCTATCTATCTATCTATCTATCTATCTATCTATCTATCTATCTATCTATCTACCAGCCTGTGAATTAGAAAGAGGATCTCAAAGTCTCCACTTTCGTTCTTTCCACATTCCACAATGGTGCCTGTGGTATTCAAAATCTACTTAATGCCTTTCATAAATGAAAAAAAAAAGAAAACGTTCCTCCCTGCCATCCACATTACCTGCATCTTTCATGGCGTTCTGTACCCTCTTCCCTCCCTAATGATTAGCCTCATCAGGTTGGCGCGGCTGGGACCCATCACGGCACATTACGTGCCATTAGTGTGTAGGGGAAGATGTTTTAGAACGGTATTGGGTAACACTCATGTTTTTGTACCGCGTGTCTGTTTTCTAATTAACGGTGGAAGCGTTATGGCTCTCTCTAAACAGTCAACTTCACTACGTGGCACCGATTTGCCCGGCCCTGTAAATATTGTTATCGCGTCAGGAGTCAAGAAAATTTGCCAAGGCTTCAGGTCGTGTCTTCAAATTCGTGGGTGGTAAATGTTGGATTGGACAGGCGCTGAGTGAAAGAAGCAGGCAGGGGGCGAGAACTGGGGATCGGAGTTGTAAGAAAAGTTAAAATAGTGCAGTTTATCGATATCTCTATTTAAAAAACTCTTTACCAAAAATAAACAGCATATCGAGTACCTTTGAAAATATTCCTTGAAGACATCCTACAGGCTCGAATTCTTTTTTTCTAAGCTTGAAAGATACTCAGGAGCAGCTCCTTCGCAGTGAACCTATGTATTTTGAAGGCTGGTAGACAGTGGCGGATCCACTATGAAACTAATGAAGTCAACGCTTCAGGGCTCCTAAACCATGAGAAACGTTTTTTTAAGGAAGCGCATATCCGTACAACATGTTGTGCACACAATTCGATGACGTAGAACGCACAATGTGAATGAATCTTCTTCATTCATAGAAGAGCGCTCTTACCTTTTAGACCAATCAGGTAGAGCTACCCCAGCCCACGTCATCGAATTGTGTGCACAACATGTTGCAGGGGTATGCACTTCGTTTTATTAATGAGTGAATGTTGGATGTTGCCTTGTCATTATTTTCTGGTGGCCACGGGACCCGTGCTGATAGATCGTCAAAACCTTGCCAGTGAACCTGCTTCTTTCTATGAAATAATCTCCCAAGAGCTTCATTTGACTTATTTACTTTTAAAGAAGGAAGAGAGCAAAGGCAAGGTAAAAGAGTAAATAGATTGTTGAAATACGCAGTAATGGTGTTTATAACTAGCAAAATATTGGCATCTTAAAAATTGTTTTGCATAAATTGAGTTAGTAAATGGCTTTTTATTCTTTCAACACTGTCCACTGTCTTCTAGTTATTGTAATGCACCAAAGACATATTATTATGATCAAGAAGGCATTGCCATGATATTTTATCTATATTTTCTATTAAGCCCACTGAAGAAACTGCTATGGAATGCCAGCATATTTGTATACCTCAATAATTTATGGGGGATTCCTGTAAATTTTAATAAGTGAAGGAGCGCGTATTTCGAACTTCGAATGTATCGCTTCGACAACGATACTTCAAGCCAGATATCGCCCATCACATGACGAACCTGAATTCTGATCTTATATTTTTTATCTTTTTTTTTTCAAGATTTGTTTTGGCAAAGCGGGTTTTGCCGTCAGAAAATGGCTTTATTATGGCGCAGGTATAGCGGATCACTCAGTACGAGCAACACAGAGCGATGATTATTTTTCAACTAATTTTCTAGCGGGTGTTGGTTTCTTCCTGGCTTTGCGCTGTCGAGATGAATAATAATTCTCAGGTTTCCTGCATGTCTTGAAGACAGCTTTTTGCTGTTTTATATCTCTTTGCTTAAAAATGGGGGCAAGAAATAGTAAAACTTCAGGAAGTCCGCTGAAAGTTGTTTATTGCATTTGAAGGGTTTAAATGCAAAATTAGACACACATCATTTATTTTTAAGCACACACACACACACACACACAAAAGAAATGTGAGATTTCTTCTCATGTAACAGGTGCTTCTCAAAGTACAGGATGCCCTGCGAGAAGATCAGCAATAGATCAAGCACAATGCTCTCGACTGACATGAGAAAAGTTTGACCTGTCCAATTTATTTATTTATTTATTTATTTATTTATTTATTTATTTATTTATTTATTTATTTAAAAACACAACCGTTCATATTTTTGGGGGAAATAGATATGTCTCATTTTGCTTTCAAACTGCTTATTTGTGTTTAGGGAAAGCAGGGGAGTTGGGAGGAGACAGGTTGGAAATGTTTAATATAATCGGAGAAAGGAAAGAGGGATACGGCTGCTTTTATAGCTACAAGGTTTTAATTAGAGTTTAGATTAGGTTTTAAACACGTCAGAATGACAACAGAATATACTGGGCAGACTTCAAGATGCAGATAACATAGAACGGACAATCTGATCTTGCCGCTTCTGGTTTGATTGTTGTTTTTCTTTCATCAGAACCAAAGAGGGTGAGCGGATACGTGAATGAATAACTGTGTCGAAAAGATCTATGTAGCTTCTCCAAGTAGTCTGTCCTTGTTTTATTTGGAACTATTATGATCTCGGAAACATTAATTCTTCGCTTTTTCGTCTTTGCGTTCTTCAGGCATTGCATCAATTTTTAATTCGTCTGGAAAGCTTTCGTTGCCTTGAGAAATAAGTCGTCAACTATCATATATTATGATATTTAATGAATAGACACTGAGGACTTCTCAGTCTGTGTTTCTGCGAAATGGTTAGTAGTGGCGAAAACCTTTCTGACATTCTGATGTTTACTATTTGCGACAGACTTTACTTCAGAGGGGTCTAGTTTGTCACGAGCAGGTGAGCTGGGATCAGTAGTTACGGGGGAAGGGGGTCGAGTAAAGTTAACCCACGGCCCACGGGTAATGAAAAGCGTGCATGTTGTGAGTGGGGGGGGGGGGGGTCTGCATGAGGCGAGAGCGCTGTACTACTATCACTGCAAGTTAGAAGGTCCTAGGGGACGGACGTGAGTGAGAACAGTCGGGAGATTGTGACAGTGTTTCCAGTGATGACTGGTAGGTGGAACGATGATTGATAATTATGATTGATGTATTATATTCGTCTACGACCATGATGTAAATAAGTATATGTGAGGAATGTGGAAGTCCTTGATACTGTATATAGCAATGTGCGCCATGAGCGATAGATGGAAGTTAGCTTCATGGATTTGTAGCGAGAGTGAGTAGGGTGTAATACGGTGGAGGTGTTACCGTAAGATGTTTGGTGAGTGAAATGTGAACTATTGTGTGTACGCTTCATGAGTTGTAATGAGGGGTGAAGTGATTAGAAATGGTATGGTATTATACCAATGTAATGTTATTTTTGTAGGTGCCGGGGTCGGGCCGAAGAGCCGCCTACGGTGAGCACAGGGGATAGGCCAGCATAGGGCCGAAGGCCACACATAGGCCAGGAGTGAAGCTGTCGGTGCAGGACAGTAGAGGCACATGAGTCGTGGCAGTCTGGCCACAGACAGGGATGTATATATGATCGTGAATGTGCTATTAAGATGTACTACTGTGACATGGATGTATTACTGTGCGAATGAGATATTCATGTGAATTGAAGTATTAACGTGCTATGGCCACGTGAGGTGTATAGGAGGCTAAGGTGTATTGCCATAGGGAGGCGCTATTGATAGACTGTGGTGTGAAAGAATACTAGTGTGTCATTAAGACCCTGAGTGGAGAGGCTGAGGCCGAGGTGTCTTTAGAAGTAATTACCGGGTTGTGGACCCGAGGAAGTGTGCTTACGGAAGAAGGCCGTGGACGGCAGTTAACTTGAAGAATATAATGTATGTATGTAATTGCACTGTTATCCTTATCTTTATATTTATGTTTAATAAATGTGTGAGTCTGATGGGTTGTTCTGTTAAGTGTTATACTTGTTCGTTCGCGATTGTTGTCCTGTTATAACCATCGTATCTCCCAGTCTGGGATTTGTGACATAGTTTCTTTCAACCTAGCTTCAGCTTTTATAAATCCCAAAGGAAATGAACTAACCTATTTCAAAAAGTATTGTGCTGATAATAGAAACAGAACCTATCAGGTTTATGTTACATAAATGTTGTCACTTTAGATTTCAAGAACAAAACATTACCGCTGGCAGGCTGTCTTTTTTAAAGTGTAGATTAATACTATAAGGGCACATATAGTAATAATGGGCCTGCAGGTAAACATTTCAAGTTTCCGGAATTTTATTATTGTTGGTGTTGTATTGTTGTTGGTGGGAGTGGCGAAGTTGTTTGCTGTTTTAAATCTCCTTCATCACTATTCTCATCATAGTTCACCAACATACCGTTGTATTCCTTGATAACAATTAACTACCAAAAAATGTCCATCCAGTCGTGTATTTTGCTTTTTGCTTTTTTTTTTTTTTTTCACTACATTGTTATAATGCTTTAAATACATTCATTATACGTTGGATCGGAACATGTCAGATGGTGCAGTGAATACGTAACTGTTTGTTCATGGAAGATCTAACCCAGTGGCCCTTTACTGTGAAAGAGTACTGGTAAAGTTTGTAGGTTAAGAATGTTGACAAAATAATTTCTTTGATATATCATTGTCATTACGACACGAATCATCTCAGGAAAAAATTGTAATTAGCTGTAATGCTATTCTTGTATTGTATGTCTTGATGAAGGAAATGTATTACATAACCAAGAAAAGGCAACAATTATACTGCCATGGTATGCAAAAATACCGAACTGTGCTAATCTAGGTCAAATTCACTTTTTAACATTAATTTATAGAATGGAAGTTGCTTACATCATTCTAAATGGGTATAAATTTTGTTCGGCACACAATTTCATTTGACTATCCCAAAATGAAAACAAAGACTAAAGTGAGGGGCAGAGACAAATTTTTAAATATTTTTTTGCGTTCCTCCAAAATTGCGTTTTTGATTCATGCGGCTTTTTCCCATACCACAGGCAGAGCTGTGAATGTAATATTAGTGTTTAGATCCTGAAGTGGCAAAACTGAAACATTATGCGACCTGAACATCTCTGTTTGGAGCAATGTTGTATCATCCAGGATCTTCTCAATTACGGTAATTCATAATTTGATTCTGGGGTTTACAAAGATTAAAGCTTATACTATGGATGTCATATTATAAACATTTCTACTAATGGATTACATTAAAATGTCCTAAAGTGTTTGGTCATGTACAGGATTTATACTATGCCTGGCGATGGTGTGTGTTCCAACACTAAGCCTAGTGTCTATCAGCTTGGGACAGCTGATGGTGCATTAATCAAAAGACCCGTGACACTCTCAACCTTCCATTTCGTGTCCAGCGGTAAGCCAGTACTAGCCAGCTAGCAGTGATCCCTTTGATATTGTTTACACACAAACAATTCCATCATGACCATCAATGAGATTCGGAGTTGCTGGAGAAACTTGGTAATCCTTGGGTCAGGACCCTCGTGTGGCTCTTGGAACTTTGACAAATGAGGGACATCTGCAACGAAATCGGAATACTCACTACAACGTTCGCCCCCTTCCCCCGAGATAACGCTGTGATGCATTTGGTGGAGGTTTTTGTTCTGTGGGCACATCAAGCGCGATCACTGGCTTTAGTCGCATCGCTTTGGGGCCTTTTTAAGTCATCCCGTTAAGTCTCACAGATTTCATTGTTAACTCGGAGGCTTCTGCAGGACAAATAGAAGACGCCCGCCAGCGCTGGAATGCCCGGTGGAAATGCATGAAGCTGGATTTGCGGGAAGAGCCAAGTCCAGTCTTATTTGATTTGGCAGTTTGATATTCAAGCGCTTTTGTTTACATGTTGAGTAGTTATGAGGACGTGGTGCGGTTCGATATCAACGTATCGATGTTGAAAGGTGCAGTAATCAGTCCAATCAGCATGATTTGTGTCCTGAAATATACAATAATGATTTCTATTGATATTTAAAGCTGCTTTTTGTTGTCCATAAATAATGACTCAATGGCAAACAAGACAAAAGTCAAAGAATTTTATTTTTTTAATCTATGAGAAGAAAGTTCTGTCTTTCACTCTCCATGAGTAGAATAATAAAATTGTAAACCAGGATGAAGTAAAAGAACAGTAAATTTTGGGCATTGTTTTGTTGTTGTTTTTTCCTGAAGCCACGTCAGGGGTTGCTAATTTAGTGTTGGTTTTAAGAAATTTTGGGAAGGGAGAGATTGGCTAGATGGCTTGTTATGTGTCTGTATATATAATTCACAAATTCTCCATCTTTGAACGCAAAAAGAATTCTATTAGGTCACCTACAGGGACCAAATTTTTGCACATAGGATTCAAACACCCCGGAGGGTGCACCAAAGTTTGGATTTTTTAAATTTTTTTGCTTTGTGTCGCTGACTGCTCGTTCCCGATACCTTTTTTTTCACGAGCACATGACCGTGGCATGAACACTTCGCGCCGTCTATTTAAACTACTCGACGTGCTGGTGGAAAATTAGAACACAAGAATACCCTGTCGCTTGCTTTCGGAATTATTTCGATTTGCCGAGACAGACTGATGTATAGAAGTAGAAAGTGACGGGCGGAGCAGTGGTTTGGGGGTCCACGCGGAGGGCTGCTTTTAAACTTGTGTAATGATATACTTCAAACTCGTTTATCATTTACACGTCATTCTGAAGTAGTGTCTTACTGTCACTGAGTGAAACTGCACTTATAGATCTACATTGAAAGTTGTAATCTCAAAGCAATTATAGTTGATTTAATCCCCAGAATGTAATGTTCACCTTACTCTCAGAATAACACGTACTACTGGCGTGTCAAAACGAATGGTGAGCATAGTGGCACTTGCATGAAAGGAGTCAGCTCAAAAGTCGGAGCTATCACGCTTTACTTTGTTTTATCGAAAAGGAGAGAAACAATCCTCAGAGTTGCCCTTACTCACATTCTGTAAATGTCTGCTGAATACCAGCCTGTCCTTGCGGGTTTGCATTTCCCATATCCTCATTTCAAACTAGTTATAGGGAGAAGAAACAAAGAGAGATTGAAAGCGCCAGTTATGCGAGACGAAGCGGATGGAACGGTAATCAGTGGCTTCCTGTTACCACACAATACCGACAGTAACATAGCAACGGAAAATCAAGCGTTTTCACGTTTGAGTCTTGTGTGGGTGACAAATTTTCCCGCAGTACAAAGTGCACATCGAGGGGCCTTGTTCAAACAGAGGACGGGAAATCACGGGAAAACAGGTCTTGTTGCTGCTGTCATTTATCCTCCAGTGTTGCCCGTGGTAATGGTGTTTTCGTGTCACTACAGAGGCGCTATTACCCCCGCCGTTCGCTGCGCACCAGCGTTTGATTGTCATGTGTACATCGTAAATTGGAGATATGTAAACGTTTCCCAGTGTGTACGTCGTCGTATCTGCCACAGCAAAAGCCGTTGTAGATGATATTTTGATGTCTTTGCGCAACAACAAATAACGAGCTTGTCACATCGTTCATTCACTCTCTATAGCATCGAACAATGCGAGGCAGCTCTGCTGGCGTCACGAAGTGAAGAGATAGCTTGTTGTCTCCAGTATACCTGGTTCCTCTAGTCAGTCCCGGGCTCAGGACAAATATCAAATAGTCTTTCAAGAAGATGATAAACGACTGGTTGATATTTTGCTTGGACAGTATCAAAGACATTCTTCTTCCTCGTATTCTTTGTCTGTGGCACCAATCTTGACGTCTATGTCAGAAATGTATTCTGTGCTCTCCCAGTCAGGCAGTGTTCCACAGAGTTGTCATTTATTTAATACTTTCTCTTAGGGCCAGAATTTGTTCCTTCTAATCTGATAAAAACATAATCCTGCGAAAGTCAAGACCCCCTCAATATTTTTTTTTCCTCAGATTTTAAGTAGTCAGCAGACCGCTGTTCGTCTTCAGATCTGAAATAATTTGCAGATTCTCTGCATGGAGATAAAACAAAAAATTATTATAGGGAGAAGATAATGATCTTTTTGAACTGCACCTTACACTACTTTTCACGCCACTTTCTTACCATTATTACTTTAATGCGCCTGAAATACTTTATTTCAATAATACTTTAATAGGTTGCAGCTGCTGCTGATCTGTAAACTTTATGTTTTCATACTTCAGTAAACATTTAGTACCCTTCATCCACAAACCATGCACGAAGCAGGCTGGCAGTTATTGAGCTGATGTTCATTAAATCCAAAATTCAAATTTGAATCTCTTGTTTCTGTGTGACCCCAAAGTGGTAGAAGGCTTCAATTTATTATGTTTTTTCGTGTAAGAAATCAACCAAGCTTACTGAAACTTAATGTCTGTTGCCATATGGTGAGATAGGCAGCTTTGATTATTTAATACTATATCACTCTTTGCTTTGGGTGTGTTAACAAAATTCATTTATAAGTGGGCTGTAAATTCGAGATCGGTAAATGCGGAAGAAAGCCCGTTTTAGCACGATCTACATCATCTGCCTTGCATAATCGGAAACATCCAACTGTAATGAGGCGGGTAATACCAGGTACCTGTATTTGGTGACAACTTTCCAGTCTGAAACTTCAATCTCATATCGGTCTCTAGGAATATTTGCAAATTTATACATGTAGTACCTTTTTCTTTTTTTTTTTAAAATCGATCTGTCTCTCTACTTCTTAAATTTTAGGACTTTGCGAGACATTTAAATTTCCATAAAGTAATTTAAATATGCCTATCGCTCACTACTGACGAACTGACCTGTTATCCATCACTTTACTTGCGATACTGGTGAATCTGACAACTCTGAACTTTTGTTTGACATACCTCATTAATTTTCTTGAACCCGTCTTGAGCACTGCACCTTTTAGAGATATCGATAAACATCTTGCATAGTGACAGTAAAAGGTACTAATGTTTAGCCTCACTTTAACCCACCCACCGCCCAACTCCCAATCCATTTTCTTCTTCTTCCGAGAGATAATCTTCTACCTGCATCCACCCTTTACTCTAAAGAGCCAGCGAGAAGAGAAAACCTGAAACCAATATCAGTTTTAAACTTGTCTGGCATTCGTCCATTCTTTTTCCACGAGTAATGTGACAGGTTTGTAAAACAAAACAGACAAAACAGAGAATGATTGAATGATTTCAAGATTAATAGCTGAAAAAACGTACATATATCACTGGGAAAAAATAAAGATTTAGGAATAAGCCAGGACACCCGTCTGATTTATTCCGCAACACACAGCATGCCAAGCGTTGCATGCAAACAATATAATATATCTGCCTGGAAGAGCTCATTCATGCTTTATTTCCAACTCGGAGTCACGAATTCTTTCACTTCGTTTCCTCCTCACAGAGAAAAT
The DNA here is from genome assembly GCA_963931925.1 of Onchidella celtica. Lineage (NCBI taxonomy): Eukaryota > Metazoa > Mollusca > Gastropoda > Systellommatophora > Onchidiidae > Onchidella > Onchidella celtica. The sequence continues at coordinate 23,905,203 of OZ007568.1, forward strand.
GTATAGCTTTTGTCAGACGTGCATTATTGCCTCGTTAAAATGGATGGCATTCCTGGTGTAAATAAAACTCGACATCTTCGGCTGCCGGTGCCAAAATGTGATGAGTGGTAGAATTCAGTTCTCCAATTTCCTGTTGAATAGTTTTCTTGTTTTTATGAACAAATTGACTCTTCACTAAATTGATCTTGTGTTAGAAGATGGTAATGCGCAGAAAGCTATACACTATTACTTACCTTGGTACGATAAAAGCCGAAAACAAAACAATGATAAAAGAACTCGCCATGAAATAAGTCGATAAAAATCTCAAACATATCAGCATAATCATTGTAAAGCATCAGAATCTTCCAGTTTGTCAGTCACTGAGACTCCAAACGTAGCCTACTAGGTAATGGTTTTAAAGAATCTCTTCACATCAAGATCCTTGAGAATCATACCTATTAATGGAATTATCCTTAAGGAATCTATTTGCTTGTATTATGATTGTTGACAATCACAATATCAGTCCATTTCAATGATCTTTGAAAAGCGGATTTTCCTCCAAACTGACCGCTGGGGCATTGGATCTGTCGACGCAATGTTCGTTGAGAATCAAATAGATACGCGTAATGGATGGCTGGATGGCTGGATGGATGGATGGATGGATGGATGGACGGACGGACGGGTGGATGGATGGATGGATGGGATGGGATGGATGGATGGATGGCTGGATGGATGGATGGATGGATGGATGGATGGATGGATGGATGGATGGATGGATGGATGGATGGATGGATGGATGGATGGATGGATGGATGGATGGATGGTTTCTTGAGCCCCATGTTGTATGTATTTTTTTTTCTATTCTCCTTCCTGTCGGTGTGGCCTCTGTGTTTGGCAACAACATCAAGTCTAACAGAAAGTGGATGACAATACGTTTCTCTCGCCTTACATCATCTTAGGTTATCCAGGACAGGTCACAATACACTTCAGTGGAGTCCTACACAGTAATACAATGACCCCGTCCTTAATTAGCAACGCCTGTGATCTAGGCCAACAATCTCCTCTGATTAAAATGATGGCTATATCCTCTTATTTCCATCGGTCATCATACATTAAAAATGACATAAATGGAGCCAGGGGTCATAGATGCCTGATACCAGGGTACTCCATGATAATTGTGGCGTAGCTGGGTACATTAACCTTCCTGTTCGCCAGGTGCCACTTCCTGGTTCTTAAGATAGGACCACACTGTCTTAAGATATGCAATAGCGCGCACAAAGGAGTTAGAACATTGCACAATAAGTGACACACAGATAAATATGGTAAAATACGAAGGCTTTGAGGTGGTAAGGTGCTAAATTATTATTTTTTTGGGTGAGGATTTTACGTCCCATTCCAATACTATGGAACAATATCAGAGACACAATTTTGAAGCCTCATTCAGGCATCCGACATGTGAGTACCTTAACCCGCTCAGAACTGTTTACTAATATCTGCAAAATTACATTTGCCGCGCAGTTGCAATCCATGGTGACAATTAAAGGTGCCATGAAGATTTCTTTGAAAATTTGTCAAAAGTGCCAAAATACTGGCGGAAGCAAAGTCGTGACGACGTTTATTACTGATGGGTGACTAAATATTGTATGCCGCTGAAAATGGTAAAAACATCCAGAAGAAAGTATTGCCGTGGACTCCAATGAAAGGTATGGTTTGCGCTTAAACATGTATACTGTTGACTGAGATGAAGCGGTGTACTCTAATTTACATATCGCTTTGGAGCGATGGTGAAATTTATTCCAATGGTTAAGCAGACATTAAGGCAGAAAACATGATCTGACATACGACGCCCTACGCCTTCGAAACCGGAGACTGCAGAACGATGTGAAAAGAATAATTCATCTCACAATGTAATGCATAATTACACGCAGTACGTTGGGGGAACTAATCGCACAGATTTAGGGATGGCACATTTTGAAAGCTTCCTACCGTTACAAAGCATGTGCGATGTCGATTAACCAGAAACACATTATTTACGTCTGTCGGCTAATTTGTTCAGGTAACTTACCTATTCGCATAGCGAAACGACACTTCAAAGAAGCTGTAATGTACAGTTTTTATGTAGATGCCTCCGGGAATAATTTACTAATTTACTTATGCATATTCGTGTAGAAACAAAGATAAATTGAAGCAGTACGAAAGAAATTGTCATTATTCATAACGTCTCCTTTCATCGCGTTCTTTGAGATTAGATTAGGGTTATTTTCACAGAAATAGATTATCAACGTTTTCAATTTTCCGGCCCTGAAGAGAAAACAATAAGGAAAACGGCAGCTGGCTAAAAAAAAAAAAGTTCAACTTAATGATCAATTAATGTAGGAAACAAAGAAAGATTATCTTTCGCCTTCATCACATTTTGAAGGTATCTGAAATAAACAAATTCTTCGCGTTTCAGCCCTGCTCATCCACAATGGTTAGCTTCATCATTGGATGGTTGTGCAAAGGTTTCAGACAAGCTTATCTGTGGAGACTTTCACAACCCAGAGGTCCTTCCTTAAGTTTGGATTCTCCTGAAAAGTTTCTCGCCCTCCCCTTTCCCCGAAGGTCCAGGGCAACCTTCATAGGCCAAGATATGTGATTGAAATCAAAATGTATTTAGATGTACATGTAATCAAAGCACCGCCAGTGACATACTGATGGTAGTGATAGCGCCAATGCTACAATGGGGAGACAATTACAAAAAATGACAATGTAATAATTATGTTTCACGGGTCATAGACCTGATTGACAAGGGTGCGGAAAAGTCAGTACTGTTTTGGATGAGTCTGCAAGGTCTCCATGAGAGGCTCTTTAGTGTCTGGGGAAATGTCGTTAGTTCTCTGAGGCTGTTGGCGCACTATGTCAAGTTTATTTTGCGTCAGTTTTGACTCAGAATTAACTTCCTTTGAATCAACGAGCGAGGCAGGCTTGTTTCAGCCTCCACTAGTGAGAGAGATCCCTACATTTAACTTCATAGTCCACAGCTCACACTGTTTAAACTGAGGCAAAACTCCCTTGATCAGTGCACCACTAGTCTAAGAGTGGGAGCACATCCTCTTTGTTTTCTTCACCCGCCCCACTGAACCTCAAATTTTCAAGCCCCGCCCAGATGATGGAAATACTTCTGGTTCTTGTATCATTCTATGTGTGTTTTTCCTTATGTCTGTTTCCCTTACTCTGATCTTCTCCACTTTCCTCATTCGACTTTCCTCCGTTAGTCTTCTTATATTTTTCTTTTCCCACTTTCAGATCTCAGTGGCGGGCAGTCACGTTCTTTCTGTGACGTCAGCAGAACAGATGCGCACAAAATGCCGGCACAGAAGTTGATTGGCTGCGACGGGCACACTGAACGGCTTAGGGATCAAGGAGTGCGAACTATGTTTTGATACGGCGGAATATGCGCAAGTCATAACTGCCACGCAGATGGGCCGTGTAAAAATCAGCCAATTTGGAGCATCCAAGTGATTGACGAGCGTGTGTTATGACAAGGGAAGGCTGGCATCGGTCATTGCTGACGTGGCGTGTCGGGAGGGATTAGCGAGCTGAACCATCAGCCCGCTACAAAGGCATTAGACGCCGTGTTTTTACTAAATAGTGTGTCAGGAAGCATCAGTCTGCCCAACGGTTAACGCGCACTGCACGCCGCTTCCAGTGAACACATCCAATGCTCCTGGAAAACGCAGTAAAACAGCAGGGCAACCAGATTTGCGTCAGATGTTGCTGAATATTTACAACAAAATGACAGAAATGTCACTTTGTCTGATGTCGAAACCACAATCAGTTGGAATCATCTGCAGAAGAAATTTGTTGTAACAGGCATACTAAACAATTACGACAGCTTTACCTACCGTGAGAAATCACATGCCATACTAAAATAAAGTATACAGATTCTTGGCCTATTTGAAAACCCTTACAGGAGGGTCCATGTACCACGATTTGCCACAAAATATTTCACATAAATACACAATTTTTTTAATCACTTCGTCTGAAAAATAGCCTTTTTTTCCCCATTTCGAAAAAGGTGTGAAGTGGACTGTGCTTTTGAATAAATTGCGATGAATTACTTCACTCTAATTATCCCTTTACTGAATTTTTTGGAGAAATGTGCTCAAATGTCAAAAACTAAGATTCAGATCTTGGCTCTCCCTGAATGGAATGGCCCAAATGCTCATCAAATTGTTACTATATGGAAATAGTACCTGCCCCACTGAGATAAGTTTTGGTATTATCTTGGTGCACTGTTCAACGTATAGGTGTGACGTGAGAAAACTTGAATAGGTCAAAATAACATTTTATCTTAGTGACGAAGTCTTTCAGATTGTTCCAAGGAAGCCATCCATAAAGTAGGTACTCTTGATTATGGGTATTTTTTACCTCCCCCCCCCCCCCCCGCCCCCAACCACCACCCACCCCTTTCCTTTTTCCCCATGTATGCTTTTCATAACTCTGGCTTCACACTTCTCGTCGCTCACCTGTGTAGGAACATACGACCACTAGAATGGTGAACGCCCACGCTAAGACCTTGATATTTGGAAACCGTAAGTGTCAAGTTGCGTGGATTATTCTGGCTTTTTCATTGAAATTGTGTGTTTTATTTAATAGAATAACATAATTAATTTTGTTGAAAAAAAAATTAAATAACCCCAAGCTTGTTTACATCATTACAAAAATTGAAAACGCTTACGTAATCTCCCCACCCCCACTACCAACCCCCATACTCACTACCACCCCCGCCCCCACTACCAAACCCCACCCCACTAGTAACCACAACCCCCATTTTCAACCCCCCCCCCAACTCCACTATCCTCCGCTACCCCTCCCTCCTACTAAAACCCCACCCCCACTATCAACACCTACCCCCCCCCCTATCAGTATCCACCCCTATTACTCCCACTGCCAACCCCCATGTAAGCTCTTCATATATTCAAATATCGCCCCCCCCCCCCTTTCCGGGGATACTTACTTTATAGATACCCCCTAAAGCCCAGTGAATGCATTTGAAAATGGTACTGATCAGACAGTGGGCCGGAAAAGTTTAAAACTCACATAAATGGCTGGGGAAATTGATTGGCCAGCTTGTTATAAGAGAAATAGATGGATTACAGTCATTTTCACAGACAGAAATATAGCTTTGTACTCGATATCTCACAATTTGATTGGCTTGCTTGTCTCTGGGCGATTAGTCAACTGTCTGACTGAATGGTTAGATAGTGTAATTGATCTGTAGAATCTGAGACTCACTGTTTTTTCTTTTTGGAAGTTGCACATCCGTGATCAATTGTGAAATGGTTCAAAAGTCACTCGCTGTACTATCTTTAGGAACGCTTTTTTATTCACTCATTCACTCACTAACTCACTCATTCCCTTATTCTCTCGCTCACTCATTCTTCCATTTACTTCCACTTTTGTTAGCTCTCGCACGCATTCATTCGTTGAAGCCACTCACTGACCCCTCCCCTACTTAACTCGTCCACGGAAAAAGAAAAACCAAGAGAAAAAAAAATCAGCCCCTCACCCTCCTAATCTTTTCATCTGTCATGTTTAGTGAAACCATAAACTTCTGCCAACCAAAAGCATCCTGACTTCTCCATCCCCCTCTCAAACAAACATTGTAAAAGCAACAACTGGCTGTATGCTGAATCATATGCCATACAAATGGTTGAAAGAACAGAAGACAGCTAAAGGTGAGAGGCAGCCCGACCACCGGCAAAGCTTATGGATGTAAATCTGAATCAGCTCAACACAGGCAACGTATTAGATCCAGCTGGTTCACATCACTTCCCAGCATATCTGCAATCTGTTCCATCAGCCATCAGGTCTGGAGCAGCAGCGAGAGGGCAGCTTGGTACGAGAGATCTTTGCCACGGAAGCTCGCTCAGCTGGCTAATACTGGGCGATACCACAGAGCAGAGTCGAGCTTATTCAACATGGCAACAAATTTATGAACTCTAACAGTCATGGTCTCTTATTTCTTCACACTTCCAGTTCCATGGTGTAATATAATATGGGTGTGTGTTAAAATTATTGATTGTCCCCTTGGAATGACAAGGTTCTAACTCCCTTCCATCAATTTTGAGAAATTTATGATTAAGTTCTATGCGCTCATAATTTTTAGAGATACGACTTTTCTTTCACTTTAGTAATACTTACAAATTACACACCGAATCCGCTTTATACTTTTACATACAATGGAGATGGCCTGTAGAGGTAGTGTAGTGTGTCAAAAAGTGGAGATAGAATCTTGCCATTTTAAAGAGCACTTAACATTAGTGCCAAAAATGTACTATTCACCTCGTTAAGTAATAATAATAATAATGTATAGCATTTATATAGCGCATATCCATTTAAAATGCTCTATGCGCTTTACAGAAACAACATGTCAACCACAGAGCAGAATGGAGCTGCCGGCGAAGCGCTCAACACACTGCACTGCTTCTTTCTCTCTCCCTGTCTCGCTCACTCTCTCTCTCTCTCTATCTCAGAGCAAATTGTAACGCAGCCTGTTAGGCGCAGTTCACAACTCACAACAGTTCACAACTCACAGCAGTTCACAACTCACATCAGTTCACACAACACACAACTCAAATAATATTTGAATATTTATTAATAACAATATATATTTAATAATGAATAATAAATTCTGGCGGGGGTGATATGGATAACTTTTAATCTATTAATTTCAATTTTCAATTTTGCCCGGGCAGCGGCCTTTCGGCCTGCTCTTTACGATTTCCAACTGCCAAGGTATCTTTAACGTGCGCAACGTGCACACGGGCCCTCCGAATTTTTTCGTCCTTATCCGAGAAGACTAGGTACTCGATCCTACCCCCCAATAGGACCAGGGACTTGAAAATATGAGAAAAATCCAATTTCCAACATGCCTGCACTGCCCGGGTTTAGAACCCGGGACCCTTGGCATGAGAGGCGAGCACCTTGCCTCTAGACCACCTTGTAGTTTATCTTCATTGAATTTTCTAAACATGCTATAGTTCTGGAGATTGTTACAGTCTGTAGTTGAAACCTCAGGGTTGCGAACGAAGTGCGCTTATTTACAGCCGAGATTTGCTTTTATGTTCTAAGAATGCTACAGGGGTAATCTGGTCTGGTCTGTGCGTAATCTGTGCGTTCTATAGAAATAAAAACATTTTAGAAGCCAGAGCTCTGTCTATGGACTACACTTCTGGAATAGTTGTGAGGTAAAGTATAGAGAAAAAAATATTATCGCACTTTCGTTCGTTCTCACATTCCCACTCAAAGACACACATGGTGTTAAACATTTCTTTAATCAAGTATTATGGGACCATTTCGTTAAGAGTGCATTAGCATTACGTGAAACGCAAACCCACCGATGTGTACCCGCTTGACGTGTGCACACATTTAATTAGTCTGGACAGAGGTGGTCCTTTCAGAGAATATAAACTGCAAACATTGCCTCCTGAATGCCGGCGCACACCTGTGGGAGATTTGTGGCTCAGCTGTGGAAAAGTCTACAGTAGAATGTAATATGAATTTACTGCTTAGTGTAAATATTTTCAGGTGTTCACCACTGACAGGAGAAAACGACACACGGAGATGACACTTTAAAGAGTGTGCATTTAATATTTTTAAACCAATCCTTGCCCATTTACATACTGAATGCAATTACCTTGCTTTCAATGGAAGTAGAACGTGCAAAATCGCGGCGAAATTGTTCGTGAGATGAAAATTTGTGCTTTTTCTAGAGACAAGAAAGCGACAAGAAAAGAAGATTCCAAATACATGTACATGGAATGCGCAAGTATAGGACCATGATAAATAGACGGCAGGTCTCTGATGAAGACAGTGTTTATAATTGAACCACGCACCTATACATCGACTGATCATTCCAATGCGAAGAAAACTGAATGATTCGAAGACATGAGAGTGTATCTGTGTCTATCATTCAGACGGCACAACAAAGAGAGATTGAAACCTTTTCTTTACTAATCATCTTATTGTAGTTGATAGCTTCTAAATTGAACTTGATGGCCATTCATCCCACGATAATACCAGGTGGTACGTTTGACAGCGCCCACAAGAAATGCCTTTTTAAAGCACGTCTCCTGTATAAAAATATATAAAATAATCTTTCGGAACAGTTTTGGCACTACTTTTGACTTAAAGTGGATTTGGCTGCAGTACGATCATGCATATGAAAACAGTAATGGTTTAGTACCGGGGAAAACCAAGAGAGTGTGTAGAAAGAGAATCTGTTGGCCTATCATCAACAAGATACGTTCAGTTCAAACAACAAAATATTTTTGTCTCCGGTCCTGATTTTTGTGCAGGAAAGGACATGAATGCAGAGAAAACGTCCTCTTTTTCATAAACATGCCATTCATCATGTCTCTTTCCTGAACAGTCGCTAAAAAGTGAAGATACTGATCCATTCTGAACCACAATTTAGGAAACTGAAGATGTGGCAGTTTTTATAATTCTGTATACCATTATACAATACTAGAGTCAGTGAACTTTCACTTGTCTGAGAGGCCTTAGTTATCAGGAATTCATGCTCGTCCTTTTTCTTTCAGTTGCAGAAATTCAAACAAATAAATATTCTATCTCAGCTGATGGTATAATGGTTACACACAAGCTCACTGGCATGTGTATACGATTCTACTATGTGGAAAATACAGAAATAAATTATTTTTTGTACTTTGCTTTTTTCATACCCACAAAGTCAACTTCATATCTCCAAACATGCCTTCAAATGTAACGATTTCATTTCAAAGACTGTACAGCCTCTAAGAAAATCTTTGACGCATCTCCAAAATTCTGTTCTCGATTCCAGTGAACGCCAGAGAGAACTCTCTTTGAAAACAGCGTGGGGTTGACGCTAAGAAACACGATTTCCGACGTTTCATCCGGGCTGTAAAATCCAGTCTGCACATTCGATTTCCGGTTTCCAACCGGGCAACGTCTTGCCGGACCAAGGGAGCTAATTTCCTGACGCCCAAGTTACGGAGTTATGCAAGAGACTAATTGCATTATCTGACAGTGCGCAGCTCTAGATTTCCTGGACGACCTGTCATCGTGCTGTGCATCGATAAGAGGAAAGGTGAGGAGATACGGCGATGACAGCGAGAAGATGAACAGCGACGACAAACATGATGATCTCTGTAAACGCGGCTGTTTATACTGGATAGAAAGTGTCAAATGAGAAAAGACATTAATTGAGTGAATAGAAAAAAAAAACTGAGTGACATTTATCTCAAAAAAAAAAAAAAATGCTCTGCAACATCTAAAAAAATGAAACAGGAATTAATCTGACAGCTGGAGACTGGGAGGGGGGGGGGGCTAGGAGGGGAGTTAAGAAATGGGGATGGGGAAGAAAGGGAGCAGGGAAGTGGTGAAATCTAGAAAGTTTAAATTGATAAGGATGTTAATGTCAGTATGTTAGAACAGTAAATACATGCAACATTGCTGGAGCATTTGTGTGGCGCAGTGAGTGCTGAATCACAGCTACAAAAGATGAGAAACGTCTTCCGATTTAAGAATGTTTTTCTTTTCTTGAGCTGCCATGCGAGTGATCCGTGAGACTATGAAACAATAATGGGTGACTGAAACATACAACACAGGTTTGTCCAAAAACACATCTTTTGTCTAATTTGTCAGTCATATTGGTGATAGGTAAGTGTATATCTGTGGAGTAAAGATTAAAGACTGATGAAGGCAGCTAGTCCATGAGAAAGTGAATTCAAGGTAGGCCTATGCGGGGGCTCCGTTCATCACAAATGTTTTGTCAACGCAGTGCAAGGGAACTAACTGTATCAATTATTCAATTGGTCTCGCACTATGCTTGCTACAGCACTAAGCCGTGTCGCCAACTTTGTCGTGTGTCCTACGAAATTATTTGTTTTGCCAACCAAACCTTAGAAACGTTAGGATCAAATAGTCCCGAAGTATTGCACTCAGTAATTTACATACTTGAAATCCTAGAATGATGTAGAACCTAATTATGCCTGTAACTCTAGCTGAATACCAAATCAGTTGCAAATGCTTTCAATGCCTCCCGCAATGGTCTGAGCTGGACAATATTCAAATATCTACTATCAGTTTGGTAACAGTGATAGACCTAGTAAAAACAGTTTTAAAACTGAGTAGACGTCACAAGAGTGGTAGTGGTAAACAGTGGTAGTAGAAGTAGTTGTGAGTATGGTAGTAAAGGGTAATAGAAGTAGCAGTAATGGTGGTGATGTTGGCAGTAGTAGTGGAAGTGTAGTAGTAGTAGTAGTAGCAGTGGTCTATCCTCAGATGAAATTTTAATGCTTAAGATGATAGATCTACAATCCTTTAACAAATCACTGTTGTCCTGGCTTTAAAGTCTTCTTTAGCTCCATCTTTCGCTCACACGTAATTTGACGATCTATTTGCTTCTTTCACCAATGATTTCAAACAGCTGCCAGTCGTAAAACGTGTTTGTCAAAGAATCTTCTTTTTAACCACCATTTTATTGAGCAATTTAATATTTTTCACAGGTTTGGTGTTGAACTCAAACTTTCCACATGCCATTATGACAAAAACACATGCCACCTCGGTTCGTCTTGAGATCACTGTGTGCGTTGTGATTCATTTCCTTTTAAGCCAAATAGGTTTGTTCTGTAATGCGATATGTCCATTTTTATACTTTGGTAAAGGGAAATTTAATCGCCTTGCTGATTTTTAAGTTTGTAACACGCTTGACTGTCTGAGGAAATATTATGGCAGGGCATCAGGAAAGAAAATAATTGTGTTTAAACGATGAAATGCTGGTTGAAATACTTTAGTGATTGCCTTGCTTTGATTTAAGTACTCTCATCGGTGAAGAGACTGACTCTTTTCTCCCATCTTTTCCCTAAGCATACAGCTTCACTAATATGACATTGTATCGCTATTCGAATAATTTCAAATTTATTTCAGTGCAGATCCTAAGCTTTTCAGAATATCTGCGTCTACTCTTAATCAAACAGTTATACGAGAACATTGCCATGTCTGAGTTATATATATATTTAAAAAAAGAGGTTTCAAGAGTTCAGCGAGTGCTCCGCTTGATGTCAGTTGAATAAGATCTCGCCTTGCTTGTCAGGGCTTAATTCTTCATAATATCTCTTTTGGGCCATGTGTAAAGCACAGGAAAACCAATACGTTTCTCCCTGTGTGATATTTCATCGGCTTTGATTCTGGTTACTTTCAGACATTCACCATCATCAGACATACATGCTTACTTATTCAGACGGTTTACAAAAATATATGTTGCGACGTCAGTTCTTTTTTTAGCTGATGAGTTCAGCAGAAGAGAGGTCAGTAATTTTCTGCTGCTACAGTTGTCCTTCGATCTGCTTCGGCGAAAATACACCAGAAGGTAGGTAGGCTTCGTTTTAGTGGCGCCACGGTCCAGCTTTAGTGAACACGCCTTTCATAATCTGCTTCATTCTAGTCTTTCTAATCGTGAACAGGACAACCAGCTACCCATAGTTAGGTATTTACAGGTTAATCTCTCCATAAACCTAAGCATACATTGATAAATAATGCTGTGCTTTCGGGCAGACAAACACGGTTACAGCAGTAATAATTCTCTTTTTCATGTAATTCTTTCCCTAATTTAGAGTTTCACTGATTAAAGTAGAAATTGGTGAGTCTTCCTAGTTTTGTACTGTAAAAGAAAGGTCGATATCCAAGTTTTCATTCCTAGCGTGAAAGAGATACAGGCTCAGGTTACCAAAGCAACAATGGAAATGAGTGCAGTGTCTGCCCAACTGCTGATAGGCTGATGACTGTGTCAGTCAACACATCACTATTTGCACATCCCCTGTCCATCTTCGGTTCACTGCCGTCAAGCTGGTTCGAAGGCGAAGACCCCGGTACCGATGTGTTGACAGATCCGCCTTTAATGGTCCGCGCCATAAATCAACCCGTAATGGATCATTTACAAACATCACACAGCAGTCACAATGCCCGAGCAATCATCCTGGGGGCGAGAAAATCCCGGTAGTTTCGTGTAGCTGTCGTCAATTATAAAGGCTCGTCGGTTATTCGGCAAACGGAAGAGTTTGAGAAATGTGCAGTTAGGAGGTTCTTGCGGGATAAACTGCAGGTTCAGTCGCCGTACCTGTACCTTCATTTCAGTCATATGCGGTACCGGCTCAGCAACTTAGTGTCTCAGTAACATTAAAAATGCACATTATGGTCTCCAGAAATAATGACATATTAATAATTTTTAAACAATGCTCAGCTGGACCCTATAATATGACCACCAGATATAATGGAGTAGCTGTGCAGATTTGTAATAATTATAATACACCCACAGCATGAACACTGCTAGACCGGAGGTGTGATCGGTTTTTAAATTGAAAAATGTTCGTCTTTGCTTCTACCCCTTCACATCTTACTGGCAGTGCGACCTGTTTAGTTTTCATCATGATTTACTCCCGGCGTCTTTAATTTTATTTGCTTTGTTGTGTTTGAGGCTTGGATTAATTTAGACATTTTACCGATATAACATTGTCGGTGGCTCCACTCTTAACAATTTGCATCAGTTCTGTCAAGAGATTTTAACGCCTTGGCAAAAGTACAATGGACATCTTTCTGCAGGCCGAAGAACTATCCCATATGAATCTTTGAAGCAGGGTGAGGATAAATCTATTATTAAAAAAAAACTCGCTTTTTTTGTAAAAGCCGTAGCTCGGCTATCTGTGCACCAATCGAGCTCAAATTTTGCATACAAATTTCTTTTGGTCTGAAGTTGATTCCTTGCTACACTCATTGCTGAACACTCTCCGTAAGTATTTTTTTGAACTACGCAAATTTGCATTTGTTCCAAATAAATACCATCCGGGTGTGAGTTTTTATGTGGCATGACGTCACTGAATTTGCGCTCCACCGTGCGATCTCAACGTCCGGTTCCCCAAATTTGAAACCGTGCTTCCGAGTCCATCCATAACATTCGTGGTTCTTGCTGCACTTTGCTGTGCCAACGGTCAAGTAATGCTCCCTCCATTGCAGCCAGCCCCAGACCTACTCACAACACTTTTCACTCCCCCCCCCCCCCCCCCCCGCGAATTTCGCGGGTTCAATACTTGTAAACATGAAGAAAAAATATCCAGTGTGAAGAATTCTGCACTACTGGCACTTCATAATATCTTGACCATTGGAACCCAGTTTTCGACATAAAGCGCAGGTTATCCACTGTAGTTTGTAAAACATGTACAGTCTGTGCACGAAAATTCTCCTCCCAGAAGTTGAAGGATTATCCTGTCGAACATGCAACATGCAAAGGAGACTTTTTTCTTACCCGGAAATACAACAATGTTATCTCATGTGTTGGCATCCGTCAGTCTCGGAAGACTATGGGTTTGTGCCCTGGATGTCTCTGTGTTCAAATCTGTTGCAGCGTCTTGTGTGGCTGGACAAGCCTATCCGGGAGTGACAGACCCTTCCACAGATGGTGCAGCCAAAGGATGTCGCTGGTTTGTCTGTTTGGGCGCGAGTCTTTCTTCTCTTCCACTTTGCCTCGGCCTGTTGCATAAATGTCTCTTCATACAGTGAGAGACTTTATTTCACTAACTATGTTATCACATACTTGAAGATCATTATTACTGAACTTCGTTGGAACTGCAAACCATAATATTTTATAGATCACACCACGAAAATCTGATCATGTCAGATTAACTGGGTTTGTGAATGCGTTCTGCGAGCATTATCAGAGATCCTCCTCAGTAAGCGTACCACAGTGCAGGGTCTCTGGCGTAATTCACCAACAATCTCGCTCTGCAATGACAAGGAATTCGTTATGTTGACCATCAGTCAGACGGTCGACCGGAAAATCTCTAGAGGCGAGTGTGTGGTTGTCTGTCAAGGCATCAAGTTTGTTGATTGATACCGCTGTTGGTAGGCGATACTTTAAGTGAGATCGAGTACGCTGCTAGAAACCTCATTAACTATTTTTTTTTAAGTCATCGACAGCGCCAGAATCAATATTTTACTACGTTTTGCCCATAATGTTGCGACATCACACTAGGGCAGTCAAACAGACGAAACATTGTGTTGAAATCGACATAAATTACTATATTCATTGTGATGATTGCACTAGGAATAATCGATTACCCTGATTGATTACCGGAAGTGTGTTAAGGAAGAGCGGGACAGTGCGTGGCCTTCGGACAGTGTGTCGAGAGAGATGGTTGATCTGGAACTGAGGGCGGCAATCTGCCTAGGGCAGCGCTTGAAGAAAACACGGCAGGATGAAGAGGGACAACATTTTTGTCTTTTGAAGTTCTTACTACTGGAGAAGAAGATACTTACTGGCAGAGAGGGAGAGAGAGAGTTGGGGGAGGGGGGGCGGAAGTACTCTCGGTGCACACTCATGTACTTAATGAGAGAATGATAGAAAGAGTGGAGAGAGGGAGGGGGAAGAACATATAAACCAAAGAATTCAGAGAATTTAGGGGGCGAACATTACAAATTAAGACCTGACACAAAGCAAACGCGAAGAAAGGAGAAATTTCGATGTGTCAAGAACTAAAGAAAAGATCACAATATGGCGATTCGTATTTGGTGTGCAAGGTTTCGATCGGACTTACAATACGAAAAGCCCGGAATAGTTGATGGTTTCTCGTAAAGCTTGCTGTTTGCTGGGAAATTGAAGATTATGAAAACACTAGCCTGTTGGGTAAAAGAATGAAACTGGTGGTTTAACAACTCGTTGAGGATATACAGAAACAACAAGATGTTGCTCCCGTAGATTTAAATGCAAACAAACAAAAATAAACCTGGTAATTTTCCATTAATTTGCTCGTATCTATTTCTTTTGATCCCCACCTCACCCGAACATACACACGCACACACAAATACACCTACAGTCATCGAATCTTCATGAAACATGAAAGAAAGAGAGGAAGAACCTAGTACGATGTATACATTTCAACTGCGTGGGGGGAAATTAAAATCAAAATTACCCTATGAAAAACATATTACATTACGATCTGCGACTATGATTATTTTGCTGGGGGAAATCTCGTTTGATATATTATTATTATGTATGTGTGTGTATGTGTGAATGTGAGTTATTGTTGTTGCTGATGTCATGTTGTTCTACTTGTAAATTCTACTGCGAATGGAGCAAATCGTCACCGTTCCCTAAAACTACAGTAGTAATCGGTATTGGCTCCTTTTCGGAAGAAGCAAAAAACGGTACTATTTTAGTAGATCTACAACTGGTTTAGTTATGGTGAATTTTTGAAAGTTTTCTATTTGGTTATTTTTCCGCTTAAAAGTCTACAACCAAGATCATTCGATGCTGCGTTGAATGTAGTTGAATATATAAAAATCAATTTTTCGAATGTTTGAGTTACTACTGCCTTACGGAACGGTGACGACATAGAAGTTTGAATTTCGTAGACAGTTCAAATATTGGCGTACCATCTTGCTGTCAGTAGTTCATGACCCCGGCTGCAGACGTGCAATCAAAATACTCTCTCTCATCCTCTCAGGCTTTGTCAAGATCAGGATCACCCGGAGAGGCAACTGCTTTCGTCATAATGTGCATTTGCCAGCTGCCATCTGGGCGTGTGCCCGAATGCCATCCACGATACACAGCATTGTTGCCAACGGCAGGTGGCATTTCTATTATCTTAGTCAACTATTCAGGCTCTGTCTTCGAGAAAACAAAAGAAAATAATGTATCTCCATTTCGCCAACACGAAAACGAGTCCGGAATTGCATCTTCAGCTTGAGCTTGACATAATTTACAACAGGTTTATTGCCCTATCGAACTGTGACGCGCTGGGACGTGCGACGTCGACATCGCCCTCCTCTGATCCATTTTACAAGGGAAGAAATCCCAATTGTCAGTAATAAATTCTCAAAGTAATTAGTTTCTAAGAAGCCAACGACGTCGGCTGTATTTATGACACGGGTAACATAACCAAAGTGACACCGTGATAAAGTGCCAGGGGCGGAAACATGACTCTGAGACGCTGATGCACGCGGCAATTATGCCGGTGATTTAGAAGAAAAGCACCCCAGTTTTGTCAGGGTAACGCCAAGATAATGCGATTTGGGGATTTGAGCAGTACAATCCCATTGTTTAGTGTAAATTATAGAGAATTTATAGAGAACTATTTCTTTTCCCATTTTGTCATGGTTTTCAGTAGTGAGAAGAATGGAAATGTCACAGGGACCGCTCTGGCAAACGTCCCAGCCCTGTCACCTGTATTGTGTTACACGTCTCTTTATTACCGTCGTCATTCTGGATTAAAACATTTACTGCCGCAACAGTGCAGGTGACAGAAATAATCCCTTGACTGATTCACTGAAGTTGGGCAATTATAAATGATAGTTATAAATCTATGAATTTGTCGAACCAAAAAGAAAACTCGGATTTGTTCGTGACATTGTTCGAAAATGTTCTCCACATTTTGCCGATTTAATATAAAGATATTATTATCATGAAATACAAAATATAGCGCCTGAAGCACTGTTCTATAAGTTGATATTATGTAAAATACGCGTAGAGTCTAGTATAATTATATCTCATATCATTTACAGTTGTATAATACTATACTATAAGTTAGTTGCTTTAAAACAAATTGAACTGACATCAGCAATACTGTTATTTTCAGCCTTAGCCCTTGATAATGAAAGCAAGACATGACTTTGTTTAACATGTAGCGAATCGCTAAGCACATGGTTGTTTTTATGATAGCAACCTATACCAACAAATCTCCGCTGTCATTTCGTTTTTGCTTGTCACTCACTTGGTCACATAAAAATCTACTTGACATGTTGTTTCTTGGCCTTAGATCTTGTTTGTTACAGCTCCACATTTTGCGCAACTGAGAAATTCGACTTTAACCGTTGACGGCTGTAGTATTATGATACGAAGTTAGACTAATTCGGAGCGGTGAAACAACTTGATGAGTGCGACAAGGCCTTTTAGACGTATTAAACCTCTTCTACATACAAAAAGATCTCCAGTTTTTCAGAAAATGGAGATAGAACAAGCAAGAACTAAAGTCGTAGTTTTGAAGCCGTTTGTGACTGCGCAGACTCTTGGGCAGACACTAGGCAGTAAAGATTAAGGCATGTAAATGACAGGGTAGAACGACCTGAGTTAGATGGAAGAATAAATTAAGAACATTTTGTGGGAAAATACTGTAAAATTCAGATGAAAATGAATTGGCATTTAAGAAGATGTAACTGAAGACAGAAAGTATAAAAAAGAGGTTAAAGAAAAAGAGAGAAGAGATGGAAAGAAAAACAGATAGGAAGCAGTAAATGAAAGAAAGAAAGAAAGCAGAGCACAGATAAGCTGAAAATACTATGAGAATAAAGAGAAAAAAGAACGAAAAAAATTTAATAGATGAATATTTCGGCAACATTTTTAAAAATTTAAAAATTAATTCTCTCCCTCTCCCCCCTTTTCTCTTCCCTCCTCCCCCCCCCCCCCCCCCAAGCCCAGTCAAAGTGGGGAAAAAATGAAAAGAACAAGATACGGGCAGAAATAGCGACAGAAAATCCAGACCTTATAGATGGCTTAAGTCAGCGGCTTGTCATAAATTAGCATTTGATGACATGCAAATCTGATGCCCGTGGAATACTGCAGACCGTTCAACTAAATATTTTACCCGAGAGATAGGTCTAGACACGCAAGATCTATGAGCTTGAGGAGAGATAGAAACCATTTCTTTAAAACTTGCTTAGGCGCAGGTTTCGGATATCTTGACAGATGATAAAACTAAGGGATGGGGGAGAGGGCGGGTTATTTGTTTCATTTGTTTGTTTGTTTGTTTATTGGCTCTCCGTTTTTATCTCGGATGGCAGGTATTTGTAGGGAAAAGTATTACTTTTAAAGGGAAATATAACCGTGGTTGTTGCCCTCTCCAAACTGCCACCAAAACTTCAATAATGCAAGTTAACTTTCACCCCATGCCCCCCCCCTCTCTCTCTCTCTCTCTCTCTCTCTCACTCTCTCTCTCTCTTTCTCTTCCTCTCTTTTTCTCTCTGTCGTACTTCTCACTCTGTCTTACTCTCTTTCCTCTCTCCCATCCTCTCTCTCTCTCTTACTCTCTCTCTCTCTCCCATCCTCTCTCTCTCTCTTACTCTCTCTCTCTCTTACTCTCTTTTTCTCTCTCTCTCTCTCTCTCTCTCTCTCTCTCTCTCTCTCTCTCTCTCTCTCTCAAATAATGTCATTCGTGAACGCATGACATTCGAGATAAACAACCGATCCCTAATGAAAGTTATTTATACAAAAACGAAAAACACTATTTTTGTCAACCTTGTTCTCACAAAACACAATTGACGCTGCCAAGCAAGACATACTAAACAGCTAATAGCAACACTTGTCTTTTCGTTTTTCGTCTTTGATGTAGCATTTCGGGTATGATCCAAGCGCTGATAGTATGACGGATATGACAGGTAGTTATCTTTTCAATCTCATTGAGACGGTGATAAGCGCTGTAGTGATCAACATGTGAGCCCCCGTTCTGAATAGTAACCCGTCTTTAATCGTGCTGTCCGCTTGTGAAGTTCCTTGATAACATCACGCTGAAAACAATTTACACCTATGATAAACTCATTTAAACAATGATATGTCATTGTTGAGGAATCCTTGACATCTTTTTTGTCAAAATTACCACACTTCAGACAAAAGTGGAGGATGGACTACGTGCCAAATGGCATGTAATTTGCAAAGGTGCGCAGTGAAGTTATCAAATAGTTACAGATGGAAGTGAGGTGAGCTTGGTACAGATCATCACTTTGGGACACTTTCCATTCATAGTTTTGATGACTCAGTGACTGACCTTAGAAGTTCATCTCTAGTGCGGAATGAGAAAAGGTTTTTATTGTCTGGATAACAACATGATGTTTACTGTCTTTAAACAGTGATTAGTCAGCATTGTAAGATCTCATGTCATGTTGTCCTTCACACCTTACACCCGTGACAGTCGATCGAGATTTCTTTTTTTTTTTTGCTTTTTGATAATGTAAATTATCGAGGTCTTTGAAGAATGAAAGAGTGTCACATGATTTTCAATTGTACTTCGTCTCTCAAAGATCTCCTAACATCTCTTTTCACTATGTCCACGCTATCTTGGTCCCTTTTCAACGTAGCCAGAACGGCTTAACATCAGTATGGACCCATGGGCAAAGCAATAATATTATGTTGCGGCCCGCACCCTACACAAACAGCCAAAAATTTGCATGCATGGGGCCCCCTAAACCCTTGGGGCTCCTGTTCAACCATTCATTGTGCCCTTGCATAAAGGCGGCTCAGAACGTAGCCGCTGTACATAGTTTGTGCAGGAAATAAGGGATGTTCATATTCTAAGACACATATTATAATCATTAAATGAGAGATTCCCCATTCACATTTGCCACTCTGATATCCTTCAAAACCATAATGGCAATACAATGTTAAGGGCCTGTCCTCCATCCCCTTCATCTTTTCGTTTCATCGACATTGCATCAACCTGCCTTTTGATCACTTGTCCAGCTTATCATCATGGAAAAAATGTG
This sequence comes from Onchidella celtica, assembly GCA_963931925.1. Taxonomy (NCBI): domain Eukaryota; kingdom Metazoa; phylum Mollusca; class Gastropoda; order Systellommatophora; family Onchidiidae; genus Onchidella; species Onchidella celtica. Next base: position 23,924,730 of record OZ007568.1, read on the forward strand.
TGAGTCAGTTATTTTTATACGTTCGGCTCTGTGATTTCACCCTGGGGCCTTTGGTGTGAAATACCCTCAACGAGGAGAATGGTATGGAAACCATAATCATATCATTCATCTGTAAGTACTTCTAAATCACATCATTCTTTGAAGTTTTTATGGAACGGCATCAAAGTACTCATCTGGAATCATAACACCAGTATTATATTTCTAGAGTAAAATAATAGTGTTATTTCAATTTTTTTCTTAAGCACATTTTATTTCAAAACGGTAAACATTATGTTATTTGAACTGGCTAGTATGGAGCATTACTGTAGCTATCAAAATTTGGAGAAAAAAAATTTAGAATATCCCTTTTCTTTCAGTTTTTCTAGCCCAAAACCGATGTCATTCAAAATACAAAGAAATCGAGAGAAAATCAGAGGTCATTTTGAGGTGGTCAAGGTTATCTGGCGAGGTGGTTCTATATCGAAAAAGATTTGTATGCCCATCTCCTACAGTGGTGCAAAATGCACAATTTTTGCCCTAACTGACTCTACTACAGCTGTGAATCAGCACTGTGAAATGAATCGGAAGTAATCTGTGTGCACCAGTAGGTACGATGTGACTTGAGCCACCCATTTCACATAGTTGCGACATGTTTCTTCAAAGATAAAAGCCATGATTTCGCAACTCTTACATGTAATGTTGTGACATTTTAAGATCAATATCACAAAATAAACATTTTTGCCCTCATGAACAGGAGATATGCAGACCTTTACTGCAAAGGTTATTACTTGGTAAATGAATACTTCTGATGTATTTCAGACTGTGGGTAAGGTATTGGTAAGGGAAAATGCTGGACAACTGAATGGGCGGGAGTAAGATATAGAGCTCAAACCATCCTCTATACATAACAATCGCAAAATGTAGTTTTTGGACCCATTGTTGCAAGATCAGCGGAGAAAATCGGGAAGAGAAAAGCGAGAAGGAGGATAAAGGATCAGGAGATTCAGGAACGTCCTAGTGTGATAATAAAGGCAACAACAGCTGCAGTAGCATTGCTAACTACAATAGCAATTGTAATACTTAAGTTGATAACACTGACAGAGGTTAGCCAGCTGCTATAGTAATACATGGGGTGGCAATGATAGGCAGTGGTAAAGATGGAATAAAATGATACACCTTTCATTGTCTCGGAGTGTGGCTGTATAACAGCTTATTATCATAAACTACTGAACGCATGAAAATGTATTGATGCCTCAGGAGCACTGGACAAAAGATGAAAGCACATGTTTAATAACCAGTTTTATCGTTGTATTTGAAAACATGCAGAAATGGTGCATTGAAACGGCAATGCTACTGTAGGATTTCTGCTGCATTGACATTATTCTGCAATAAAGCCACTCTGATAACCAGTGCTGTCATCAAAACTGATAATATCTCATTAAAACTGCACCTATTCTGTGCTTTTATTGCCTCGAAACAGTGGCAGATATTCTCTAATTGGCGCTCGGTGTGTTGAATGTACAATTATCACAGCAAGACAGGCCTTGTTATGAGGTTATCACTTCCCTGACAAGCACATAATGCCGTCATTTTAAACACTGAATACGAACATTTTGACAAGTTTCATGACCACCCGGGGAGCATCTCAGAATAGCAAACCTGGTATTGTAATATCATTGTAATGTTTTATGTCAAACATTTTGTGTGCCTCTGTCGACGTCAATTTCTATTTTAACGCCTTCCATAGCTCCACAACTATTTGTATGTAGCTTTATCATGTTTTACAAAATAATTATACGAGAGTACATTGGAGTGCTTGGCATTGATACATATAACAAAAAATTGATAGATGATATGACACTGTTAGGCACAGAATCATTTTTGAATGAATATGTAACAGCAATTGTATGTTTGGATAAAATGTTAAACTACATAGAATTGTGACAATCTGAACATTATCTAAATGTATCTCAGAGCACACGGTGACGAAAGGGAACATTATAGTGTCTCCTGTTGTAATTTGCTATTATAACGAAGTGATAATATAATCTCTAATGCATAAAGTTTTATTTGCATACGGTTGGGAAAAACCTTTCGTCTTCCCGGTGACTTTATAAGAATGTCTGTGGCGTGTTTATCACTATAAAACCCTTCTAGGAACTGGCACTTTCACCGGGTAGACAGCATGTGGATACTCTGAATATTCTTCTCAACAAATTTAATATAAGCAAAATAAAAAGTTTGAACTACTGACCACAATTAATTTTGTTCTAAGCTTGAAAGTAGGTCACAATTAATGCAGGCGTTTGCGTTTCTTTGTCTTTACAACCGTCCTTTCGTCCACCATTGAAAAAAAACTAAGGGGGGGGGGGGGGAGAGGGGACAAATTAGAAGAAAAAAAAAGATAAGAATATGATTTGAAAAAGTATGAAACTGGCTTCTGTTTCATTTGATTAAGTTGCAGAAATCAGTGAAGAATGTCAATAAACAGTAGACAGATTCTCAGAGTTCCTGGGAAAGCCCAGGCCTTACCCATGGACTTCGGTCACTTTGGTTAACTCAAACTGAGTTGGATGAAACCCCCAGGATAAAGCCCTGGTAATTTTAGCTTGAATCATCTACTTCAAATTTTATCGTTACCATGCCGGTGTTTAACAGTTATTATCGACTGTGAAGTGGCAGCCATTCACGGGTTTAATAAGCGAATAATTCAGCTTCGGTCCCCTGTAGTCAACGGGAGATAATGGCTATCAATTTTTTCACGAGTTATCTATAAAATTTGACAGGTTGTCATCTGGGACCGGCTTGCATGAGAATGAACATGAAAGCGATAGGTGCTACCACTTAATGCTTGTGTCAACGCCAGTGTTAATTATGGCGTTGTGATTATGTTCTATAATATGGGAAGAGACATAAAGTGCAGGGACAGCCTGTATCACTAGAGACTGGTGAGATTTAAGAGCGAATAAATTCATAGCAGGTCAGGTTTGAATGACAAGTTGCTAACTTCATAAAGATCAATTTGTTATTGCACTTGCAGCTTTAGGCGGTCAGCGGTGCAGTGACCTTCATGTTCACACAGTTTTCATAGTTTGTAAATGTCAAGATGTTTCAGAGTTGATGTGAGGAAAAGTACGTTTTGCTAGGCAATCGGAACAGGTAGCTGGGATTTTTTTTTAAGGGGGGGGAGGGGGTAGAAGGAGAGTGGTTACTGCAACTGTTGTCTTTGTTGTTGTCTTTTTTGTCATGATGATGATGATGACGTTACGGTGGCCGTGGCAGTTTCTCATTTTCATCTAAGGTTTTCTGTATGATCGATCTTTTGTTAACGGGTGCAGCTTCCTCTTGAATAGTTTACTAACTATGCTTGTACTTGAAGAGAGTAGAGTTTTCAACTTAACGGAGATATCCTTCTGTGGTAGTGTTTTCTTGTTTCCGTTTGGTTGTGAGTTTTCACACACTCAGGTCTTTATAATAATTATGCTCTGGTTTGAAAAAAGGGCATTTTTCCTCGAGTTTGTTTTTCATGTTATTGATGACTGGAAAGGATTTCAATTTACTATAATAACTGTGTTACATCTGTTTCTCTTCCTTTTTTAATGTTGTTAGGGTCTCTTAATGCCGGTTTATTGTTTTTGTCAGCATTTCATTAAATCTTTATTAACGTTTATTTGTGCGGTGATTTTATTTTGTTTCTCTTCCAATCCCCAAGTACCTACAGAATAAATCTGATGGGGTCGAGTTTTAAGAAGAATCTTGGAAACAGGTTTGTCGTGCACACATTTTTTCCAATATATATTTTTTATAACCTAATGATTATTACCTAAAGATGGCAATTTTTTTTTTCACTATAAGATTGAGTTTTTGTGTTTTTTCTTTTAAATTCAATTTTACCATTATACTTAAATTGTGCATTTAGGGTCAGGAAGTTTAAAGCGTCCATTATGTCAAATTGTGTGATGAAACATTTACTTCTTTGACAATTTATCAAATTCTGAACACCGAGGACAGTCCTGTAGCTGGCAGTCTGTAAAGGCTTTTACTAAGTACAGTGTACTTCCATTCCCTCTTTTCTGAAATAGTGGTGAATGCCAGAAGCTCATAATAAGTCAGAGTGATGTTCAGGTAAATTAAATGTCATCTATATTCTCCCAATACCTATGTCATTCCATTGGCTTTAAGGAGAGAATAGGCTTCAAGATTTTGTGCTTTATTTTTAAATGTTTGAACGGGCTAGCCCCAGAATATCTTTCAGAGCTTGTGGAATCATAGCAACCATCAGACACCCACAGTCAGATTGTCGCTTGGTGAAAAGGTTTTTTTTCTATTGATGGTCCTAAATTGTGGAACATCAGCGTTGACACCAGAAAAAGTGAGAACATCGTCACATTTAAAAATAGGCTCAAAACAGAATTGCTTAGAACTGTTTTTCTTGAAACTGAATGATGTCCCGTTTAGGTAGCTCAAGTGTTTGTTAATGTGTGTGAGTGGTTGCATGATGAATTGATGGTATGTTAATCCTGTTTCTAATTTCACTTCAGCCCCATAGAGCACATCATTTTGTGTGTGTGTGTGTGTGTATTTGAGTGCTATGCAAATTAATTATTACATATTACATTATTGCGAGAACGGGCACGTGACAGATCTCAGTAAAAGCGGCTTAAAGCTGGGTTCTCAAGTGTACGGAAACGGAAACGGCAAAAAATCCCTCATATAGTAAAATAAAAGAATTTTTCCATGTGTACGGAAACCACGTGTGGAAACATTCTTTCTATTTCACTACTTGAAGGGTTTTTGACGTTGCCGTTTCCGTTTCCGTACACATGAAAACACGGCTTTAGTCCTCGAAAACTACACAATGTTATATCTCTATATCATCCGGTGTTGACTCAAGTATTTATAACCTATACCAATGCACGTTCCAACATCTACCATTGTGACCTTCCACGAGTGAACTGGATACGTGTGGGCTCGATCTTGGATAAAACAGAATGTCCTGTCAGTGTAGTCCCAATCCCTGTTGTCATTTGACACCATACTGCCCCGCCTTCATAATGAGCTTATATTTTCCACCAGCGTCTGACAGCTCACGGACTTCCTGAGACCAGCGTAGCCGTCAACCACTGACAGAACCACGCCCCCCTACAGTTTTTTTTTAATTTCATAATTATGTGAGTGCTGAGACCAGAACCGACATACACGTTCTGTGGAAAAACATTGTTGCCACTCGATCCCAGCCTGTCCGCGACAAAGTACTCGTCTACAAACACTGTACTGACATAACTACAATAGAGTCTATCTAGCTCAAATTGCAGTCTTTGGGTCAAGCCAATATGAAAACAGGATACAGTCTATGCCAATCGCGAGTCATCAATCAAAATAACCTAGCCAACAAACAAGCAAGCCAGCAGGCGGCTAATGCCTGTGCACCTAAAGAAACAAGCCATCGTCTAAGAACCAATGATTGTTTTGTTGATTTTTTTCCGTTTTCCCCCTCTTTTGAATCACTTTCTCACCGATTTTACTCCCGTTCCTTTGTATTTCTTTTTCTTCATTCCAATAATCTTAATTTTTTTTCCCTATGATGCATTTACAATTCTTTGCCTTTTTACGTCTTAGCAATTTCCTGCATGGCAAAAATTAGTTACTGTATACCAATGTCCAATCTATGAGTAGCAAACATTGTCTGAGAAATAAATAGAATGGCGCCCCGAAACAAAACGTGAGATGACAGAGATATATTTAAAAACACAGCCCTTGTTTGTTTGTGCTGGTCACACCAGAGAAGCGTCTCCAAACTCGTAAATTTTCTCTGTGAACGAGAGCGCAGACCGCGCATGTCCTCATTTCCGGTGTCCCAGTGATAAATTAGTGCCAGACTAATAACGCAGTGCTCCGCGGAGTGATATAACATTTTGGTTAATGCAAGAGAGGAACTTCGGAGAGAGAGAGAAAGACGAGAGACGAGAGAAGCGAAATCGCCCTCTGATACATCCACTCTCCCTCCCCCCCCCCCCCCCACCCTCCTTTATGTACCTCGTGTACAAATGGCTGCTCCACGCAACCTTAACAGAAGCAGCAGCTTCGTTATGAGCACTTTTCAGCTTTTACGTGCCCCATAAATTAACGTAAAATTTCGCATTTGCCATTTACACATCGGCATTCTCGTCGTAAACATGTCGCAGCGGGCACTTTTGGGTATATTTACAAGCGTAGCATTACTGGTCCACATTTCCTGCTGCTGCAGTTCACCACCGTCTTTGTTGTGGGATCTTCTGGGAGAGTGGGAGGTTTTTTTTGTGTTTTTTTTTAAACTCATTCCAGATTCAAATTATTCTTTTCCTTTCCTCCTTTTTTTTTTCCACCCCGTAGCAAATTTTGTGACATTTCAAACAAGAACTGTAATAAAGTCTTTGGGCAATTCACTCACAACTCTTTCATGTTGACGGGTCCTGTGATGTTCTTTTCACTGCCAAATGTGCAAATAAAAGTTTTATGATATTTCTCCATGCACTGCATGCTTTATAAGAAATGTTTTTTAATGTTTGTTGTGGAAGCTGTTGTTTAAGAAATAGTTTCCTCGTGAAAATGACACTCAGAAAGCAAAATATTATAATATGGCTTGAAACACAAATAAATTATCTGTTTTGTAGATAATTATTAAATTGTATATTGTGTTAAAGTTTTTTTTTTAATTTGTAGGACCAAATTTTGTAAATGAAAGTGAATGAAATCAACAGAGTTAGATCTCCTGTCTTCCGCGGCGCGGAACCTCAGGATTATAAGTATTCCTGTGCTTGATGAATGGCAAATCTCCCAGGCAGTGTAATTTTAACGAACAAATAAAGTCTGTATCAAAGCGGCTTCACACCTTAACCTGTCATGCCTTCAGGTTGCAATGCAAAATTTAATAAGACTTATTAAGTCCGTATTATTTCATACTATATCGATACAGTGGTTACGTTTTTTTTTTTGCGCCCTGTTATCAGCCTTGTGGTTGCTTTTAATACTGTAATAATTATGTCCGGAGTAAGGGAACTTGAACAAAGCTGGAACAGATCGGCTATTACTGTAAGTCTGTCTGTCAAAACAAGTTCCTCAAACTTCCAAACTGTAAAGCCTTTAGGAACCTTTCTGTCATTTTCAAAGAGAAATCTGGTTGTACTTTTAGCAAAGAAAGAAAAAAAAAAAACTGGAGGCAATATTCAAGTCGTTATACAAAGCAATCATAACATAACGATATTATAACCAATTCAGCGGTCAATAGAACATTGTCAGGCCTTTATTTATTGCCGAACGTTCAACATAAATCTTCGTTCCTTACGTTTGTAAATAAGCATAAAAACACTCCCTTCGGCACGCTGTATTGAAAACGGCATATATCAAACCCTCTTCATGTCAAGTCAAGGAGGGATATAAATTCCCCTGAGAATGTCACTTACAAGTTGCGTTTTGTGATAACCAGGCTCCATACAAATCATTCTTTGACATGCCCGTACTCAATGCGAAGTTTTTTATTAGAGTCAATTCGTCTTGCGACTAAACCCTTTCTGTCAGTACATAAGCCGGGTTTGATCCCGGTCGAAACAAGTAGCTGTGTATAATTTGGGATCAAGGAATTGCTTAGGCTTAGTCTTTGAAAAGATCCAGTGTTAATCTCGTGTTGAAAGAACATCGTAGGCGGTCTCGAATTTCTTAGCTATATTATTCTTTTTTTTTTTCCTGGCTGTAATAAATTGCTAGAAGGATTACGTGTCTCAACAGAGGGACACGTTGACCCCAAAACCATGGCAATTATGTTTGTGCGAGACTTATCTTTGCTAAAACAATGCAATTTAATGGGAGAAAGTTTTGCCTGTTTGTTCGGCAGTTAAGTAGAGGTGGGAATGACAATATAAGTTGGTCTTTCGTTTCTCTCTCTCTGTCTCTCTCTCTCTTTTTTGAACTTGTAAATAAAAATGACAGAATGGGGCCGTGGCATTGTTGTCAGTCAGTGCTTGATGGTGTGGTTTGTTGCCGTGGTTACAGAGGTAGTAGTAATAGTGGTAGTAGTAGTAGTAGTAGTAGAAGTAGTAGTAGTAGTAGTAGTAATACTAGTAGCAGTGACAGTACATGTAGTAGTGATCGCAACAGCAGCAGTGGTAGAAGTAGCAGCAGCAGTAGGCGTAGAGTATAGACAGACACCGTGATGGTAGTGGTAGCAGTGGCGGAGGTAGTTATTGTAGTTGTGATAGTAGTAGTACAAAAAGTATTAATAGTAGTATTAGTACCTAGTAGTACTAGTAGTATCAGCAGCCGTAATGGTAGTAGTAATAGTGGTACTAATATTAGTAACTGTTATTGTCGTTTTTAAGGGTTTTTTTGCTTTTAACACCTTCCATTTTCAGCTGCTTGGCTACAGCGATCCAGACAACTGTGTCAACATGTCAAAAATCTATGTGACACAAATCTATCTTCCAGTAACAGCAGTCTTAAACATCTTATGACCGAAACTTCTTTTCTTTAATGCATCATCCTCATCATCATCATCATCATCATCATCATCCCATCACCTGACTATCATCCAAAATAATTGCATTGCATTTCTCAAATTTTGCAAGATTCTGACAGGCTAGTTTTATACACGGCTCCACGGTGTGTAAAGAAGGTTTTGAAAGTACCGAGATTTCTCTTTAAAACAAAACACTGAAGTCTTTGAGGAATTTTGTGAGCGCTAAAGAGCTTTGAGAGAAAAGCACCTTCTTTTGGACACAGGAAAGTGCGAAAAGCTGGGCAGTACGGCATAAGTACTTGGTACTGTCTTGTAACAACTGGTGACTTCACAACATGGGACAGGTTCTCTGCAGGTGTAGTCATTCCGCAGCTTCAGTGTCCTCGGCGTTATTTGGCTCTTTGTACTAATCATGGGGCGATTTAGCAGCCTCCTGCAGCTAGCACTATGGTGACCCCACCAAGCTTCCTACTAGTCTGATGCCCATTTTCCGCAAGCGATCCGATATCTGAAGTACCAGTTCATGTGGGTTTTCAAATTTCGAACGGATCATAAATTTTTAACTTCAAATGGGATCGATCAAAGCACCAAATCGGTGGATTTAAAAATATTCATCAAAATTACCCTTTTTAAAATTCAGTGTAATTATTCTTCTTTGGTCGATGTACTTCGCCATAATGTTTCTAGTGAGCATTCGCACAAAAGCCTAGTGTTCTATTATTATTTGTTTAAATTTTATTTTGGTCTGTGATAAAAACATTTTTGTCCAGTGTCTTCAATAGTCTTTATTTACGGTAATCGGAATGTATTTCTCGTGCATTCATTGATAAATTTGTCAAGAATATAATTATTTTATCTGTATGATATGCCGATGCCAAAGAACTCTTTCGATTTCACTTTCGCGACTCCTATGATTCCCATTCACACATTTTTTTTTAATTAAAAAAAAAAAAGAAAAAGAAAATAAAGGTCAAGCCACATTCTCCGGACTGAAAATAAAACCAACTGGGTTCGGGCATTTCATAACTTCGTTTTCGTGACTTAAAAAAGTACGAAAAAAAAAAAACACATTATGCGTTAGAAATGGACTCGGCGATGGCGTCTCTGTACAGATTGCTAGAATGCTCTGATTATAAAGAACTCTACTGACTAAATTCTACAGTTTTACAATTTTCTTTCATACATTAATTTTGACACCAAATCTAAATTGACAATATTGTGTGTATTTAATGGAAGATGAGAATAAGAACAAATGTAATTATTCAGACATAAACAAACGGTAGGTCAAGAGCAAAGTTGTTCAACGAAACATAATTCAGACCCCCTTTTTTTTTTGCTGTTTGGATATTGGTGTGTTTGGGAAACAAAGCAGCCCAAGGACAAGGGGCCTAGATTATTTCCTAAACGTCTTACTTAATTAAAACTGGATTTAGACATCAGTCGCCAAACACGATCTTTATTAGATCATTAACACAAGGAGATGACTATCCTCTCATGACAGGGAATAAGCCAGGCTGGCTCCCGATTGGACATAGAATTATTATGTGCATGACTATATTGTAAAGAAAATATTTAACAATACAGATCCCGAGCTGAACTGTTTTCTTTCTCTACATCATGCTGCCACAACCAAACACTTTCGAAGGAATCAATGTGATTAATATTTTTTTTATTTTTTTTTACAGAAGAAGTTAATGCATTCTTGACGTCATATCCTTATAAGTGGGCTTTCAAATTAACCGAGGTCTCTCCGTGTGAACTATGTTGTGCCGCGGTAAACATTAATTCACATATACACCAGTTCCTGTTGCAATATTGGTTTCTGTACGTGACTGTTATGTTAAAAGCAGCTTTTCCGTCCTTGTAACCGGTGACAGTAAAATGCGGATTTAAGACTTGATATTGGGAGAGTCTAATAAACCACACATTGTTACGAGTTGATGGCACGCAAATTTGACTTTGAAGCAGGTTGTCTTACACATGTTTCCTCTGTAAATCTCCCAATAAAGTTAGGATTTAATGTGACGTTCCCGAATTCATTAATCGACATGACACCTGATTCATGAAGGGAAAGGAGCTGGGCGACCTTTCATACCGCTGTCAACCTAGTTTCATGGTTTGGCATATTTTAAACCTCTATTATAGACCCCTGAATTTGGCAAATGGGCATTATAACCGACAGCAATTCAAATTATTTTATGACTTTGTACATGCATGTGAATGTCGAGATAAGATAAATATTTCCTTGTTCAAAGGATTTTGAAGGGATTCACCGACCGAAAAATTGTCTCATCGCCAAAAATGTACCTTATCGATAGCCAGTTTTGAAATTTTTATGGCCGTATATTTTTGTACATACCCGGGTGGTGCGAAGCAATAGAGGTTTTACCCATACTTTCTTTATCTCAGCACTTAATTTTAATCTGCCCTGATCCGGCGTTCTCAGACTGAACTGTAATGAAGTGGAAAAACTTAGATAAAAACACTGGCATTGTGATTATCTACGAATAAGTCTATTCCCCATTCTAAGGAATACTGGAAAGTATAGGAATCCCAGGGCTGGCAGAAATAGAAACTAAACATTAGAATAATACCTCTTTGATTAAACTCGTAAACCGTGCACTTTTTATCTTTAAATAGCTTTGTCTCATAGAGATATTTCCATGCAATATGTACGTCCAATAACCAGTAGATAGAGAGCTCGGTCCAAATGCCAAAGCAGTAAGTTTCGAATCCCGCTCGGTGGCGGGAGTCCAGCCTGACAAAATGCACAATGGCAGCCTGACGGGAACTTGTCTCTTCCTACATCTTCCAGTGATTCAATCGTGTGTTCATTCTTTATCATTATCTTCCACGCGCGTCCTCCATTTCGTCTCAGCTTTACCGTGTTCACAGGAATCTCAATCATAAAAATATATTCATCTACCTCCTTTTGTTCATACTTTTATCTATCTCAGCGATGTCAATGACGTTATGTTGGTAGGGAAATATATCACTGATGTAATATCCGCTACACCTACTCTGTTTTCGAATCATCAAACCCAGCTACTGCAACACTGGAGAAGGTAGTACTAAATAATTGAAATTTGTAAGCCCAAGGACGCAAATTTATTATTTTCCCTCGTCACGCCATAATCCTGAAGACAAACTGGACAAATCCCATCAGGGTTTCAGGACAAATCTCTCCAAGGTTTTCTATTGCTCATTAGTGGGCGCCCAGATCAATGTTATCTGCCCTTGATAAGACCAGTAAAAGCGCAGAGTCCGACCGGCAATCCAGCGTTTGACACCCGCTCTAAGCCACAAGTCATGATCCTTTTCTGGTCATTCATAATCAGGTTTTCAAAGAGGTGACGTGCCACTGCTGCTAGGAACCCTTAGGACGCGACAGGAAACATAACAGTACCAAGAGACTGTATAAAAACTCTTCGTGTTCGACGGGTAAATTTACTGTCTCGCCAGAACCTCCAAATTTCCATAACTCCTGTTTCTTTTCTCCTCAAACATGTCTTGACTCCATTCAGATTAACGTGTTCATATGAACCTGTGGGAAGTCTCCTATTCAGCAACCAATGTGTCTTTGTACTACATCACTGAGAAATTATAACATATATTGTTTTGTTTTGTTTTGTTTTGTTTTGTTTTTGGTTCATTTTAAATATTCAAGACATGGTTTGTTATTCCCAGTTTGTTTTTATCATGTTAAAACAACATCACCCAATGGAGAAAATAACCCATCTCGCCAATAAAGGCAGAACTTGATATTCTAGTAATTCACAACAAGTGATGACACAAACTGCACACATTTTATCATTTTGAAATGAAATATGAAATTGCTTGAAGCCCAATGTGAGCACGGCCAATGTAATATACAACACAAAGGTTTTGCAGTTGTTACATTGCTTTTGTTTTAATTTCTTTCATATTCCCTTTTTGTTTGGTAACAAAGCTGTAGATTACATCACTGAGCTGAATATTTATTATGGTATATACTAGTTACGCCATTCCATCTTTTGTGATGGCAGTGGTGAATGAGTTCTATCTGTCCTGATCTGGGTAACACCCCCTTGTTATGGGCAAAGAACCCGCAAAGGGATAGGATTACCTAAATGTAACCTCATACCTTTTCCTGTCTCTTTTTCTTTTGGCAATGGAATTGAAAACAAGTAATCAAATACGATGATGAGACTTTTGCGAACTGTCAGCCGATTTGCTCATGGCGAATTGAGGACTAGATCTAGTTAAAAAGGAACCTAAAATGTTGCGAGGCACAATCCTCGGTCGAGAACATGTCTGCTCTAATCTTGCACTGGATACACAGTATCTCCAAACTTGGGTAGCAACTTGTCCACTTTTATCAACTTCAAAGAGACCGTGTCCGAGACAAATGGCTCCTGTAGTAGCTTGACCCTCGTTTATTGCGCTCGGAAGTGTCGGCGCTTGTCAAAATGTTTGACGTGTTCATTACTTTGAAGTAAGAAATTAATTTGTTTTAAATCGCAGTGTAAGCTGTAAGACCGCTGCCCTCCCTGTATGTTTGAAGAGGCGAGGGGGAGAGCTGTATGTGACTTGATTTACACCCAGTCGGACGGGCCAGTGTCTAGACAAAAATGCTAGGGTTATATCTAGTGGTTAAATTTAATGGGTATTTGCTCGGACTCGCTACCCTGATGATTATGACGCAGGCAAGTCTGGCCTGTCCAGGACACGCCCTCTCGCCCTACCCCCAAGCCCCAAGCTTCTTCGTCACTGTCTGTGAAATGTAGATAGGCTAATCATTCTGCCGCCACCATGTTTTTGTTCTTGCCGTTGATTCACGGTAAGCAGGGCAAAATGCAATGATGGTTTTTACCAAACTCAGAGCCGGATTTTAAACCCAGTCGGGCGTCGAGGTGAGAAATATCAGCAATCAATAATCAATACCACAGCTTAAATTTCGAGAATGGTGAGATTCTGGGGAAGGGAGGTCACTGCACTGGCACTACCGCGAATATAATAATATTAATTATTTGCTTAGATGTTATGGATTTATTTTGGTTAAGAATGGCTGTCTCAACTTTCTCGTATCCTGCATTACGGATACTATAATATTACAAGAGCATCAAACTTAAAAGAAGTTTTTTTGTTGTTTTTTTTATTAAAGTAAACAAAACTCACTTTGAACTTTCATTCATGAGCTCGATGAAGCCACCTGTGTTTATGTTGTACTGGAAACATGCGTAGTGACAGTTATATTAGCTCTGGGGGGTTTCATTGCTAAATCCGTGTATTCGGTGAATTAGTTTAGTTTTCAGATGTGCCGGTACCTTTCTGTACCTGTGGTCCGGCCAGCAAATTAATGAGGAACTGGCTACTGCAACCGAACATCAGTTCCGGCATAACAAGTCGTCTTGGTAGCTCCTGATCGTGGGTAACTTTTTTGTCCCTGGTGTAATCTCACGAATACATTCAAAACTCTGGCATTATGCGAGTGGTGTGCAGAAATCCTGGACAAGTTCTGAAATATTGAGTCTGGAAGGTGTAGACGGTGAAACACACCCCGTCCCATTAGATGGTGATAAATCTGGGTGATTTAAACAGTATCTGGTCGGGTTACACTGCGCCTGGCTATCTGCACTCACAGCCGTGCGAGACGGCTGGTTACTGGGTCAATTCGAATACAGAGCTGACAATTTAAACATACCGATTTGTGCCATAATAATAATTGTAGCTGAAGAGCACGATACCTCAAAATTCTGTAGTTTCTTTGTTCATATATAACAATCAAGTTTATCATACTGTGGTGCTATTATTGTTCTTACAGCCTGGTTGTTCAATAAGGTTAAAAGGTGATCGATACAAATTGAAGTAACCAGTTTAACTAACAGCAGGAGTGGAATGTTCCTATGCTCAGCTGATGTTCATTTAGGAAATGGGGGAAAAGAAAGAAAGATTACTTTAAGAATATTAAAGATTTTAAGATTTCAATTAAATTATTTGACGTGTAAAGAGAGGACGCGCATATTCTGCTTAGAACTATAAAATCGAAAGATATAAACTTCGAAATAACTGCACATTATGAACCACTATATTGACTCCGATCCTATCCATTTCATTCGATTACTGCAAATGAAATATGCCCAGGTCAGATCGACACAGCATACAGAAGACGGAAATTCCCGATAATCGCCCGGTATTACCAAGGGAGCTGTAGATTGTAACTTGTTATTGAGGCAGTGAGCATCCATCTTGCTTTGCGTCAGTCCGCATCATCCAGTCCCGCGGCGCACCGATAAGAAGGCCAGCACGTTACACTATAAACATGTCACCTTTCTTCCAGCCTGTTCCCCTGGCTAATTACCGCTAGAAATTTCCTCCGATGATCTTGATGAACTAGTCCAGGGCTCGACATCAGCATTAAACAGTTAAAAACGTGTGTCCGCGGCCAACTCCCAACTACCAGCCACTTTGCCAAGTACGAGCCAGTGGCGTCGTCGGAGGTAGACAACATTTCTTTAGTTTCCAGTTTTTCACTCCAAATGATTACAATCGTTCTTGCCGCTGTATTGGACTCTACACTCATCCTTGGGACCTGAGGCAAAATTGGAATTGTTGTTATTGTCGCTTTTACGTTTTTTTGGGCCCAGAACAATGCAGAATTTAACCACTCGTTGGGCATAAAAGAAAAAAAGCACCACATTCCAGTTTCTTTTCTGTTTGCATGTATTCTCGAAATACTTAAGTGTAACGGCTGTTGTGAGTTTCACTAACCGTTTCCTCTCGGTAGCGGTGACATTATCGTTTTGCGTATACTACAGAGATGGTCTATATTTTCAGGGAAGGTCGATTTGGAACATCTTCTTTGTCTTGAACGGTTTTGCATTGTCAGGCAGTTCTTGTATTGTCTTGAGGGGTCTGTCTGTGAATTCCTAAAACTCTTGTTGCTGCTGTTACTATCATTGTTACTACTATCATTGCAATATTCTGCATTGCATCAATATCCCACTTACAGACTTTCGAGAGAAATTATGGGGTGCTTCTGCATCCTCTGCGCCGTACATTTACCCGCGAGACCCAAAAACACGCATTTGGCTGGTACAAGAATGTGATAACAACTACAAATCGAATCTACAATGTTATCTAATCATCTCCTGTCTCCGGGCTTTTCAGGACAATCTTGAACCCCTTTGTCAGGTCTTCCGTTGGCAAGATGCATTCCAGAAAAGAACTGGACATTATTTGCAATACAGTTGTTGTGGTGATAAATGTTGGTGATATTTAAAACGCATTTTCGATTATGTTTTATCTGTTCCTATTTGCCTTGTTGTCTCGGCCGTATTGTGTGTCAGGGAGGCTAGAGGAGATAATACAGAATCTTTTTTGTTTGCATTGACAGGCCATGATAACGACTTTTACAACCGCACCTATTAATGACATTTTGTTGTCTGATATATAAATCCTATGTGGCATCTGTATTTCTCCTCCAGAGATACTTACTGCATATATTTACCCGTGGCCTGCATAGGCACTACAAAATGGGGTTTTCATAACGATAGGGACAATGGCCATGTTAACTACTGCAGTACATGTAGTGGCAATACAACCATAACAACCACTTCTACTGTTACAGTAATATTCCCCTCTGACGTTGTTCTGGTTACTATAACAAAGATGTCATTTTCTAAAACACATGTTAGACCACAATACTGCTATGACTGACGTAATTACAAGTATCATTGTTTTTTAATGCTACTACTAAGATGTCTGCTGTGATTGCTGCTACATATACGAACTATTACAACGTTGACGACTAACTATAAAGGGTGTTAGAGTAAATAATATCAAAACTTAATTTTGTAAAGGAGTAGACTTAATAGATTATTATTTTGTTCATTTAGTTTCGTCTGTTACACAAAGGGGAAACAGGAGAATATTTTTATAAAGTGGTGATTTTGGATGCATATGAAAAAGTTTTTCAGAGAATAATGAAATGGGAGGGATTGAGGTGGCATGTAAAATGACTGATACACTCCATCTGTAACTATCTTGACAACATTAGAATGACGTGGGAAGAAAGAAAAACCAGAGGTGTCAATGTCACATAATTTATGCATTTTATCGCGTTCAAATACTGTTTTCTTCGTAAACAAACAGGGTCATTTTTCAACACTGTATTTCGAAAGAATATTATCTCTAAGATAACGTAAACAAGAGAGATAATGTAACTGTATTTGTGGCAATTACTTCAAAGTCCATCTCTATCTCCACCTGCCAGTTCTTGATCCGCCCAAAAACGGTCAGGAAAACCTAAGAAATCTTTCGTTCCTCCCATTGAAATCTGTTAACTTTTCTAGTTTGGCATGAGACGTCTGCGGGTATCATGGTAACATTTGGAAGCAGTCTGCCTAGCATCAGACACACCGCTTGTTTCTCGACTTTTTTATGTCTATGTTGGAGCGACGTTGTCAACCTCCTGGCTTACAGTGACCTGCCACGAATGCCAGGAGATGCGTTTAAGTCCCAGAAACGTCCCGTTGGTGGATAAAGAAGATGCAGATCACCATGGTATTGTAAAGGATGAAACAAAAGGCTTTGAACAGAAGACACTTGGTGCAATTGCATCTCATACCTCTGAACATGTGAAACATTGTATGAAATTCAGGGCTACATTTTTACAGGAAAGGATCATCACTGTCATATTATTAATTTTATTGTCATGTAATTGGTTTGTTTCATAGTGGCTTTTTCACCTCTTTCGAGAAAGCACTGAATTAGTCATCGCCCCAAACCACTAACAGAAACAATTACTGGGTGTCATTGTCAAAAACCACATAACAGAAACAATTACTGGGTGTCATTGTCAAAAACCACATAACAGAAACAATTACTGGGTGTCATCGTCAAAAACCACATAACAGAAACAATTACTGGGTGTCATTGTCAAAAACCACATAACAGAAACAATTACTGGGTGTCATTGTCAAAAACCACATAACAGAAACAATTACTGGGTGTCATTGTCAAAAACCACATAACAGAAAAAGTTACTGAGTGGGGCATGGTTTTTAAATAATTGCTTTATCTATATGAAATTATCCAACAGGTTCTGTAACAGAATATCATCCTGTTTCATCTTCCTAATTCATAAACACTTCATTGGAAAAGTATTTTTGTTTGCTTGTTTGTTGTACTTGACGTTGCTCTTGTTGTTGTTGTTGTTGTTTGGTTTCAAGACTAGACATGCAAGCATTACCCACCACTGAGATGTTCTGTTTACCTATATGCGTCCCATCTCTGAAGACTTGAATAAAAATACCATTGCGCCATATACCTGAACACCATTGACATTTTAACAACCTGTTTGTTTCGGGTTTGTTTTGTTTGGGTTTTTTTTCAGCCAGTTTAATAATCTTGATCTTGAAAGGAACGTATTCAATAAGTTACGATCCCCAATCTTAGCGTAGGAAAAACCAGTTCAAAGACTATCGATAGGGCAGCCAGATGAGTGCTGAAATCTTAAATGTGATTTATCTACATTCATAAATCTGAATATCTAGACATGAAGTTCGTATTCAATGAGAAATTTATATACCATGTCATTCTGAACCCTGTCGCTGTGTGTTTTGAGGTCATGAATAAATCCGAGCTATATTCAAAGGCAGATAACTCATTTTACTCCGCGACAACCGAAAAGTGTTGTCGTCATATCAGAATGTCAGTGTATTATCAGGGTTTTTTATGAATTTATTCAGAATTCACTCCCGGCCGCGTATATCAAATGTAGTATAAATCAGTAGCTGTTAAGACAGTTTTTACAGCACACCCATGGGTTTAAAATGTTTAAAAGAATTGAAAGGATTAGCCTGACCTCGGAGTCGTTTATCACTTTGTTCATGGTACGAATGCTAGTTGCCTGACGTGTTTGGGTCATTTTTTTTACCCATTGCGTTTGAGATCATCTGGTGCCTGGAATTTGGAGTGGTGTGGTGTTTGAGAGAATAAAGGCTTGTCTTGGGAAGTTGACAGTGTTGTCTCCAGTCGAGGCAGTTGCTGAGGGCTTTGTACAGCATTGCATTCTTTGATTGATCTACTTGGGATTTGTTAGCAGCCAAAACAAAAACAAGAAAATTAATAAATCTAAAAGTGCGTGATTCTCTCACGTAATTGTTATTAGTTATGGTATCTGTCAACATGTCAAATTAATGCTGTGGATATTCATTACCGTCGACAATGTGGGATCCAAGTTTGATAAAAGTATTGCTGTTCGTACCAGATGATGGTGATGCGACCACAGCTGCATGCAGTTTCAAACTTGGATTACATTTGCATTTATTATTGTATGCACATGTTAGAAGCAAATTTCCTCAGGGATCAATAAAGTATAATTTATATACATTCTATAAGTGTCTATTCTATCCTATTTTATTTCATTCTACTCTATTCTAATTCACTGACAATCGGAAATAGAATCGTTTCAGTCGCCCATTCGACTGAACTTGGCATACGAATGGAAATGGAAATGATCCGGCCAGTGTTTAAGTCAGAGATGTGGCTAGGAGAGAGCGACTATTGATAGACTGGAAGAGGGAGAGAGAGGAAGAGAGAAAAAAAAGGAAGAATGGAATGGGCAAGGCAAGTTCTGGGTTGTTTGTTTGAGGCATTCAGTCACGTCTGTTCTTTCATTTGCATTTAAATCAATACCCCATTGATTTAAGTTAAAGTTTAATATTCCTGTTTTCTTCTTCCAGTGTACATAGATAGATAGATAGATAGATAGATAGATAGATAGATAGATAGATAGATAGATAGATAGATAGATAGATAGATAGATAGATAGATAGATAGATAGATAGATAGATAGATAGATAGATAGATAGATAGATAGATAGATAGATAGATGGATGGATGAATGGATTGATGGATGGATTGATGGATGGATGGATGGAGGGAGGGAGGGAAGGAGGGAGGGAGGGAGGGAGGGAGAAAGAGAGAGAGGTAGGTAGGCGGGCAGGGAGGCAGGCAGTTAGGCAGGCAGGCAGACAGACAGACAGATAGACAGACAGATAGGTAAGAGGCGGGGATGTGTGGGGGGGGGGGCAGTACCCATACTACGGTGTACCAGTGAAAAAGCTCAAAAAAGACAATATATCAACGCACGCCAGCATTATCACATTTCCCTCTATTTCTGCTGTTTGTACTCACAGGTCCTGATTGACAAGCAACCTGCGATCTCTTCATTACTACTGTTTACATCTAATCAACATGTCACCAATGTCTAACCATTCCAAGCTTTACGGCCGACATGCCTGGGCCATTATCACCTACAGGGCGTTAATTACAGGTTAATTCCTGCACCAGCGATTGCTCACGCGGAGCACTCATGCAGGTGCGAATACACCTTCCAGATACTGAGCACACAAATACACGTCAGAACTTGCAAACAAAGGAGAAATTAATAACTGGTTTCAAATATGAAGAAATCTGGAAAACACATGGCGTTTTAGGCCTATATTGTTTTTTTTTCTTCTCCATTCTCCCCATCTGCTCAAGGCACCATCTCTCAGACTTTCTAACTCTTTACACCCCTAACAATAGATAAAACGTGCAGCAGTTCCTGGTTTTCTGCTATCTTGTGATTAATTACATAAAATTCATAGTTACCGAGGATCAATTTGTTGTATTTACTTTTTTTTTCTGCTGTATTTACACGTGTTGTTGTGAACACATGTTTTGCTTTACTCCATGGACGTGCAGCTGGAATTGAATCCCTTCAAACAGGGCAGAGAACTAAAAATTCATTATCGTGAAGTTGTACGGGCATTCGGAAAAAAACTGTTGCCAGGTAGTTGATCTCATAAAATTAGGCCTACACGTAGGCCTACATCGTATTTCCAAAACATGAACTGACGTTCTTGGAGCCAGTTTAAGGTTTACCCTTTGATAGTAATGACGCAATTGAAATGAGCAAGTGAAGGAAACACTAGATTTAGTGTCTTTCCAGTCAGTTTCCCTGCTCTCTCGAGAACAAGATTAATTGAGTTCAAAAGCCAAGCTGTACCAACCCCAGGACCTCAGAGCATTTGCAGCAGTTCTAAAACAAGTAGGTGAACCTTACTCTCTCTCTCTCTCTCTCTATCTATCTATCTATCTATCTATCTATCTATCTATCTATCTATCTATCTATCTATCTATCTATCTATCTATCTCTCTCTCTCTCTCTCTCTCTATCTATCTATCTCTCTGTCTCTCTCTCTCTCTCTCTGTCTCTCTCTCTCTCTCTTTCTATCTATCCATCTCCCTCTCTGTCTCTCTCTGTCTCTCTCTCTCTGTCTCTCTCTCGTCTCCCTCTCTATCTAAGGGTCAGTCCGTCTGCCTGTGTGTATGTGTGTGTGTCTGTCTGTCCGTCTGTCTATCTATCTATCTATCTGCCTGTCTCTGTCTACTCTGAAAAAATTCCCTTCAAAAAAACCAAAAAAAAAGGAAAAAGAAAGCATAGTACAAGAAGACACAAAAACCATAATATTTATCATAATAATATAAAGTCAGGATTAGCCCTTTCAAATATACAGTATATTATTATCCCAATATCGGTGAAACAAATAACATGTCATCTTTGAATCCCCCCGTCCCCTCCCCCCCCCCCCTTTTTTTTTTTTGCTTTCAAAAAAAAAAATCGACAAGGAAATCGTTGTAATTACAAGGGAAATCCACAAGGAGAGAAACAGATCAACAGAGAACAAAAGCTTTGACTTCTCACGACATGATGTGTTGACACCCTGTGTCATTCTGTTGTCAAAAACATGATATGATACAGCAGATAAGTATCAGAACTGATGCAAACACTGGTCGACCTCTTCGAGGGTTTATGCTAAACCCAAGTATGTGAAAATATCGTTAAATAAAGATACATGTATATCGCAACTGCATTCTGTATAGCTTGCTCCAAAGAAAAACCCCCATGCAATGCATTCAGTGATGCATTTCGCTTAAATTTTAAAGAAGGTAAAAAAGAGACGGCAAGTTAAATCCGGATTCAACTACGCCCACTCTGTCTGTCTGAAATATCACAATAATGAAAGTGCACAGCCGCAAATCTTGTAGATGCTGCACACATTTTTTTTTATTATGGTAGACAGCGAGATACACATATATTAAAAATAACAGCAACAACAACACAGCAAATCTGCGGGGTCGCAGCATGGCTTAAAGCAAGGACAAAATGTGGCGAAAAGAAAAATTTCTATGTAGCAAACGCTGGCATAAGAAATAATAATAATAATATAGAAACGATGCTATGAAACGTAAAAGAAAGGGAAAGGGAAGTTAAGTTTTCGGTCAAGGGATCTTCTTCAGGACAAAAAACAACAACAAAAAATAAATAAGGGTAACAGGATAGAACATTGAACAAATGAAAACATTTAAAATGTTTTATAAATCCGGGTACATACAGTCTGCGAGTTCTAGACTTGCCTTCTAGGAATGCAAACCGTCCGCCAATGCATGATATGATGGCTCGAAGTGACATATAAAATAAAAACAAAATAAATAAAAATGGGTGGGCGGGTAAAAAGGGACAAACAATAATAAATCATGTCCCGTTTCTTGTGAGGTGACATCATCTGTTTAGTCGGCTTTTTTCAACTTTTCTCACCCTTAATTTTTGGTAATTTCAAAGGTTTTCAATGCAAGTATAACGAGATAGCGGCGTTGTAAGAATACTCACGAGCTTTAATCGCTTAAAGTTCTCTCTTAAGCTGGGTTTTCATTATATACGGAAACGGCAACAGAAACGTCAAAACCCTTCAAGTAGTGAAATAGGAAGAATGGTTTCATGTGGATCGAAACACCGTTTCCGTACCCATGGAAACACTCTTTCTTTTTACTGCATAATTTTTCTTTTTGGGGGCGTTTCCGTTTCCATACAGAATGATGAAAACCCACTTTAGGCAGTCATATCGTAGCTTCAAGGAACAGAAACAGGTTTGTTTAATAATCGTTTATTACTCAACTAACCTTCAAATTATATGAGATTTTTGCAGATTCAGTAGGACAGGATGATATATTTATTCACACATCTAACAGTTTAATTAACAAAAAACATGAGAGCTTTGAACGCCCAAACTTCAAAGGCAGAGAAAATTAAGACGAGCTGTCTACGCGAACTAAAGTGAGGGAAGCGGGAAATAGGATGTGCAAGATGTTCTCCGTAAATGTTCAATATGATCAAATTTTCCCGTTTTACTCTGACGAAGCTGGGAAATCAAATTTACTCTTTAAGATTTTTCCACCATGAATGTCTCTAAATATCAGGGAAGTGAAAATAAATATATACCCAGATTATGTTCAGGGTGGCTTCTTTTTTCATGGTAGACACCGTTAACAACGTACGCATTTACGCACGTTGATGCAGTAAGAAAAGGCCGAAACTGTAAAATGCAAAAGCCCCAGATTAACTATAATATTGCCGAACCCATGCAGATAAGTGGATTCTTTTGGGGGGGGGGGGGGGGAGGGAAATCTCGATTCATGAACCTTTTGGACCTCTGATTTGGTGGCTTCTCCCTGTACCATTAATTTTAAGCTGGATGTTATAAGTTTATGGAAAATTGTTCATGAACAGGGCATTCTTTTTTTTTTCTTTTTAATGAGATTTTGAGCTTTGCTAAGAATGACATTCAGAAAATCAAGTACGTGTACTTAGAACTCGCTGAGGTTTGTACCTTTGATAATAATTAAGTTTCTTAGGTTTAAAATGTTATGTTTCTTTTTAAAAATCGAGAAGAAGTGGAGTTTCTGTGATCATCAAAAGGTACCATGAAGAATGAATTAAAACGTTCATGTACACTCGTATAAACGGAAAGCAACAAAACCTCGTTCTGGTCATCATATGGCTATGCTCTTTCTCAAAATGTTCAAAAATATTTTAGCAAATTGTTATTGCCATTCTGAATTTGTGGGGAAACATGGACATTCTTAGCTTATTCTTTTACCTGGTATTTAACCTCTCCCACTCACAGACCACACACGAAATAATCTCACGTGTGCACAGGTTGTACATGTCGAGTCTTACCATAAAATCAAAATAATTCTTTCATCACAGCTATCTTAGAATGATAACTGAAGTATCGTCCTGGCCTTGTAAGAGTTAAGTACAGCAACACTTATTAAAAATAGAGATTAAAACAAAACTGCCAAAAAGGTATGCTTCAACTTGTGAATGACACAGCAGGAAGTCAAACATGTACACTGAGAGAGGTTGTGTGTGGGGGGGGGGGTGTGAGAGAGAGAGAGAGAGAGGGGGGGAGGGAGAGAGAGAGAGATACAGAGGAGAGGGGGGAGAGAGAAAGAAAGAGAATTCTTCCAGCTTCACCAAGCAATCGCTGAACTTGCAAGTTTGCCATTACCCCCAGAGTATAAAATGAAGTCAAAAATATTGTTTAGCGAGACATAAAAGTATTAAAGTATCATCCTGTAACGTGTGCAGAGTAAACACTCAGATTTATAGTACAACCGATGCACAAAAAAAGTAATCATTAGCTTGCTTGGGCCGTTATGACCCATGTATTTCAGCACCAGTAGATAACATGCTCTGACTGGCTTGTAAATGGGGAATGACTTTTCTTTCATTTGAGCACATGGCAAACATTTTATTGTGGGAGCCGCTGACATAATGACATAAATAAACCTTACTTATCTCTCAAAAGCAGATGGCATGTCGAGCTTACAATCTCGAATGGCATAACAAACCAAAACTTGTTTGACCACACCTAGATATTTTTTACCTCGTCAATCTTACAGTCATCCATCTCTTCTCGGCCCTCTCCCTGTCATGTGACCGAAAAAACACCGTATAAACCCTGAAAAATATCGTATAAGCCAACATACACTCGAGCCAAAAAGTTAAGCAACCTTCACTAACAAGATTTGTGAACTCTTGCCATTCAATTATTGACTTTTTTGTTTTTGTATAAAAGAAAATTTTGTTTAAGTCATTAAGCCCCATTTTTGGGGTGGGTAAAATGAAATTGAATGTGATTTCAGACTTACATAACAATAAATTGATTCCAATGAACGTGTTTGAATTAATTGAAAAATAAAGTTGTCAGTTCTGAGCATAACCCAGAGTTGCTTAACTTTTTGGCTCGAGTGTAGGTCAAATTCACTTGTCAACAAAACTTTACAGTGCAGTGTGCTCTGTCTCTCTTGTTGTGTTTTAATTTTTAGTGACTTATAGTTTCTTTCGGTCATTTCCAGATGGAAATTGAACCAAAAATTAAAGTGAGGAGTAAAGAATTTCTTTTTTTTGGGTCGTCAAACCTAAATTTTCTTTTTAGCCTAAATGGTCTTTTTCCATAAAACGGGAACTCGGTCCTCTTTCTCTCTCCCACGTGCTTATTAATTTTCGCCACTTTCTTCTTGTTTTTCCTTTCAGCAAAATCTGTTATTCTTCATTCTCCTCGTTCAGTTTCTTAATCTTTCTCAGTCTTTCATGGTTATCAGCATTTTCACTCTTCATACTTTGACACAAACCATCTTGTCTTAAGAGCAACACAGCAAGAATCTTAACTTTTGAGTGATTGTACTCACAGTAAAAAAAAATTAATAGTCTCAGTAACATGCGTAAATCGTACAGAATTCTTCTTAAAACAGCGAAGCAAAAAAATATAATAAAAAAATTATAGATTACTCTGCAATCGCAGGATCGTATTATTATAACAGTTTTATTGATAAGCGATAAAATACAATTAAATTGAATTTTTCGAGGTGGGTCTTTGTGCTTATTGGAAACCCTTCAACTTCAAGGGTTTTTAATGGAAAATAAATGGATTATAACCGCTGATGTTTATGGGGAAAAAGTGTTTGTGTGTGGGGTGGGGAGGGGGAGGGGGAGTAAGTATACATGTATATGTGTGTATGTATATAATATATTCAGTATATTGCCTTCAGCTGTGTACGTTTGCAAAGTTACTGACTGACGTTGGCCATGTTGACACGATCCAGGAATTTTATCAGGTCACGGCCTATCTTTTGCAAGTACATTATTTTCCTAACTGCACTGTGAGATCTACGATACGCATTTGCACTGCCACGACCTCAATTCTGTCTTTGGAATCAGCGACAAGATCATATTATTTATTTGCATTGGACAAAGGGGCGTAATATGATAAAAAATGTTGACAGATTTATTGCCCGTCTCTTCCGGACGAGCAAACATTAGTTGTATGGCGTGCCTAAATACAACGCCATCAAGCGGCAGTAAAGTGTCTTTTCTAATGCCTGTCATTCTGCGACTGCGGTTGACAAGGGCTGACAAATGCCTAGGCTTTCAGTAAAGATTGTATTTTTAATCTAATTAATTTTTGCACAGTCACAACATGTAAGTTATTTACATAAATGCGAAACATTTTTTGTTTAGCGTCAGAATAAAATTATGGCAATGTTCATTTTAATATTTTCAGAATTTAGTTGCTGTGACATTATGCACCATATTATTCAAGAGTTTGTTGAAAAATGTGATGTCAATTTTACACTTTTTTTTTTTTTTTTTACTATTCTATGTTCTGGATGCCACATTTAGCGCAGTAACTTTAGACTTAGCAAACATTCAAGGAACTGCCGTTGAAATTATATTTATAGCGACTGTAAAAAAAAAAAAAAGGACCACAGTGACCGATAAGCATTTTGTTAATGGAAATAATAATTGTGCATTGACCTGTTCAATATTAATTCGTTGATCATTAAATTATTATTTTGACTCGACCTCAAGGGCGATTTTATGATATTTGTTGTTGTTGTTGTCGTTGTTTTCATTTTGTTTTACAAAGGCATTTCAAGTAAATGTATGTTAATAATATACCGGCAGTTTTGTTGTTGTTGTTGCTGTTTTTATCCGAAAACAGAGTGGACACAGGACAGACCATGTCGCCACATTCGTTGTCCGAAAGACGTAATATGTATCTCTCTCTCTGTGATTATTTGTGACTGAAACAAGATACGGCACCTGAATTGACTAGGGTAGAAACAGTTCTAGGGGACTCAAAAATGAAACAGCTGGAGTCTATGACAACAGAGAAGAAAACATCACAGAAGGAAGAAGCTAAGAACTCCAGAAGACAATGGATGGAAAAGGGTAAAGAGGAGAAACAAGGAATGGGCTTCCCATTATCCAACTCTTTATCTTAGCATGTCAAATGCTTTCGCAATCTGTGAATAAAACTGCTTAGGATACGCCCGTGTTTGGGTTTTTCCTCCTGAAGGAATGTAAGCTCATTTGTATTGGGGAAAGGGGGCGGGGGTTAGTTCGTGACTGACACATTGATGGCCCAGGCTGATGGCAGTTTCGGGTGCCCTCTCACTATTTCTACAGCTGATGAAAGAAACTGATAGCCAACACCCCGTTACTAATAAAGAAAAATGCCCCCAAGCTTAAACCTATGAGTCAAGCACCTGTCGTTTTTTGCCTTATTAAGTCCGAAAAATAAAGTCCTGCGCATAGAGCATTTTAAATGGATATGCGCTATATAAATGCTATACATTATTATTATTATTATGTCCTTTGATTAACACTATTCCAACGCCCTTCCACCAACTTTTGAGAAACTGATGATTGAAGTTTCACGTGCTTAGAACTTTTAGAGATACTTTTTTTTTCTTTTTAGTAATACTCAAAAAGCACACACCGAATCCGCTTGATACTTTGACACACAATGGAGAAGGCCTGAGGACGTAGCGCGTAGTGTGTGCCGCAGATCAGCCAAAATGTGGAGATACAACCTTGTCATTCTAAGGGGATGAAGTGTTTGAACCTCAACTGAAAGAAAATTCCTTTGGATACAAAAATTAAAATCATTATATTATAGTTAAAATCACAAAGAAAGAGAGAGAGAGAGAGAGTCCCCTCATGCGTGATTTCTGCAAAAGGCGAACAAAGCGGTTTTGTGTCCTAAAAATGTCAAGATGTCCCCGTCAAGTATTTACGACGTTTATGTTGCTTTTATTGCACCGGGTAGCGGTGAGAGTTAAGTGAAATGGTTCAGAGTGTTGTCCTTTCATTTGGTATCCATCCCGGGTGCTATGGTGTTGGGGCTCTTCGCCCCTTGACAAAAGAGTGTGACGCTGATGACCACAGATAGCAGAGGTGTAATAATGGCCTCTCAAATAGCCAGAAGCCACGATAAACACATCATTGTCACTTTTTACATCAAAAGTCTGTGTAAGCTAACTTTGAGTCAACCCCACAGGGTGGATGGCGGACGAACAACGCAGTATATAGTAGTATACAAGATGGATCAATCCAGATTACCAGACAATGCTGACCTGAAGTAAGGCAGAGTTTTATTGTGAGCGTATTTAAATAATTGCTGTGAGAAAACAACCCACACCGTGTACACTTTACTGGACAGAATAATTATACAACGCAGAACTATCCCTTTTATCAGATTCATTTCGATAGGGTTGAGTAAAAACCAACCTGAAACAACACATTATTTGTGGACACCACTAAATCATTTTCTTCAGGATAAAACAGGAAAGACACCACTCACTCGGATATTACTAGGCTTGATTAATGCATGGCATTCGTTCTTTCGACTAATAATGTGAAGGAAACTCTGGGCCGTTGTGGCTCCATATGATAAATGCAATGTTAGCGTGAGGCAAGCATACCAAACTAATATTGCATGTTGCTGCCTAATGTTCCGCTTGTTGTCCAATAAAAGCGACATTGTTTTCGGTTTTCAATTATTCAGAACAGTCTGATTGATCGACAAAACGTCGGCGACTTTCATGTCGGCAAAAAAAAAGAAAGTTGGGCGATAAATGGAGGAGGCGGGGCTGGAAAGGATGGTGGCAAAAAATGGCTTTCTCCACTTTGGAACGTGACTTATTCAAGTGGCTGCACGTGCTTAAAACGTTCACCGTCGCAGTTCTAGTTGATGTTGTTGAACTTATGACTCTTCCTCTTGTTATCTTTACTGATTGTTAATATTTTCATTCCTGCGGGTATAATCACATGACTGTATTGTTATGTCTGTAAACTGGTCATGTTCACTGAAGTTGTCGGTGATGTGTGACTTGCAAAGATTTGTTTTCGGCACGCCACCTGAAAAATTATGTGCACTCGCAAGATTAGCTGTAATCCAAAAAGAAGAATTGAAAACTCATAGGAGAACGACACTTTATTGCGACGAAAGACGAAATAAAATTCAACAGTAAATGCAGTACAAAATTTTAGTAGCAGCAGAAGTTCTTTGGCGTCAAGGGAAACAAATCAATCAATTGGGACTTATCTAAGTTCATTATTTGAAAATTGTAATGTCATATTAATAAATTATATTCTTTATGCATCAGGTCTACAGAATATGTGCCACGTGCATGATTGTACAGTTTGATCGCTGTAAAGATCGATGTTGATGAGAATACGCTGGCATATGAAAGCATTTTTGGGGGGGGGGGGGGGGGCAACATTCACATATAATACATGCATTTGCGATATATCACCCGAAATGGGTTTGTCCTCTTGTTTCATTATTTCTTTTTCACAGTGCCAGTCCTCATTTCCTTTTGATGAAACAAAAAGTAGGGGGGGGGGCGGGGGATGTAGATTGTTCAGTAAATCGGAACTGTGTTATTCTCAAAAACGTTTACCTTTTCCTGTGCCCTAAAAGGCCTTACTTGCTGGAAATAGGAACAGCTGTTGCAACGCCTAACCCATAATGACAGGAAAAGCCTTGTCACATCTCTGTAGGGGGGTTCATGTATACCATGGTGTCCATTCCATATCCCTTATTGTGAGAGGTGACAGTGACGAAGCGCCTGTGACAAAGGTTTTGTGGTTGCAGATTTCCAACATAAAGAGCGCTGTCAGTGCTTAATAAGCCTCAATTAAATTAAATTTACAAGCAGCGAAAGGCAGCTTTTCTGCCGTTTTGCAGAAAAAGACCTCATCCCTCCAATCTGAGTAATATTCGTCGTCATTTCATATTATGAAATAATTATGCTCTATCCTTCAATCTTCAGTAATAATTTGGTGAGGCTGTTTCTTTTGATCATCAAAACAAAAAGAAATTAAACAGACTGAGAGCAACGCGTAATGTTTTTTCACTTCTCTTGTCAAACTTTGTTTTTGTTGTATACGGTCATTTTCCAGAGAAGGGCAATTTTGAAGAACATGCGAAACATTCCAGAACTATCAGGGACGGAGTTGGATGGATGAGGAGGGGCTGCTCAAAGGATAATAACTTTAATAGATGATTTATTAATAAGTTGTCACCATTAATGCAAGCTAACATGGAGATGCCATTGCTTACTGGTGTTCTGTTTCTGTTTGTCAATGAGGGGCGTGAGCCGCTGCAGGGTGGGGAGAAGGAGGAGGAAGTAGACTGATGGTAGAAACTGAGAGTATCAGATCACTTTTTTTTTCTCACAGACACGAGATAGTAGATGTCACAAATCCCAGACTGGGAGATGTAATAAGTATGACAGGACAACAATCACGAACAAACAAGTTTAACACTTAACAGAACAACCCATCAGACTCACACATTTATTATACATAAATTATACAGATAATAGCGCAATTACATACATTATATTATTGAACTTCACTGCCGTACAACGGCCTTACTCGCACATGCACTCTTCCTCGGATCCACGATCCGGTAGTTACTTCCTCAAGGCACTTCGGCCTCAGCCTCTCCCCTCAGGGTCTTAATAGCACATTAATAATTCACTGACACCGCAGTCTCTCAATATCACCTTCCTATTGTCATACGCCTTAGCACTCCCCTCGCACCTCAGCAGGGCAATAACACATTATTATTTCCATAGCCATCAACATGGCAACAACATAGTATCAGTTCACTAGCCTATCAACATGGCAACAATATAGTATCTCATTCACTCTCATATCTACGTCCCTGTCCGTGGCCTGACTGCCACGACTTTATGTGCCTCTACTGTCCTGCACCGACAGTCTCACTTCTGGCCTATGTATGGCCTCCGGCCCTATGCTGGCCTATCACTTGTGCTCATCGAGGTGGCTCTTCGGCCCGTCCCCGACACCTACAAGAATAACATTACATTGGTATAATACCCTACCATTTCTATTCACTCCACCTCTCCTCACAATCCATGAAGCGTACACACACTAGTTCACCTTTCACTCACCACACATCTTACGGTAACACACCTCCATCGGAGTACACACTACTCACTCGCGCTACAAATCCATGAACTCACTTTCATCTATCGCTCATGGCGCACATTGCTATATTCAATATCAAGGACTTCCACATTCCTCACATATACTTATTTACATCATGGTAATAGACGAATATAATATAATACATCAATCATAATAATCAATCAACATTCTACGTACCAGTCATCACTGGAAAGACTCTATCACTAGTCTTCTCGACTGCTCCCTTTATGTCCGCCCGATGGGCTCTTATTCACAGGTCCGCTCCGTCGGACCTTCTAACTTGCAGTGATAGTAATACATCGCTTTCGCCTCATTCAGACCCCCCCCCCCACTACTCACAACAGCACGCTTAACTTGCTGTCTACTGTGAGCCCTTCTTACTCTACACCCGCTCTGTAGCAATCCCCTTAATTGCACTCACTCCACTCGTGACAGTAGATAGGCCTATTTTCAATATGGATCTAATCATTGTTGCGTTAAAAATGATATTGAGAATTCCCTTTGATATTTATCCAGCGAAATTTTCATATCTCTTAACACTGATTTGTAAGATGATAAATATTTCAAACTCTGAACGTCTCAGATTTCTTATTGACAAAATCCGTTGTTTGTTTGTTTGGTTTTTTTTTCCTTTTGGCTCTTTCAGTTTAATCAAAAGACCGTTGTCTTTGAAGTGAATTGGATACCTCTGTACTGTAGGAAGATCACGACTGAGATAAAATTATGTATCCTATTTCAAGCAATCCAATCAGCTGCATTATTCTGAAACAGGTCATCAAAATGGGCGATACTGCATGCTGAGCCTTTCATACCAGCACGGACGATGATATTTTGATAGTATCGATAAACCAAAATGCGACATTCAAAGTGAGATAAAATTATCATTTCATTAGAAATCGCCTTGGTCTTTTTTGTCTTGACCACATTTCCCCCTCCAGTTCTTCATTACAAATGCATTTAATACGGCTTTCACATATTACTTTCATTCACAGGCGTATTAAATGTGAAATTAAAGCGCTGAAAAGAACTTAACACTGCACAAAAATAATTCTCTTTTTTTTTCATATCGTGAATAATGTACTCATGCTCTCGTATCGTTTATGCTTCGTCATCGGATTCGCCTCTCCGAAGTGATCTGGGTATACACGGGCCTACCTGTCAACAGCCTGAAATAATGGGGAGCGAAATGACGCCACAAGTCTTCAGATTAAAACGCGTGAAAGGGTACTAAAATGTATTGACATTCTTCTCTCGGTTTTAGACTTTCTTCGGGTGTCACCGTCCAGACGTTTGTGAACGTGCTCTTTTTGATTATATTGTTGTATACGGCTCATGGGCGCTCCCGGGTGTCTCTGGAAACCTTCATCAAAGGGCGATAAATCGGGAACTGGTGCGACCCGCGATAAAATAGCGCTGCCATACATCTTTCACAATCGACCAATAAAACTCCCGGGACCAATTGTCTCCGCTTGCGTCACTGCTAAATTCTGGCATCTAAGGGGGCAAAGGTGGGGGGCTGGGATGGTGGTTGGGAGGGGGAGATAGGGGAGAACCTAATTTCATGATTTCACCGAGCCACTCATGAAAGCTTCCTTGAACTCCTAATGTGTTGTTTGGATCATCATATCATAAGTTTGATTGTGTTTGAAGACGAGGGACACACATTTCATTGTTTCTGTTATAGGAATGGTTTAGAAATAGAAGTTTAGGGACGACACTTATCTTTTTGCTTACCGTTGTCTTTAGGTCACAGGAATTCTGACCACCTTGCCACCCCCCCCCCCTGTCCGGCAATAGCAAGCTGCCTCCCACCCTCTCGCCTCGTCTTTCAGTTTCCCTTCTTCCGATCAGTCAGTGAGGTACGAAACGAAGTTGTTATCCTGTTGATTTGCTGGTGTATTGTATGTTGCAATGGATTTATCAGTAAGCCTGTCAATCATATGAAACTTCAGTGTTGTGGGATAATCGTAACTGGGAGGGGGTGGGGTGTAAAAAAAAAAAAAAAGAAGAAAAGAAGGAGTTTGAACGTGAGATTAGTGAGAATAATTTAAAAACAACAACTTTACTGATTCCTTGAGATGCCTGGGAACTGGCATTACCTGTAACTGTGATAGAAACACACAGACCAGGGCACAGAGACGAACAGTAACTATGATTTGTTCAAAGCCCCAGAGATCTCACTGGTGTGATTTTT
The DNA here is from genome assembly GCA_963931925.1 of Onchidella celtica. NCBI lineage: Eukaryota > Metazoa > Mollusca > Gastropoda > Systellommatophora > Onchidiidae > Onchidella > Onchidella celtica. The sequence goes on from OZ007568.1 coordinate 23,957,577, forward strand.
GTAGTGGACCTTTATGCGGCCGGGTGAGGTGTTTATAAAGCCAATGAGTGTATGGTATCCCCCTAGCCTTGGACTGTACCCCTTGCGGTGCTGGGTTTGGTCGGGTTTGGGAACGAAACAAATGGAAACGCCATTGATAGTCATGTTAAGTTTGTAGACAGCTCGGGGATTATGTTTTCCATCCAAGCTCCAATAGTCAAGACCTGAATGGTGATTTCTAACGGAGGGAATATTATTACTGACAGTTATGGCCGGCATCTATGCATTTAGGCCTCACTGATGAGCATTTGACTTCAGAAGGTTAAACATGAATCCAATTGCTTTTACCCATTAATCTCCAATGTTTTGATTGTTTGTTATTATTATTGTTTTTGTACCTTTGATTTCTTACTTACTCTTTGTTACCCCTAGCCGGTGTGGTGAGCTTTGTCTCACTGTCTGCCTGTCTCAGAGACACTTCAATCTTGCTCAGTTGTCAGACTGGTATGTAGGCTATCTCATTCTCTATACTATAACATAACATTGTGTACTTTCTACCGATGGACAAAATATTATATAATACAAAATCAACAGAAAATCTATGGGGTCGCAGCAAGTCTTGAAGCAGAGTCAAACTGTGGCAAAAAGAAATAGTCGTATGTAGCAAAGCCTCGTTTAAGAAACTATGCAGAAACGACGAGCTATCGTACATGTATTTATATCGACGGATGTGCTGCGCTCCGAGAATCCTAGTTTAGGACTCGCAGACGTTAATTAATTACCAGGTAGGCCTGCCTGCATTATTTTGTTATACGTTATGCAATATTTTTATTTGTTTAATTTTTTTTTCCTGGTAGGCCTACATTTTTTCCGTGAAGAAGGTCGGTCGACCGAAGGCTTGATTTGTCTCTCCTTTTCTGTGGCGCTCCATTACATCGTTTCTGTATTATTATTTCTTACGAGATCCGAGTCTTCGTTACATATAACTTTTTCTTTTTTGCCAGATTTTGACTTCATTCATGTGGGAACACATCAAAGACTTGTTAAGTCATTAACAGCACGCTAGCGTGGATTTGAGGTGTAAAATTACAATCTTCTTAAATTATCACAAATTTAGAAATTTAAACTGGATCTAACTGACATTTTTTTTTCAGTCCTCCAAACAGAGTCGTAGGCCTATAGATCTAATACATGTACTAATCGAGGTTTGCTGGTTAAGTAAATACCGATGAAAATTATTGTTCTGTTGATGTTGATGCCTGAGTGGGGGGGGGGGGGGGGGGGAGTAGTGTAGGTTAGGACTGAGCCAATCAGCCTTTCTAAAGACTTAATTCTTCTAGTGCATGTGGTAGGTGGTGAAAAGCATCTGCAAATGAAACAAATGTGTAAAACTGTGAGAACACACTCACGCATACAGAAAGAAAAAAATATAAGACGAAGAAAAGAAGAATGTTTTATGATAACTCGTGGAATGGTGATCGATAATATGGTAAAATCGATGACAGTAATGGTGGTCTGAATGTTGTGTGTGTTCCCTGAAAATGGAGTTGTCCAGTTGTGATATTAATGTAACTTTCTACCAAATACATGCAATAATATCATGTATGAGAAGGGCTTGTGCATTGTCTATATTTAACGCTACAAATACAGATGGAGTCATCCGCTTTCGACATTTATTTGTAACTTGCTAGCAACATGATCAGGGCCTGTGCAGTGTCTGTGTTTGACGTGACCAATATAGATGGAGTCGCCCACTTGCAATATTAAGTAACTTGCTATGAAACATTGCGTTGGGTATTATATGCAATGTCTGTATGCAAACGCTACCATTGACGTGAGGTTTTACCCAATCAGCATTGGCAATGTTCAGTAGAGTACCGGGCCGACGTTTTCCCTGCTGCTACTCGCCTTTAACCACATCAATATCTGTGTTATTAAGGCACCGATATGGTGTTGTGTTTAATGCCTTTCTATCACCTACTGGGTTGTCGGTGCACATTTTACTGCCCTTTCTAAATTACATCGTTGTTGCACGAAAACACAATCGGGAGCTCTGCGGGAGGAATGCTCAGCTGACGTGTTGTCTAAATTGCAATGTCATTTGTTCTGTTGTGCCTGCATCCAGGTTTTTAAGGTTTCACTCGTTGTGTTACCCTGGTAAGATTTTATCTTGACACGTAATAATTATCACAAGAGGGAGGAGGGGTTGCTTTTCGGGGAAACACATTGAAAGTCAGTAAATTACAATGGAGTAATCTATGACTGCTCTTGATGAGTAATCTTAGCGTGTCATAAATGAGTCATACATCATGAGCTCTTGATATCTTCCAAAACAAGTTATCGTTTTGGCTTGATAAGCAGGTCCATCGTGCCGCACAAGTTACAAACAATGGTAATTTTTATTTTTCAGATCACTTAGTCACATTCCTTCGTCGTGTGTTTTCGTATTTTGCATTACATGTAGTCGTTTAACCTCTCTCTCTCTCTCTCTCTCTCCAAAATTGACCCTAAAATTCATGACTGAATTAGTTTGGCCACTTCACTATATATTGCCCTTTTGCAAGAGTTCTACAGTATCACACCTGGCACTGAATTTTAAGATAGATTTTAAAAAAATGTTTCAGATTATTTCACGTCAAACGGTACAAATTCTTTAAGAGGAAAAGATGGTCTTGTAGTTCATTCCTGCTTGATATAAATAATCTGTTTCTGTCATGCTTTGACATTGTTAGTCCTTGAACATGAGAATATTCCTTATATTATTTGCGAAGTTACCAGGGTAAGAGAGTATCCCGATAACCAGTCTGTCATTATAAATATAATACTATATATATATATATATAGTATATATATGTACACGGGTATATTATCACATACCTTTGAAAAACGCCGTGGCAATTCCAGGTTTTTTCAAATACATGTATATTTTATGGACGTGGGCACATTGGCCTCGATTCAATCGAAGATGAACAATAATTTATTTTTGGAGGTGGCTTTCATAAGAAATGTTGATTGGATACATGTCAGTGATAAACGATGGCTACAAGTGTTATGAATCGTATGAAGTGAGAAGATAAGCGTGCTGTTTAAAGCAGTTAAATGTGCGGGATTCCTTGTAAATTAAATCTTGGTTTCATGTCGATGACGGTGAGGGGGGGGGGGGTTGTTTTCGTATGCCACAGCTGAAAGTCTTCCATTACAGGCGGAGGTGGGGATGCATTCTGACATGAACGTTTCGCAGGTAAACCAGAATACTAATGACATCATGAATCATTACATCAAAGACCGCTGCTTGATATTATCGATACCTTTCTGCCTGTGCCACCAGGGGGCGCTCAGGGTATCACTTGTCAAGATTTATCGGATAGCACGCATGCGCTGACAAGCAAGAATGAAAGATAAACGTGATAATAAAGGGGGTGCAATCCACCTCCTGAGAGTTATCGCTGATCAGCAGCCCAGCCTTGGAGCCCTTCTCTTCCATGAGCGATCGAAATCTTGCGAATAGGGTCTGGACTGAGAAAAACTAGTTACTGCTGTACGGTTAACAGTTATGTCATGTATACAATGTGTACATCGAACACAAAACATTATTTCCTCGCTAGACTTCAATATTAGGCCCTACAAACTAACTACGAGCTGAAAACAAAAATTCCTTTAATAATCTGTGTTTCTTCTATTGCTACCTTTCTACACAGACCTTTTAGTTTTATACACCAGAAAGGGCTTAGGGCGTTGTCAACATGTTACTGATTTTTTTTTCCCCGGCTGGGATTTTCAGTCTTTATATTACTAATATGCAAATCCAGCCCCCAGCATTCAGTTTAACCTTTAATGTGAATGGAAAGATAATTTCTAATGACCTGAAAAAAAACAACTTGCTGATGAGAGAAGAGTAACTATTCTTGTCCGACAAATTCCACACGGAATCCAAAAATGAATTCCTATGGCAAGACCGGGACTTATTTTGTCATTGTCTCTCTGGATCCCCAATTCCGTCCGGAGCCGAAGGGGGCGCTGACACTTGTGAGTGTTGCACCACCTGTCTCTGCTTCTGGCGGTTTAGGCAAGGGCCTGGGTTGTGGCTAAGTTATTTTATTTTATCATTAATATCAAGTAAATAAGAAGAAAATAGCATCGTGCATGGCTTCAGGTCTTGTTACCTCTCAAACCTGTGATTTTTCAGGCGTTCGATGCCACCACCGAAAATAGTTATCATAAATCTTCCATCTGCTTTCAGGTTATTCATCTTGTCATCCACTGCCTGTCTACATAAATCTCGCCTCCACCCGAGCGGCCCTGGATTATATTTTACATTTCAGCTGTGTCGGACCTGCGTCATTCTTAATAATGTATCTTAACAGACAAGGTAATGGGGCGGTGAAATTTGAACGTGTGTAAAAATGTCTATTCTTTGACAGCCCGAACAGCGAAGAACGAAAACTAATGATATGCGAGGTGAAAAAAATAAATAATAGATTTAGCATTCAAATTTTGATATTAGGAAATTTGAAAGAAAATAAGACAAAAAAAAAAAGAAAAAAAAGGAAGGAGAGGAAGGATGGGGATGTAGGTGTTGATCGTAAAAGCTGAGTTATGAAATGATTAATGGCGGTTCCTAACATGTGTGTGTGTGTGTGTGTGTGTGTATGTGAGAGAGAGAGAGAGAGAAGTGAGAGATAGAGTGAGATAAAATGTACTGCTCCTTTTTGTTCATTAATTTCCCTTTCCAACTCCCAACAAGACTAACCTCGTCGTACTTCTACAAATTGTACATCATTCCCAGTGTCGATGAAGTTTAACGCCGACGTTGATGAACATGGCGTGGGGAATGCTGAGGATGAACACATTGAACCGAATGATCTGTAACCGTGGGAATTCGTTTCAGCTTTTCTTTTCAGACAGACTCTCATCCCTCGCCGTGTTCTTATGCTGAATCATTATCATCATCATCACCACTACCACCACCATCATCGCACTGAGGATGATATTGATAATTACCAAGATGATAAAGGAACAGACATAATCCACGTCGCACAACAACACCAGCTGAAAAAAAAAATCATTTTTCCTTTTCAATCTTGCATAGTTGTTAATGTTATTGTTCTTGCTGTTGCCGCTGTAGTTGTTGTTGCTCACATCCCCCTGCGTGCTTTCCGTGAGCGCGGTGCAAATTGCTTTTATACTTTAGCACCGAATCTCCATACATTCCTCCAGCGTTTCATTTCTTATTAACAGACATGTGTGGAAGTGGCAAGGAAGCTGAGTCACTGTGACATAATCCCCATTCGTTCAAGGAGGTCTTGGCGATCAAAGTGTCAGAGGATTAAGAGTTCCCTCCTCCCTGCTTGGAAAAAAAAAGATGACTGCTGAAACATGTCTCTATAATGCTCACACACTCGCAGCTAAAACGCTGGGTGAACGATCTGACAGCTCTGAAAAGACACTGCTTCCTTTCGCTTTCAGTGCACTTTGTTAGAAAAGGAAATCCGTGGCGAACCAGTGCAGGTACGAAATAATTAAGGAGAGATAGAAGTAATTATTGTAAGTAGCAACAGCACAGTTTTGCTGTTTTGAGGCACGTATGGAACATGTGTCTCTTATTGCACAATCTCTAAACTATACATTATAAGTGAAGGCAAACAAGCAAAAATCATTTAATGATACATGTATTAGGTCTTTCTGTCTGTATTACAGAAGTAGTTACAGTCCGATCCCAGTAGCATACAATAATTGCACATTGTAATATGGTGTATGTTAAAAGAATACTGTTATCGCAGGCTATGTATACGAGTTCAGCATTACAACATACATCTACAACCTCAGTTTAAGACCTCACGGTAATTACATGTAGTACATGTACTAGTAGTAGTAGTAACAGTATGCTAAGCGTTGCAATAATATACGACTTCGATGCTGCAGCGCATAAACAATGTACGTACCGGTACAGTGTTTTCCTTGAATGCACAGGATATGGTGATGAATAATTTATTGCACAACAGTATCAGTTAGCTTTCGTCATCCTCTATTCCAATCTATTCCTCCCGGTGGACAACCTCAGTTCGGAAGGATGTCAGAATGATCTCAGCAATATTTTCGTCGTGTATCTCATGAAGACTGCTAGATACCGGCGATTGTGGTGGTTTTGACCTACGGCTACCTTTCCATTTGCTCATGGTGAGACCTATATTCTCACAAGTGCCGTATCGATATCTTTCACAGTTTTGAAATTATATGCAGAAACGTTTCTTGTCGCATGCTTGTCTGTAGAGAGGAAATCTAACTCTTAAGTCTAAACTCTCACTCTCAACAAAATTCGAAGGGGAAATTATGGACACGCCAGTGCGCGAGATGGAGGACAGTCACTGAAGTTAGGGAATGGTTTGATTTCACAAAAATATGTGGCATTTATTTCGTTTATCTACACGAATGTAAATGTCACAAATTTCTCCCCACGAGGAAGCTGATCTTGAACAGCTTACCGCTGTCTTTCCATGCCTTAATTTCGTAAAATCTGTATTTATAAAGAAACCATGCATTTTGACCTGCCATGGAACTTTTAACAGCTCCCGAATACTTCCTACTACTTGACCCCCCCCCCCCCCCCGAAGTTTCCTTAACTTAATGTCTTTCTTCTTTAATTTTTCCCCCTTCTCTTCATTCTCAATGGGACCCCGAACACAAACCTTCCAGCTAAAGCAACAGTTGCATAAACATCGTCAAAATGTCAGAGGCCCTGTCAAACACTTCGAGGATTATGGACAGCCTGCACTGAGCCACACTCCCTCAACTCAAGCCCGAGGGGTGAGAGATGCTCCCTTAGCAAAACTGCTCAAAGTGCGAACCAGGAGGAGAAGAAAAAAAAAAAAATATCTCGCGTATTTTCACAGGTCGATGACAGCTGACTTTCCACCCAACATTTCAGAATTGATGGTTAGTGCGAATCTGTGATGATTTTTAATGCATGTGGAGGGAGTCGATTGTGTTGACAGACAGTGAAATGTGATCCACCTACGTTTTTTTTTTTTTTTTTTCAACTTTGAGCCAAAAGAATAAAAACTGTAGTGAACGGGTTTTCTGAAAACAAACGGTGATTGTGGTTATTTTCAGATAAATCTTTTGTTAAAACATCCAAGTTTTTATATTATTACCCTACACTGGTCTCTTGTACTAGTATCATTTAAAATTGAAGTTAAAAATGAGGCAAATGTCACGCTTCTGACTGACTGTTCCTGAATCCTTCCAAAGACTGAAAGTATTCATTCATAAACAATGTATCAAAGAATGACTAAAGAAAAATGTTATACACGTACATAATGATATGTACATGTTAATTTAAATCATTAACTTAAGCCAATCTTTCTCTTATTACCAACGACAGCAAAATAAAAACAACAGTATATAAATTAATAAATACATGCCATCACAAATTCATCTCTTTCGGTCCCTTTCACACAGATTTTGAATGATACATTATACATGCACGCAATTTAAAAAAAAAAAAATCACATGCTTTTTGTAATTTCAACAACAATAACCAAAAAAAAAACAAAACACCCAGTCGCTTCATGTTCATACATTGTATATGAATTGTATAGAAAACGTATCTTTTTTTTGCTGTTGGTAGGAGATTTAATATTTCAGGAAACCTGAATATTATTATGTACATTACACAGTGTTGCTTTTACTCGCTGGCTTTAATATTAAGACTTCCACAGTGCTATAAAAAATGTTTATGAAAGAGTGGGCTCAAGTTGATCTCTGTAAATGATTGTGAGGTTTTGTCTTGGTACCTATCTGATCAGTACCAGTGTTACCGGTACCTACTGGTTGCTTGTTTTTGCTCCAGTTGGTAAATGAAGTTGTCAAAAAGTAAAGTGTGTTGAACGCATCAGAAAGATAATTATCATTTGTATACCATATGTACTATGCGTGTGTGTACATATTTGCTCACTTCATGATTTTTATCCATCTACATTTAAAATGATGGGGCCATTTATAGTCTATGGCAATTGTTCATGCAGTCATCATTATTATAATGTGATGAAATCAATTTTTGCACCATCTACAATGGATGTGATGAGTAAGCTAATATGGCAACACACAGTATCTTCAAGTTCAAGTGCCTTTGTGCCATAATCGTATTTAATCTCATGACAATCTCCATTACCATGTATAACCCAATAATTATTGCTCACATACTGCCATACAATTCACTATGGAATAAAATTGAAATATGATTTGAAACAGAAAGGAAACCAACATGTCCAAATTTTGGGTGGGTACTTACTTTATTATGTATATGTTCTCATGGAAAAAAACAACAAAAAAACAAACACACACACAAACAAAACAAACAAGAACAAAAACAAATGTGGATGAGATGTAAACTTTTGCTACCATCATTCCAGATCAGAGAGAAAAAAAAAAACAAAACGAAAAAAAACAAATGCATTTACAAATTCAATAAAGCTAACGGCCTAGACCGATAAAAGCGCATATATCAAAGATCAGATACATACAAACTTTAAAGAATAAATATGTGTGAATTTAAAGATATGGGACCAGACAAAACATTCATGTGAGTCAAGTGTACAAGATGCAACAAAATGAAAGAAAACTGTATGAACATTTTTTTTCCCACAGAATGAATCAGAGGTATAACATTTTCATTACAGCATCAGAGGTTACAATGAAGATGGAAAAGAAGCTGATGAAGAAAATTTAAGCAGACTTTTATGAAGTTGTTCACGTTATGGTAAAGAAGCGAATGATGGTAAAGAAGCGAATGAAAAAAAAGTAAGCAGACTTCTATAAAGTTTTTACTCCAGAAATAAACAAAAATGTAATTAAGATGCAATGACCAAAAAAACGAAAACCGAAATACATGCAAGGCATACTAAGCAGTGTGCACAGGACAATGTTGCAAGCTACTTTATTAGTTTTAATTTAGAAAAAAAAAAAAATGCTAAAAATTTGTACAACTGTCCTTTCAGCAGATATCTCCAAATATGAGAGTGAGATGACATTAAAGATATCTAACTTTATTCGAATACATATAGCACTAGCACTTGCCTATCTTCAGTGGCATAAATCTGGATATAAATGCAAAGATAAAAAAAACAACAAAGTTCCTGTACCAAATACATGGAACAGGTAATGCTGCATGATCTAAAAGAAAATGCTTACCTACTACAGATACCTCACAGGTTATAAAATTCATTTTATTCTATATTGGATTGGAGGTACAACATTTTGACTGTGGTGCAAGATCTGTAAATATCTCCTTGGCAAGCTAACTGTGCAGAAGGGGAGACTGTAAATATATGCATGATGTATATTTGGACTTGGTGCTAAAGGCCATAAAGATTATACTCCTTTGTATCATGAAATGCATTGAAGGACAAGACAGGTCTGAGCCATCAGAACCTCTGTACCATCTTGGTGCATCGACCACTCAATGTGAACTTCTCTAGGCAAGTTATATGTCATTATTCACACATCAAAGATGAAAAGAAACACATGCAGTGCTGCTCCACCTCCTGCACAGACTTTCCACTTTATCACGGAGAAACATGGGTTTGACTTTACACTAATTTACCCATGATTTTAGCAAAGTGTCCCCGGCAATCTAACAGGTGGATAATTCAATTTTTATTGTGATTAAAGCAGTGGTAGTTAATGAAAAATCCAAGCCCTCAACTCAAGCGTGGTAGAAGAGAAAAAAACAAAACACATGTAACATGTACAGTGTAAGACACATAGGAATCTGGTTAGAAAAATAAGAATTTCAGTCACTAGCTGCAGCAGGGGAGAGGGAAAAAAAAAAAAAAAAGAAACTTCAAGCATTCTGTACAAGACGATACATGGATATGTTGATGCTTCAAATGCACAGCTACAAAGCAAATCTGACACGCCAACTGATAAAATACAAAAGCACAACTACTATTAAATGAATTAATGAGGGAAATTATGAGTTATCTACACTGAAAAAAAAAAGGGGCATATTTCAGGACCTGCATACTTACTCAACAAAAACATGAGAAAAAGACAGTGTAACCTGCAAGGCAGCAGGAAAAATGTGGCAAATAAGGGATGTTGTTTGCATTAAATCACTTATCACCCTAGATTGTCTAAACTGGATATCAGAACTTTCTCCAAAGTAAAATCATTCTTCCAAGTTCAAATGGTTTTCAAAATAAAACAAAATCTATTATATGCATGGGTACGTATCATCCAGAAATTAAAAACCTCTGGCACATCATCGAAGTACGGTAAATCATAATATTGTCTTCAGGCTTATTTTCATTTTTTTCCTCCAGTTGTAAAGTTGTTTGGCATTAATTTAAAAAAACTACAACTCACAGTTTCAAATTATCTATATGGCAGATTAATTTCTTTCTTCTAAGAAGTCTTGTGAAGACCAGCAAGACTGACATTTTTTGAATTCTTTTCATTCTTTCATTTGTTTTTCTTTTGAAAAAATTTCAAGGTCTTTTTTTTTTTTTCTTAAACATATCCTAACTGAACAGACAAATGATTTCAATAAAATGATAAAACTTTCTGAATACCAATGCCATTGTTCAAGTTGATTAATTGTTGTTGACCAAACACTCACACAAAATTTGTGCCAGAAATACAACAATACAAGAAAGCAAAGAAGCTAAATAGTTCATCAGGCAAATAGAAAACACCACAAACCAAACAGATCTAGTGAAGAAATAAATTTCAACTGAAAATACAAGGCACAAAAATGCAGACTTTCACTCCCTTATCCCTATTGAAAAATATGAATGCCCAGCTCTTTCAGATAAATGGTGGCAGGATGAAAAGATTAAAAATTCTCATATTTGGCTTAAGGAACCCCCCCCCCCCCCCCCCCGGTCATGAGCATCTAACTAAGCCATGTTCCTAATAAATGCATGTGGCCATCAAACAAGTTTTCTACCTACCCAAAGAAGCCATTTTATTGTTTCTGCACTATTCCATGCTGGTATACAAGGAAAAGAAACAATTTTCACAGCTTGCCAAGCAAAATTTTGTTCTGGTCTTCTTTAAGACTACCCTCTACTGGAATATTTGGAGGAAACTCTCTTGCACAGAACACGCTCGGTTTTCAGTAGTCATCAGCAAACTTGGGTACTCTAAAGGTTGGAGGATGATCATCAATAAGAATACTTAACTGTAACTAAAAAAGGTATAGGGTCTGCCTTTTTACCCCTGTTTAAGAGGTATCTCAAATCCTGTAAATATGACTTGTGATAACAAATTCACTCCAACAAAATACCAACAAATGTATATAAGTTATCAATAAAATAAAACTGCAACTTTGGTTCCAAAATTCAGGTCTCATGCCAAAATGAAAATAAGTGAATTCTAATTCTGACAATCTTTGCCAAATTTATTTCAAACTTTTCTTATTCAAAAATTTACGTAAGTGATAATTTGCATGTTGAAACAGATTACAAGAACACTTTGCTCACTCATATAATCATAGGAAAGTACTATAACAAAAGCAGACAGACATCGCTCCAAAATCTTGCAGGAATTTGTGTTTGGCGCCTTCTCTATCATATAGCCCTCAAATACAACAAACATATGTTTATAGTAATTATAGTACAGTTAAAAATTGTTTGATTCTTTTCAGAACAATGATTTCCCATTGTTTAGCAACATATTCTTCACTTGTATTAGAAGGACTTGGCTATGAAACCTGATTCAGCTCAGACAAACTACAGTCAAGTAGAGAAAGCATTCTTGCCCACTTGATATAGAGAGGTATAGAGTATACAGTACATGCCTTATCTGTCAGAACAGAAACATACCTAAGGTAAGAAAAGCAATATATTTAACACGGAATGCTGACTACAGTCTTCTTAAAAATCTGTCAATCAATATGAGAAATGAAATGCCATAAATCTGCAAAGGTGTGTGTTAAAAATTATAATATACAAAAGTATCAATCACAAAATACCAAAAGTAGGTAAAACACGCAGAAAATGCCGTGTAAAGACTTATGAAACAAATGAACATCAAAGTTACAGATTTCCCTCTCTTGTCTGCTCAAAATTGCACCAGGGGAGGACCCAACTCCCAGTAAGGTGAGCTGTGTTGTAACATTTTGTTTTTCAAGCATTAACATTGAATAAAAATCTCTTGGATAAATCTGAATGGTCATTACATACTCCATATGAACCAGAAAAGCTAGTATTAATATTCATACCTCCCTACTGAAAAGGTTCTGCAAACAATGATTATTTTCTCATTGAAAGCCTAGGGAAGACTAACACAATGACTTCTTCCAAAAAATACTTTTCACACATGATACAAAAAAAAAAATGAAATGTTTCCTTCCCAGCCAATTTGAAATGAAAAAAAGAAACGGGCTTCACACTGCTATGAAACCATAACTAAATCTACAAAGTTGCATCCTTTTCATTGGCAAACAAATGAACAAAACAGTTCCCATTACAAAATGAAAAAAAGTTGAAACCATCTAGCATATCTCCTGATTCCATGGAACAATAACAATGGGTATTTTCACTTGCCCTTTCTCTCACTCTCAAAACAAAGCATACATTGAACAGAACAACTATCATGCAGATTCCAAAACTTCTATAACTTTTGTAATTCCCTTCACATCCGTGCTGCCGAAAGCAGTCTGAAATAGAGGATAAAAAAGAAGGTAACGAAAGTTTGTGACCATTTCTCTCACATTAACTAACAATTGTTAGTATGTTACTAAACATTGAAATTTGGATCCAGATAAGCCCGCATTTCAATTTTCAACAAATCAGATTAATAAAAGCAAACAAAAAAACCCAACTTTAGACAGTTCTAGCATACTAAGTGTTGTTTTTGTGTCATGTCAATAGAAAATGCAGTTCATGGACAGATCCACTTCATCCAGCTAAATCAAAGTTATAGTGTGTACAGCTAAAGTCTTGAACTCCTGAATATCTTTTCTTTTCGTACATAATATTCACAAGACACCGCATTTTACCCTGATTCAAGATCCAGATATCCCAAACTTGCTAGGCTGTACCTTAAACTGAAGCTGAAACATGCACTTCATATCCTTCCTCACCCTCATTTGCCCTCATCACCACAAAGGGTTACCATTACTACAGCCAGGAATGAAAGATTTGGTGTGTGACAAGCTTTGATTTGTCAAGACTCTATTTCTGACACTGAATCACAACCTACATCACCTGATTCAGTAATGCTTCTTAACAAACACTATGCCAATCAAATCGTTTGTTTGTCCAACAACCAGTAGACCAAACATTGAACTAAGCCCTCCCGCCCTTTTAACCATATCACTACAATTCAAGAAGACTGTGACAAGTGTATACGATTTTGCATGGAATGAACAAACTAGTGAATGACTGTCTCAAGATTATCCTATCTACTTCCAATGCAAATAATCAATAGACAGATACTCCAGATTTGAAGAAAGACTTCTCCACTTTTCAAATTGTGAAATTTTCTGGTTCTAATGTATTTTAAGCTGAAATAGGATCAGTTACATGAATCTTATCCATTCCTGTTTTCAGAATCTTTCACCATTTTGCCATAAATTCTATCGTGAACATGTCCTACACTCATCATTACTGTAAAGTTCTGTCTATAAGCCACGACTTTTCCCCCTAGCTTTATATCCTGCGGCTTAATCAACGATGCAGATTATTTCCGGAATTTTCCAATTATTAGAGCATCACTCCCTCGTCTATTCTTAGCTCCATGTTAAGTGTTAACTGTTCCCATTCACGCTCCATGCTAAAGTGTTATCTATTCACGTTGTTACAGTGTTAACTGCTCACATTTCTACCGGTAAATCAAAGCCACACACATTGAGGCATTCAGATCATTTACTCAAGTACTCAAATACCCTCATCATGCCGAAAACGCGACTTGCAAGCAATGGAGCAGCAGCAACCTTAACCTTGTCTCAAGAGGAAAGCGACAGTGAAAATGAGGCTGAAGTCGGTGACAGTGACAAAATGGCAGAGGAAGCGCTACTAGAACTGTTTAACTCCGACACCGAAGAAGAAGATTTCAGCGGATTCAGTGGACAGGACAGATGATACTGAATAAATGTGATATCGGTACATACCTGTATTGTACATACCCGATGCCGCTTATAAACCAGTGCAGCTTATTTGTGAAAAAAGTTCAGATTTTTTTAAAATTTAGAGGATGTGGCTTATATACAGGCGCACTCAATAGACCGAACTTTATGGTAATCCAATATACAAATTTATTTACTCACAGAGGCAACTACATTCATTTCCAATTTATTCCACCATTTTAAGCAAAAAAGAAAATATTTCAGGACAATGGTGCAAACAACACTTACCGTAAGACTCATAAAGTTCAGGAATTTCTGCAGCATTTTGATCATGGGACGAAAATCTTCATGTGGAATGACTTTCTTGACTCGCGAAGCATATTCCTAGAACAAAACATTTATAAAATGATAAATTTGACACGGAATGCAAGGAATAATGCACAGGTGAATATTATGCAGCATCTCAAATTTATAAAAACAAAACAAAAAAATACACACACAACAAAAGGGACAAAATTCAAGCCATAAATAAGGCTTCCACTGTGTCGTTATGCTTTTCCCCATTGCATAAGGCAGAAATTTTAACTTATCAAGAGGTTTAATTTAGTTTTTAGCCTGACCATAAGACGAAGCCTCTTTTTTGAGATGAACACTTAAATAACAAAATGAAATGGTGTTATCAAAGCAGTTAGAAAATATGTAAAGACTGAAAGCAATGTGCATTGCTCAAGAAATTTTTAAGATTGACCTAGACTGAAATTCCAGGAATGTTCTTAAAGATTTTGCACTGTGCTAATCTCAACTCATGATTGATACGGCGAAGCTGTCCTTGTCAGCATCCCATGATTAGGGAAAAGGTCAGGTTAAAAATACACAAACACTTTGAAAAGGACATGACAAGAAAAAAAAAGGGTTAATGTTAATTTCTAATTTCCCTGATTGAAGAAGTCCATAATATGATGATAAAATCAAGTGCAAAATAAATTCTTGTGCCTGCTATATCTGTGACTTGTCTAGTCCTTTTGAGTATTATTCATCAGTTAAAGAAAACAAATCTCTGATACCCACTTCTGAATAATAATGGCTGCAAAGATGGCTGTGCTTTACACAAAATCATTTGACAAGACATGTAAACCATGTTTAGCAAAATTATTGTTCTCTTTTTTGTGTGTGCATAAAGTCATAAAGGGAAAAAGATAAGCGAAAAAAAAAAAAATCTCTCCATAAGAGGGTTTCTTACCTCACTGTCTATGATGGTTGATCCCAACAAAAGTCCAGCATAAGAAGCTACAATACTGTTTTCCATATGCTTGCCTGCTTTGTGTAGAGCTGAAAAAAATAATAAAATGCTATGAAATTTCAACGAGGCTGGAATAATTCATTTACCAAATTTCATGAAGGAAAACAACAGGAAGTGTTGAAAGTCCGAATATGAACAGTTGGAGCAAAGGGAATGGAATAAACCATTGAGAGAAATAAGTTTTTCAGCATAACGTGATTGCCATGTAAATGGTCCGAAAAAAAAAAAAGTGGCCATCCCAAATGCTTGCATATTATCAAACAAAAACAACAACATGTTATTAATAATCCAGGTTCTGAAAAACATAAAGATTCATTTGTAATTATCAATCTTTAGAAATTTAAAGAGTTTGTGATTACTGGGAGCTTGATACTAAAATTAAAAATTTTCAAATTGTTTTCACACAATGAACAGCAACAACAACAAACTTATTGTTAACTGAGGAATTGAAATAAAAATCAGTATTTGTGCCCCCCAAAACAGCAATTCCTGAATCTCTTATATGATATCCCAAGTTCCTTTAACCCTTTCGTGTTTAACCCGGCCAAACCCGGCCCGCGATTTGTTCAACCCGGTTTTGTTTATAACGCCGCCATGTGTGTGGCCGTATCCGGCCGGCCAGTGTACCCCCCTTTTGCATACAATTTTGAGAGGAAGAACAGTGCATGAATAGCTATAAACAGTGAATGATATCACCAGGTGATCTTCAGATACCCATTGACCCAGTTTGAACCGTAAAGCGTGGGTTAGGCCTACGAGTAATGTATTGTATTACACATGGTCATCCAACAGTCCCGTTCATCCCTCTAAGCCTACATCATGTATTGATTGGCACACGCTTGTAGTACATCAGTGCTTCCAACAGCTAAGAAAGAAATTCGAGGAAATTTAGGGCTGCCCTGGTAGGGGGTTTTCAGGGGGACAACGAAGCCGAAGAAAAATTTAAAAAATAGAGGGTAAAAAATCAAAATCTGAGCATGTTGTAGGGCCAATCAACATACTTCACTTCAGACTAGCTAGACCCCTCACAAAAATGTACTAGAGATAGAAGTAGGCTATTAGAAGTCACAGTCTCTTTATACAGTATAAAGTCTAGCATAAACTATTAGTAAAAACCAAGCACAACTCACAACAGTACACCACCAGTCTCGGATTTAAGTTTAAATTGCATGTGCATCCATAATAATATTATATGAAGACAGATGAAGAGATCTCCAACAACCAGCAGGAACTGTCACTCACTGCAGTAACTAGTACTAGATCTAGTAACTCAAACTGGAACAAAAATAAATTCCTCACTCTAGACTCTAGACAGTCTAGCATGCATAGGCCCTAGTATTAGGCTATAGTAATAGTACAAGTATAGGGGCAGGGCATAGGGTCACAGGAAGATTCTTGCAAGTCACTATCTTCATTAAAGAACAAAGCCACCATCATGTTTTGTTTGTTGTTCGATCTCAGAGTAGAAAAACTGCATCTCTTTCTTAGTTAGTCTTGTCGTCTCGCCCACTCTTTTGTGGCCGGCGGCCTCACCTCTCTCTCTTGAATCGGTCTTATTCTTAACTAATAATAATTTAGTCAAAACTAAGTATAACACCGGGAACTACATTCCGCATGAATAAACAAACAGGAAAGAAAACTATCCTCTAGATCTAGATTAAGACTAGGCAACTAGAAAAAAAAAATTCAACGATGTCCACAAACTTCAACTAAACAAAGGAAGTAGAATATCAGGATTGCCAGGTACGTTTTACGCTTGGGAGCCAGATCCATTACGCTAGGGAGCCAGGAAAGAGCCAGATTTTGTTTTTCAATTTTTTTTTTACAATTCTTCTTTTTCGTACACCTTTAGACAGCTACCCCCGTCAGTCTAAAGTCTAACGAATAATGCAGTGTCCCGCAGGTCCCTAAGTGCCGTACAGTTTCGTGTGTGCCTGGGTGGGTGTGGGCCATATTTCACTTCTGATTGATTGGTGTTCGGGATAGGCATTAAGCAGATGTTCTACTGTTTAATCTACCCATTAAATTCAAGAAAATACTACTGAAAGAGCTAGAAAGAGACACTAGAAACGTTCGTAGTCTATGAATATTGATAGAAAGCCAGAAAGAGAGCCAGAGCCAGAAAACGAAATTTCGGAGCCAGCTATGTTCCAGAGAGCCAGATTTCTGGGTTCTGGCACCCAAAGAGCCAAACCTGGCAACCCTGGAGTAGATCCTGCTACGGTCGGGTATTGATGAGGAACCGGATAACAGTTACTAGTATAAGTAACGGGGATTCGGGTATCAATTCCACTGTTGGCTTTATTAGCTACAGCTAGTAACCGCTCAGCACCCGCGGTAATATAAGTAAATAATACCCGTTCACGACGAGTAGTACAAACATGTTATTCAAGTGTGACCGCACGCGTCGACGACGATATCCGCAAATCGCCGAATATCGTAAATCTTGTACGTTTTATATTGTGAACTTTGCGGATCGAGAGGAATTTTTCGAAACTTGCTGAAATTTCGCGATTTGCGGATTTCCGCAAATTTGCGGATGTCTGGAAGCACTGAGTACATAGTACATGCATGTACTAGCGTGGTGCCTTTGTATGGGTAGTGTTGTATGCTTGGATAACAAACGTGATGGGATGCGATAGTGTGTAATACGTGTATTGTCCGTCTGTCTCAGAGATAGTGTCATACATCCCCATTCAGCGTTTCACGTTCACAAAAACAACAAGCAGATTTCAGCTTTCCGATGTAAATAGGATCATCTTTTAGTTCATTCATTTCTCAATAAGTATGCCAAATTTCATTATCCTAGATGCGACATGGGGGCTACAATTTCCAATTTAGTAAAGGCACGCAGCAGCAGCGGCCATAGGGCTGAAAAATGTAAACAAATCAGGGCGGCCGCATAGCCAGGAAGTCGGCCATTAGAGCGCTTCACAAGTAGCCAGAATAGAAACACGAAAGGGTTAACTAACAACCCTTCTTAAACCATGACTTTCTACCACCACCAGCCAAGTGTAACACAGTCAGAAATCAGTTTTCAATTTGTAAAGACATGTACCCATTTTCGCCCCTAAGGAATGCTTGAACAATTTTGCTGAGAAACAAAAGAGCAATATGTTACAAAAGTCTCAGCCTTTAGAGATGCTGTAAAACTATGGCCGTTTCCACTTGAATGTGGTCATGGGAGACAATTGTGAAATTTTTGATTATTGATATTACTAAATAATTACATATCATGAAAAAGGGATCTGGCCATTTGCAACTCTAGACTGACTTGAGAATTATTACATAGCAAAATTCCAAGGCAGCTTTAAGTTGCATCGATGTAATTTCCAGTTAGTTTTAAAAACAGCAAATATGTTTCCTAATTCAAAATGGCACTCCATCAAACCAACTAAGCATCTGTGATAACATCAACTTTGGGTCCAAATATATGATTACTGTTTCATGTATTTGCACTTGGGTGCTTTAAAATAAGTCTTCTAACGACAGAAATTTCTACAGGTGTGTTGTGCAAGGAGCGATATTACAACAAGTAAAACCAACTACATACCTTTTGTAAATGTCTCCTCATCATCTTCCAGAATACTCTGATTGCCCTCATCCTCTTCTCCTGTTGTCTCATTACCCTTTGCAGCTTCCTCCTTTTTCTTCTTCTCCTCTTCCTCTTTGGCCTTTTTCAGATTATTAGTTATCCACTGGATGCCAGTCTCTGTCTCTTTCCACTCTCCACTTTTATTGGGAGACTCAACTGCAGAAGAGTCAGGTGTTGCCTCTGTGTTTTCTTCCATTTCACGTGCAGCCTCTTCTCTCTGAACAAACAGCTGTAAAGGCACAAACGCAAGAGTACAAAAGTTAAATGACATAAGACATTCAACTTTGGGGATAAACCACATGGAACTGGAGGCCCCAGCCCCTTTCCCAGGCATATAATGCTGGACACCCACATCACTTTCCAACCAAATTCAGAATCACAATGATTTCACTGAATTTAGCCCTTCGCTAACCAGACGGCACGCTTTTCACCTTACTGTCCGTAAAAGCTTTGGAGTAAGATCAAGGTTGTAATTTTTATGAAAAGGTTATTTATTAGTGAAATTAGTATCACATATATCAATTGAATTCTTTTAGACAAACTTTGTCCCCTGTCAATAAGAACAATTCTATAAAGTAAATCAAATCTCAGTGGAGAAAGGGTTATTTTCAAGTCTTCAGCAAAAAGTCAAGTTTGTAAGGCACACAGTTACAGGACAAGGTTGCTGGCATAAAATTCAGTGTGACGTTACTTTCAAATTATAGCAGGTCATGGAAATAAAGCAAGAAACTCACCAAAGTATTAGTGTTTTCCATTATATCTGAGGCATAACAATCTATTACAAAAAAATCTAACCCTACTGTCATTATTACGACATGACACTTTTTCAAGAGAAATAACACAAGGATTTTTCGTCTGTTATTTATTCTCCTCACCTCCACCACCGCCTTGATAGCACTCATGGTTTTGGGTTGGGATTTCTCTGTGTACTTGACTTGAGTTTGCATCTCCATCATAATCTTACGATTTGTTTCCCTGTGTTCCACCAAATTGATCAGCAGACCCAGGCACTAGTGAAACAAAAATATGAACACAAAATTACCTAAAGATTTTCAGTGTATTAATTTATGACACATAGTTTTATTTCACTTTAAAAAAAAAAAACGACCAAGCATACACTTTGCTTCCCATCATTTGCTTTGGTCAACATCCATTATAGGGCCCTCACCAGGAAATTCTCACAACCATTGAACTTTCAAGGATGCCTACTATGGCTCTGTATTCAGATGATTATTTACAGATTTGTCAGTTGCCCTCACCAAATCAGATATGTATTCACTGACACACCCTCTTGGCCCAAACTTATGAGAGACTTTAAAAGAAAAAAAGAATGGAGGAATACAACTTTGTCTACACTTTAAAGTAAAAAGAAGGAATGCAGAACAACAGATAAATAACTGCTGATGAGTCAGGCAAAAACTGTGTAATCAGTTTGTTAAACTTGCCCTTGCCGTGATGGGAATGAGATGTTACTAGAGCTATTCATTATGATTTTCGTAAAAAGGATTTCATTCTGTGCTTAGAGCAAAATGTCCCATAATTACATTTTGCTGATATAGCATTATCTGTTGCTTGGGTATGTACAGTAATAACAAATGTGCTGCATAACATTATCCCTGCTCTCACTTGCAATACACATGTCACCATGGCATGGTCAAGCCTCACCCTGCGCGGGGCAACAATAGTCGGTATTGACTTGCAAGCGCTCACGCCGCACGGGCGGCAAAAGTCGCCCAGGTCAAGCTGACCGTGCCATGCGCAAGCCCTATTTTCAGGCGTCGGGTCACTGACCTTTTTGATTCGTAACCACTGTGTTATTGTTCACTGTATCTCTTCTAAATCAAACGCATTGTGACATGGACATGTTAACCAGTGAACCACTGGTCGGAATCACAAAGACTAAGCTTTCAAAGGCTCTCCCCACACTTTCAAAAGATGTAACATCGACATGCGAACTGTTGCTCAACAAATTTGCAATATTATCTCATTTTCTCACAAGCTGACCACCATCTGGAGTTGTCTGTATCTAAGAACCAATCAGAAACAAGCTCTGAAATAATCTTTGCCCCAAATGCCCACATTGGTTTATTAGTATGTGTCAATCAGGATGAAACCATTTGTGTAGGGCTTGGGAGGGCGTGGCTAGTTATCATGCTTCGTTCTCATGAAAACTACAGCTGTCAGTTTGGAATCATAAGTCAGATCATTGGTTAGAGACTGACAGACTAAAGTTTTGCTGGTTAATTCATTATCAAGTGTGATAAGGCATAGCAGCGAATGTTTTCATACCGATCAATAAAAACCGAACCACGTGGACAGCGTATGTGGTCATCGTCTAGCGGCACGGGTCAGTGACCCCAGATAAGATTCTCCGTGAGCAAGGTCACTGACGGGGCAGCGGGCTTTACGGGTAGCGCGCAGGGTATGGGTTAACAGAAAGCCTGAAATACCATCACATTGCTTCATTCCATAAAATGAAAATGCCTATGAGTATCCATGTCAAGAATGGACTGTGTTTCTGTTTTTTTTATCTAGGGATTGAGAAAAACTGCTCTATGTACCATGTTTTAAGTTTGACAAATTTAGCCATCTCTGAAACTTATCATCTTCTGCACTTTCACATTTAACAGAGAAGCAACCGAGAAAAATGCTTCCCAATACAAATTCCTATGTGAAAAGCCTGGCTGCATGGACACAGACCAAGATATGTGGTGTAGGATTAACCCCAAACACGTACTAAGGAGGATTTTTGGAACTGGTTGGCAGCTATATTACTGAAAAATTTTACTGACTTACAATGTACTGTATACTACAAAAATATATCATGACTATAGCAGTCTTGAATATGCATATCTTGTTGTTCCAAACTTTTCAAATGCTCAATGGACAGTGTTTACACAAACATACCAAAACTGCCATATCAAATCTTTGCTCTAAAGGAATACACCACTGAGTTGTAGTCAAACACTTAACGATGGTTTCCATCAATGATGTCTCATCTGATGGTTTCAGCTCGCCCAAATCTGAAGGTAGAATACAAAAACCATGTTAATATAAACTTGGGCCTTGATTCATCTATCTTATAAAGCTCAATGACTAATGCGCAGTGGAATTTCTATTTTCGCAGCAAAAGCATGTGTGGTAAGAGATAAATCCTTTCCTAGCACAATAAGAGCAGTAAGATATATCCTTAAGTAGAAAAAAAATATAAAAACATTTATCACTTACAAGCATATTACCCCTTCCATCGGGAAAATTCGCATCTAAATGATAACTATGCTACGAATTTTATTCCGGTTTCTACTTATAAAAAAGAGAAACTTCATTATTTGTCGAACTGGCTTGGCTTTGAAGCAAACACAAAATTATTTTTGGAATTGACATCGCTTAAGTACATGGGTGGTCCAGCCACTAGTTAAACATTTAGAAGAACCACAAAAGACAGAATAAGTTAACTTAAGTAGAAAATTATGGTAAAGGTTGTGTTTTACGTGACCAGATCCTAAGAGGTCAGGGATGACCATATGAAAATCTGAATATTGTAGGTGCATATTAATGGAGGAGATAGGCTTCAAAATTTGGCCCTCATCAGCCTTATAGTATAGATGTAAGAAATCTTGACTCCCTCTGGTGTAGGTCGCTACATCACTGATAATTCTACTTCCTTTTCACATTCATCAAAACAAATGGGACAACACAGAAATAAGCTGATACTTACTATTTTCATGTGTGACATTGAGCAGTACTCTGAGAATTGCAAGCATACATGTCAAAATTGTGTAGCCAGGTAAATCCTTCACAGCTTTGTTTTCTTCTGGGTTCTCAAGTACCCTGTGCTCTGGCAAACATCTCTGTGTTAGCTGCAGGGTCCTGTTCAAATGCAGATCAATACCAGTCATTCAAAGAACAACTTTGCAATATGGCAATCTGACCACTTCTTCCAAACTATGTGTTTCAGGCTTCATTCCTGTAAACTTTTGGATATGGTTCAAATATGATTACAATTTTGGGGTTAAGTTTCACATGCTAACTAAAAAAAAAAAATGGATTTAAAATAAGCCAACAGAAAGGACACTTAGATCGCACTTTCATTCAAAACAGCCAGCTAAGATGACGTAAAACAACATTTCTTTAGTGTACCTGCAAAATTCGATATAAACATGCGGTTACTTTTAAAAGTGCAGAATTTTATAATTCACTTTTCTGCACACTTGCGCGACAGGTCCCATCTTTTCACAATTTAAACCTGTTTAAAAATGAAAATATAGCTACTAATTACGCAACTATTTCTATAAACTAGAATTACAGAAGAATATTCATTCCCAAGTCACATCCCCAAGCATGTTGTGAGAAAGACAACAGTCAGATTCAATGTCTTGGAGGAAACTGATTATTAAGGGGAAGATCATCTCATCCCAGCCAAGAAAAGGTTTCTACAGCAAAATGACAACCCTTTCACCTAATTATCACTGCTATAGCGGCCACAGTAGTTCCATACGTAATCACGCCTGTCGCCACCATAGAGGTGATCTAGGGGTAGTGATAGGATTTGCCTTAGAAGTTGCAGAAAGTCCATGCTGACAGCTATGACTACATTTTCCTCCACTAACGAGTTTTACTTCCATACACTATATTTTCCTCCATTTAGCGTGGGTTGTATGAGTGCAGTTGTGTTTTGCTTCTGACCGTCGATGAAAGCTATGTTGAACAGGGAAATGATGATGAAAGTGAGGTACCATGGAATTCGTTTATTGAAGACAGTGGTGAAAATGAGTTGGATAAGGACTTAGATGAAGAAGGAAATGATGAAATAGTCAGATATTACTGTTGAAGAAGTTCTAGATCTAGATCTAGGTCTAGGCTGAACAATAGTCAGAAACAAAGCATCTAAGGAGTGGAAGAAAACTCAGCTTGGAAGGCACAAACCCACTACCTGCATTTATATTGACTTCAGGTCCAAAACATCCATTAGACCCTACTAGTAAGCCCTATGGTTACTTCCAGAAGTTTTTTTTTCAAATGAACTGTTTGAGATCTAATAAAAGTTTGTGATTCTTATGGAAGAAAAGTCATGAAGGATGGAAAGAAGTGGGGTTTTACGTTGGGTCAAACCACCGTGCAGGAAATGAAGAAGATGATTGCTGTCTCATTCTCACAAATGGACAGTAAATTTCTAATCATTTCATGATGGATTGTTGATTTGCATATTGATGTTTTGTTGATATTGTTTCTCTGTTTACTGTTATACTGCAAATGCAAAACTGTGTGGACAAGAAAGCAATAAAGTTAGGTCAAAATAGTTAGGTAATCATAATTTTTCTTCTTTCCTTTCCGCAAACAAGCTATAAACATCAATATTTTCGAACAAAATCTCACTTCTAGGTAGGACAAACCATTTTTCTGCATAAAAATATATACTTTAATGGGTATTGCTCCTCAATTAAAAGTTATGACAATTTTCCTGAACTATGTCACAGTTTCACTTAACTAGTGCAGGCGGGAAACTCGGTTGGGTGGTCAAAAGGTGAAAAGGTTAACAATTTAAGACTAGAAATACAAGCAAACACTAACCTGGTGCAGGATGTGAGCAAAGCAGCCTTTTTGTATGAGATCAGGTAGTTCTGATTGTCAGAGTTCATGAAACTAATCTGAAAATCAAAGGCACATAAATGTGGGTACATAAATAATGGCAGCTACATTCACAAGAAACAACATTATACATATATATATATATGTGACAGAATTAAGTGAAGAATTGCCAATCTGACAAATTTATTTCACTGAACATTTTCAGATCCGTTGAAGGGATACCAACTTTTTAATATGAAGTCTGAATACACTCACTTACCTCGTGAATTCTACAATAAATCCAAGTATTTGATCCACACAACATGGCAGGCAAGATCAAGACACCACAAGCAAAGCAACTCAAACTAATGCATGCCATCACATTAATCTCTAGCACAAAACCTTGCAAGTACAGATTAAGTTAGATTATTTATGGGGAAACTCAGAATGAACTGTCACTATAACAGTCAAACTCCTTTCTTCTCTCACTGAAAAGGTTTAGTTTTGCTACCTCTTTGCTATCCTTCACATACTAAACAATAAAAATTTTTATTTTGAACTGTAATTGTCAAAATGCTCTTAATCACAATTTCATCTATTTTCTTTATTGCAAATATTTCTGCAAAAAATCATTGAAATCCACACAGTGACCAATAAAACCTTCCACTATCAGAAAAATGTAGCCCATTAATGAGCTCTTACGTTCTCTAAGACCCTGAGACATCTATCCAGCTTCCTCAGAACAGGCAGAACTTTCTGAATATCTTGTGACATATCTTCAGGTAGATTCTTTTCACAGACTTTCACTGAAACAACAAAAAAAAAAAAAAAGTATATATAATTTTAAATTAAAAAATAGGTGCAATTTACTAGCAGCCCTCTTATTCAGCCATCTCCCCTCTCCTCTATTCAAAGCCAAAATGTTAAGCTATCAGTGAAAAATCTTGAGATTTGCATAACCCTTTTAAAACCCTTTATGTTTGACCCAGCCAAGTCTGGCCTAGTATATAATGTGGCCCATGGATTGTTTAACCAGGCCCAACCTGGCATTTACCATGATGGACATTGCATTTAATCCAGCCAGCTGCATCCTCCAGTGTTGTATAATTTTGAGAGGAAGAACATCACAGGGACAGCTATGAGTAGTAAATGATATCACCACATAATCTTCAGATGTCCACTGCGGCACTAACCCAGTTTGAACCACAAAGCATGATATTTTGGAAGGTCCCCCAGCTCTAAGTCTCCATCATGTATTAAAAACAGCACATGCTAGTAGTGGTACAAGCATGAAGCTTTTGTGAATGGTAGTGAGCATGGGTGTCAGCAACAGAGCCATCTGAAACCTGAAAATCACTTTGACCAAATCAGCCAAACCTAAAGCTGCAGCACCAAGCAATGCAGTGATAAAACAACAGACCTATCAACTAAATGATGCCAAAAATGCGCACACCAATGCCATATAAATGCAAATTTCAAATATCAGAGAGCAAAACACTTTCCATGTCACAATAATGTAGCCTACCATGTTTATTAAGTATATTGTGCACACCTACAACTTTCCATGTTCATATACAATGTGTGTGACTGCAACAGTTTTTGTTCTACAAAATGAATATTTCCTTCATTGCTTAGTATATCTAAATGAGGGAAAATTTTTCCAATAAGTTTTTCCCAATATCACAAACACACAACAGACAAATCTACGCGGCATGCTCGACCTTGATCTAGATTCTAGGTTTTTGCGTAAAAGTAATAACACATCACATCAACCTGCACAACAAGCTCCACGTTCGCCACACGGAACCAATCAATCAGACATTCCAAACGCAAGCATCCACTGTCAATTGACAATAAAAGTTCCAGTAAATCTACCATTGCAGGCATCTAGAGCATTAATTCTGGTGTAGGCCTGTCACACGAAGTCAGCGCAACATGTGGTACTTGGTACGCAAAGTTCACTCATACCATACCTGGAACAAAAAGCGGGTCTTGACTGGAGACAGTACGTCACTGTAGCATCTGCGGGCTATCCCTTGCCCTCCCCCGTTTTCTTGTTGCACTGGTGGGCATGTGTTCATTTCTTCTTTCATTTTATTGTTGTACTCCGTGACCTGACCTTCTTTTCTAGTGAGTAGTTTTTTTCCTCGCTCGCTTGTTGTCAGGTGTTTTGACTCGTTCAGTAAATATTAGTATGTTCCCGAACATTCGATAACACTGTGGATAAGGATGTTTACGCCAGATTTGGCCTTGAGTGATGTGGCCTGATGACGTATTGATGCGTGATTGGTTAGTTTGTGCGAGGGCAAAGGTAACGTTTATTTCGGGAACTTTCTGTAGGAATGTTTATATATATAGACCTGTGTGAGTGGTTGGGGGGTGAGTAAGTGAGTTTCCTTTTGTGTGGCGTAGATATTTAGTTTCGCTGGTGTCTTCCTAGTAATTTATTGTTCACTATACAGTTATTAAACTTTAGTATTATTTAATCTATCGTCGGATCTCGTGTTTATTTATTTTACAGCTGTAATAGTTTCGTTTTCTAAAGGGTTGTAGTTAGATCAACTAACTCCCCCCTACTATAACGTGCTAGAACAACCTCAGCTGTTACATATTGGGGGCTCGTCCGGGATCCGACCATATTCGAGCGGACCAGATCAAAATTACTAGATTTATTTACATAGTTTATTGTAGAATATCATCGACAAGCTATCTACAACATGTCGGAGGTTATTGGAAGGCTTAGCCAGGAAGCGGACGCTATGGAGCTCACTGGGCAGGAGAGACGGGACTACCTCCGTGAAGGCCTAGAAAGAGAAAGACAGCTGGAGGCTCAACGACAGGAGAAGGAGGCTGAACGACAGGCTCATGAGAAGGAGGCTGAACGACAAGAGAAGGAGGCTGAACGACAAGAGAAGGAGGCTGAACGACAGCTGGAAAGGGAAAAGATGAACCACGAGTTGGAGATAGAGAGGATGCGCCAGCAACGTGGAGGCAACGACTCAGCGCAGAAGACCGACGACCACGCCAGTTCCAAGAGACCCAAGCTACCTGCATTTCAGGACAAGAAGGACGATCTGGATAGCTGGTTGCTGCGGTTTGAGAGGTTTGCCGAGACAGCTGAATGGCCCAGATCCACCTGGACGACATCATTGTCTGCCCTGCTGACCGGGAGAGCTTTGGAGTGCTTCTGCAGACTACCGATCGACGAAGCCAAGGACTACGACAAGGTCAAGGAAGCGTTGCAGAAGAGGTACAACCTGTCAGAGGACGGATACAGACTCATGTTCAGACAAGGTAAGCCTGAAGATGGAGAAGATGTTGGAATGTTTTTGACCAGGATCAAGACCTGTTTAGAGAGGTGGATAAAGCTGTCGAAGACGGAGGAGACCTACGAAGGAGTGAGAGATCTGTTCGTCAGAGAGCAATTCATGGATGCCTGCCCACCAGACCTTGCAACCCATGTGAGGGAGAGGAAACCAAAGACGCTACAGGACATCGCAGATTCAGCGGAGGCGTACCTGGTAGCGAGGAACCGGACGCTCAGCGGGAGCGCCAGACTGCAGAGCCGGCCAGTGCGACAGAGGCCCAACGGAGACAGAAGCCCACAGGTCTGCCATAGGTGCCAGAGGCCGGGACACAAGGCGACGGAGTGTCGTGCAAAGTTAAACGACAAAGGTGAGTTGAAATGTTACCTTTGTGGAAAGCCAGGCCACGTTCGGAGGATGTGTCCAGCCCAGAAGGATATGGGACGAGGCAAGCCGAACAAGGCGGCGGCGGCCGTAGTTATAGCGGCGGACGAGTCGTCAAGACAAGATGTGACGACGGCTGACACCAGCATCAACGTTCAAGCGGTAATGAAGGACGGGAAGCTACAGTTAGCGGTGCCTGTTACGTGCGGAGGATGCAGTGACGGAAGGACCGTGGAGAAACTGAAGTTACCAGTGATGAAGGGCTTGATTGGAAATCGAGCGGTAGATGTCCTAAGAGATACCGGCTGTGAAGGTGTAGTGGTGCGGCGAGCACTGGTGGACGACGGACAGCTCACCGGTGGGAAGAAACTTATCGCGAGGATCGATAACTCCTTGCTAGCGGCGGAGGAAGCCGTTATCGACGTGAAGACGCCTTACCTGACGGGCAAAGTGACGGCGCTGTGTCTCCCGGAGACCATCTGCGACCTAGTAGTCGGGAACGTGGACGGAGCGAAGGATCCGTACGACCCTGATACTGAGGTGATGGTAGGAGCGGTGACCACGAGGGCCCAGGAGAAGAGGAAGGACCGGTCTACGTCGCTGAAGGTGCCGAGGGCAGAACGGCACGCGGGAGTGGATAGAGAGGAACTTATCCGACTCCAAGAAGAAGACGAAGTCATTAGGAAGTTAGAGCAGAAGAAGATCCCAACTAATAGAGGCAATAAATCTGTTCATTTTGAGAAACATGGAGGAGTACTGTACCGGATCTACAAGGACCTGAGACAGGCGACGGTTATAAGGCAAGTGGTACTACCCGAGAAACTGAGAGAGTATGTACTGAGTGTAGCCCACGACTCGATCGTCGGAGGACACCTCGGCGTGAAGAAAACCAAAGACAGAGTTATGAGCAATTTTTATTGGCCTGGAATTGAAGGTGACGTCGCGAGATACTGCCGCTCATGCGACATATGCCAAGAGGACAGTGAACAAAGGAGCGACACCAAAGGTGCACCAGCAGAGTATGCCAGTAGTAGATGTACCGTTTAGGAGAGTGGCCGTGGACTTAGTAGGACCTATCGACCCCCCAAGTGAAGGTGGACATCGGTATATCCTGGTATACATAGACTACGCTACTCGTTACCCTGAAGCCACACCCTTGAAGAAGATCGACGCAGAAACGGTAGCAGAAGCCTTAGTGAACATCTACAGCCGTTTGGGTGTGCCCGAAGAGATCTTGTCGGACCAAGGGACCCAGTTTATGTCAGATGTCATGAAGGAAACGAATAGACTACTGGGAATTCGACAGTCGACCACTACAGTCTACCACCCTATGTGCAACGGGTTGGTGGAGCGATTTAACGGCACACTGAAGAAGACCTTAAGGCGACTGTGCGCAGAGCAACCCAAGCAGTGGCACAGATACATCAACCCGCTGCTCTTCGCATATCGTGAAGTTCCCCAAGAGTCGACCAAGTTTGCCCCATTCGAGTTGCTGTATGGGAGAACTGTGAGAGGACCAATGCACATCTTATGACAACTATGGACCAAGGGCGTAGAGGAGCCGGAAACGAAGACCAGTTACCAGTACGTCATGGAACTACGTGAGAGGCTGGAGGACACATGGAAGTTAGCGACGGAAGAACTCTCCAAGGCTCAAGGTAGACAGAAGACCCACTACGACCGGAAAGCGCGAGAGAGGAAGTTCCGCCCCGGAGATGAAGTGTTGGTGCTACTGCCGACGAACACTAACAAGCTCCTAGTCCAATGGAAGGGACCATATAAGGTAGTCTCAGTTGTCGGTGTTAACGACTATAGAGTCAAGATGGGTGCAAAAGAAAAGACCTTGCACGCCAACCTCCTCAAGAGATACATTCCAAGGACGTCAAAAGCAGCAGCAGTGGCAATGGAACCGAGACCTATTGTGACCGAGATGTGTGGGATGGACAACAGTAGGAGAGATACCGCGCCTGAACATGTCAACGCCATAAAGGACGGCGGCGGTGATAGTGCTGAGAGTGGACTGGCAGAGGACGACATGATGGGCAAGAGTCAACCCGTGGAGTCAGCTAGCATGACAGTCATCGAGGACTGCGACCTGGAAGGCGACAACGGTGGAACGACGGAGGACCTTGCCGACCTAGGAAGCTGGGACCAGAAGGAAAGCTACAGAGATGTCCAGTATGGAACGCAACTGACATCGGAACAACGTCAAGAACTCTGAGATGTGGTGAAGAATTACCAGCATGTCTTCACCAATCTCCCTGGATGCTGTCAGTTGGGTGAACATCGCATCGACCTGACGACAGAAGTACCAGTTCGTCAACGACCATACCCGGTGCCCTACGCTATGCGCGACTCATTGAAGGAGGAGCTTAGCACCATAGAACGGCTGGGCATCATTCGAAGGAGCTCATCAGCTTATGCTTCACCTATTGTTGTCGTCAAGAAGAAGGACGGATCCAACCGAGTCTGCATCGTCTACAGGAGGTTAAACAAGATTACAGTATTCGACCCTCATCCGACAGCAGCGCCATTAGAAGTGTTTCAGAGTCTCTCGAGAGGAAAATTATTCTCTCGGATTGACCTGAGCAAGGGATACTGGCAAGTGAAAGTTCGAGAGCAAGACATTCCCAAGACGGCGTTCGTCACCATGGGCGAACACTATGAATTCATTCGGATGCCTTTTGGGATGATAAACTCAGGAGCCACGCTGAACAGGATCGTAAAGCCATTGATCCGTGGAATGAACAATGTGACAGCATATGTGGACGACCTGCTGATTCATACAGAGACATTCGACGAGCATGTGAAGACTCTCAAGGACTTACTGCAGAGGATGGACCAAGCTGGATTAACTGCAAGACCATCGAAGTGTCTGATTGGAACGTCTGAAGTAGACTTTGTTGGACACTTAGTGGGAGAAGGTATGATTGGCCTGTTAGAAGAGAATGTATGTAAGGTACGAGACGCACCCAGACCCACCACTAAGAAGGAAGTGAAAGCATTCTTAGGATTAGTGGGATATTACCACGAATTTATTCCTAACTTTTCAGCGATTGCATCACCATTGTCTGATTTACTTAGAAAGGGTCAGCCCAATATAGTTCAGTGGGATGAAACGCAGGAGAAAGCGTACACCTCTTTGAAGAATGTCATTATCTCCAAACCCGTGTTATGTTTGCCAGATTTTTCCAAAGAGTTTGTCTTAGCAACTGATGCATCAGATCGCGGATTAGGCGCTAGTCTTATGCAGGAACACGAGGGAAAGTTGTACCCTGTGGCATATGCTAGTCGTAAGCTATTGCCTCGTGAGACAAAATATTCGGTCTCAGAGCGCGAATGTTTAGCTATTGTTTGGGCTGTAAAAAAGTTTACTTTGTATTTGTGTGGAAAGGAGTTTGTGCTCCAAACTGACCATCGGTCATTAGAGTTTTTGAACTCTGCCAAGTTTGACAGTCCAAAGTTATTACGATGGAGTTTATTTTTACAGTCTTATCGATTCAGGATTCACTACGTAAAAGGCAGAGAAAATGTCTGTGCCGATTTCCTGAGCAGGGTATTTTAAAGTAGTACACTATCAGTGAAATGCATTGTAACCCATACTTTTGCCTACTAGATGAATTTCTAGGACGGCAGTATTGTACTGTAATTGGGGACGTAGTTCATCTGTGACTGAATATTGAATTGATGGCTGATAGAGAGTCATGATGTGTTAGTCACATTTTGATTTTATGCTATGTCATATTAGTTACCAATGGAACTTGGTGTAATTTTTGGAAAATGTAACCCAAATGGGGACTGCGAGCAAGCAGTGTTTGTGTTATATTGCCTTGCTGTAACTTGTTTTGACCTAATATGATGAAGATAGACCCTGATCAATGGTCGGTATGTATTGGTATTGTTGCCATTGTACGTATGAGTTACACATTTTGGAGATAACCATGTTATGTACAACAAGTTATATGCTATGATTCGTGCACGAAGCATTATGTAAACGATGGGCCATCGTTTCACCATATATGATTTGTAATAATATCATTGACCATTGTTTCACCACAGTGGTGGCGTTGTGTTATTTTGACTAGTAGGCCTACTGTTAACTATTGGTTTGTCACAATGACGGTATTGTATTAGTTATGGTATTAGTGATGCAAAGTACACTGCATTGTATTGTATTTGTGATGACATTCGGGAAGACACTGAAATTGTTATTAATTGTAATAGAATTAGCAACTACCTTTGTGAGATTGGGAGTGCTATAAGTTTATTTCAAGATATTGCAGACGCTGAATAATGTTTTGGAGTTGAAAGATATTCAACTTAAATTGGGGAGTTGTGTAGCATCTGCGGGCTATCCCTTGCCCTCCCCCGTTTTCTTGTTGCACTGGTGGGCATGTGTTCATTTCTTCTTTAATTTTATTGTTGTACTCCGTGACCTGACCTTCTTTTCTAGTGAGTAGTTTTTTTCCTCGCTCGCTTGTTGTCAGGTGTTTTGACTCGTTCAGTAAATATTAGTATGTTCCCGAACATTCGATAACACTGTGGATAAGGATGTTTACGCCAGATTTGGCCTTGAGTGATGTGGCCTGATGACGTATTGATGCGTGATTGGTTAGTTTGTGCGAGGGCAAAGGTAACGTTTATTTCGGGAACTTTCTGTAGGAATGTTTATATATATAGACCTGTGTGAGTGGTTGGGGGGTGAGTAAGTGAGTTTCCTTTTGTGTGGCGTAGATATTTAGTTTCGCTGGTGTCTTCCTAGTAATTTATTGTTCACTATACAGTTATTAAACTTTAGTATTATTTAATCTATCGTCGGATCTCGTGTTTATTTATTTTACAGCTGTAATAGTTTCGTTTTCTAAAGGGTTGTAGTTAGATCAACTAACTCCCCCCTACTATAACGTGCTAGAACAACCTCAGCTGTTACAGTCACCTCGTGACCCTTCGCTCACTTTTGAGTTCGCGTTATTGTCAGCACAATGAAGAACAGCTGATGCCTGTGAAGCAATTGATCTAAAACTGCGAATCAGCTAGAACGCGCCCATGTTGACGATGCACCTTCCGACACGGTGAATACTAAATAATAGGCGCAAATAAGGCCGATATCTCGCACGCCTGCGCTTTTTTGTTTTGATTAACTCGATTTTTTCTCTTTCTTTTTCAATTCTTCAAATAGCGAAACGATAATTTTTTTTTTTACAGACATAGCGAAACCAGAAATCCCATATATACCGGAGGTCTGGCACCCATGGGAGGCATGCCTGGAGATAAACACAAGGCCACTGGAAACCATCTCTTAGACTTTATAGAATGTATTTATTTGTCTGTATGTCTCACTGATACTTTTACACATCACCATTCAGCATTTCACATGCAGAAAAACAAATGCAGATTTTCTCACAACCCATATGAAAATGCGCATTCTTTTCGTTAATCCTTTTCTCAATAAGCTTGCCATAATTCTTTCTCATGGGTGCAACATGAGGGCTATAATTTCAAAGGTACCGGCAGCTAGAGGACTGAAAAATGTAAACAAACTGGGATAGCCAGGTAGCCAAGAAATTGGCCATCAAAGTGCTTCAGAGTAGTCAGAATAGAACATGAAGGCTTAAATTTGACTGGCATGGTCATTTCCCACTTCAGATAACACGGACCGCAACACTTGATAAAAGGATCAAAGGTAGCATTATGAAATATCACCCTTCATCAGCAAACATAATAACTATGATTGTAAGAACCTATGACAGGAAATTACCAAAATTTTTCTGACACAATACAAACTGAAACTATGTATCACTAACACAAAGAATATGTCCAGATATTAAAATTGTTGGTAAAGAGCAAACAAACACGCCTCACCAGAATCAACAATATGGTCAAGGCCTCCCACAGAGCGAAGCTCTTCTTTAAACCATTCTCCTGCCCGCCTTGATGTCAAGC
Organism: Onchidella celtica; assembly: GCA_963931925.1. Classification (NCBI taxonomy): domain Eukaryota; kingdom Metazoa; phylum Mollusca; class Gastropoda; order Systellommatophora; family Onchidiidae; genus Onchidella; species Onchidella celtica. The sequence continues at coordinate 23,991,722 of OZ007568.1, forward strand.
TGAGTAAAGATTCCATTGCAAGGTTGCCAGTCTAAAACAATAAAATACAAAGAAAGAATAGCAGTGACTTTTAGCACATCATTTAGTTTTACTACACAAGCCTCAGTTATGAGCCACATTTCGCTCATTTCTTGGATAAACTAAGTTCCTTTTTTATTTCTGAACAAGAAGAGATCAGTCAGCAAACAGTGTAATGAGAGGACAGAGTCTTGAACATATTATTTTTTTGTTTTGTTGACCACATGATATAACAATCCCAAAGTTGTTTTTTTTCAATCAGTTGAATGAATTTCTTTCCTTCCACTACTTCCAAGTCCTGCCCAACTTACTTCATAACCTTAGGCTGTCGCTCAATATATCTCACATATGTTAGTAAAACCGAACCTAGATGACACCGCAGCACACCTTTCCCAACTTCTCAGCCCACAGCTATTACATGAACTTCAATTTTAAAAACTTTATCCTGATAATATTCTTCTAAACGCCACTGCATTAAATCATCCAAATAGTAGAAATAACGCAATCTTCATTTTAAATCTATTTTCTGCCATGCAGGATTTACATAAAATGTAGTGATGACAATGTTTTGTGAAAGCAGGCATGCCTTTTAAACTGCTATGATTGTGCATGTACATCTGCATTGAAATTAGGATACTTCAGAATTTCAAATCTGGACTTACTGAGACAAATCCTAAATCAATTTCTCTAGCATGAGTCTCCTGTTGCAACTGTGCCAAAAGTTCTTTCACTCTCTGTTTCATTTTTTCAAGATCTCGCAAACTGGACGAATGCAATGTAGATCTATCCGCTGCATCCACCTCATTCAGTTTCAACATTAAATTGAGGCTCTCTTTGTCAAGGTCCATGTTAAGGCGATCTCTACTTAACATGAACATCATTGCTGAAGTGCTAAGCGCTAAGCACTGTGGAAAGTAAATGCACACAATGAAATAACATATAACCAGCAAATCTGATGCTGGTTCAAGGTTTTTTAAATCTAAAATACGAACACTATGGTTCATAAACTGAAAGCTGAGCATAAAGTAAAAAATGCCTGTTCCACCTATTACATAACTAGCTGATGATTATGTTCATTCCGAGGACCAGTAATACTCTCACAAATGCCTCTGATGCAACTTAATTTCAAATCTGTATCAAGAAAAATAACAAAATCAGTGAAAATGAATTATGATAGAATAGCTTTATGTAGTACAGATTGTAGGAATATGTCTTGAATTTTTGCTAACAAGATTTTCAGTCAACTTAAGTTAAAATGGAAAAAAAAATGTCAGCTGGATGTTTTGGGATAAAATTAATAAAAGGACAAACTCTTGGTTTCAAAACAACACAATAAAGCCAACCATAAGTTTTATGCCTCTTGAAAAGACAGAGGTTTGTAAACAGCTTATGCAGCATTGTTATAAAAACTGTCCAACCTTTTGATACATTAGTACTCACAGGATCAGAACAGGCATCATGGAGGAGGCTGAAGATTTTAGTAACTGTTCCATGGGCACGCATATGCATGCGAAAGGCTGGAGAGATGCACTTGCCAGCCAGCTTCAGGCAACTGACCAATGCAACAAGCAACTAAGTTAGTTCTTGAAAATTTGCTTAAAATGGTCTACATTGTTCTCAGGAGTCGCACATAAATTAAGACCACTGATTAGCTCTCTCTACAATGTAAAAATATTGATTCTGATAAAAATACGCTTTAAAGATATTATATTATTTGTAAAAATACACTATGAAGAGATTATATCATTTGTTATTTATATAATATATCTCTTGAAAATGTGCAGCTGAAACAGACATTATTGCCCATAGGGTAGATGTTTAAAAATCTACTGAGTGGAAGGTAAGACACTTCCGTCTATGGCCAAAATTCAAGTTTATCATAATACAGCAGACAACGGTTAAACCAAAATCAGCAGGACCACGGGTTTGTTTTCGGTTTGCCGATAGGACGCTTGAAAAACGCCAGTTTCAAGAGAGATAGCCCAAATCGTATATCGAAGAGGACAAATCAAGTAAATGCATGAGCAAAAAAGACTCAACATGTCCTCTATTTGTGTGTTTTTGACTGATAAGGAGGACGAGCAATTGCTCACCCTAGGGACACACGGAGAATGGATATATGCGGGTGAATGTGGACTAACTCTCAGAACAGAGAGACATGAGTGTGGACAGTATAGAACCGCCATCCTGCTGATCTCGTTACTGTTACTGTACATGAGGCTATGAAATACGCTGTCCGCGGTCGCTAGTACACCTTGCTGTCTCTCTGATGTCATACATTTTACACGAAAGGACACCCACAATAGGCCAAAAATCTTGTCAAACTTGTCTGCTGCCGTCTGATTTCGGACCGGCAAGATTATAGTGCCTATTCTGTGCTGAGGAGTGTTTTACCAATCCCAATCTCATGTTTTAATTTGGCAGTTTGTGCCCATGCAACGTCAACCTTCTCCATGTTTATGGCTTGAATTTAAGAAATCTAGGTCAAGGTAAGATCAAAATTGATTCCTCCTTCCATCACAATTGCCACCGAAAATAAATTACTTCAGTCTTAAAACGTCTATCCAGAAATCTTGCTAGATCTATGTCTGATTCCTGCATCCGTCATTGTCGCCGCCAAGTAGCAAGCAAATCACTTAGATCTAGACTTAGGCGATGTCTGGCTAAGCTCAAGTTTGAAGGAAGACAATACATCAAGCTAGGTTTAGAACTGATTCCTCCTTTAATTACAGTCGGAACAAAATAGACTTAAGTGAGGGCAAGTAGATAGATTTACGCAATTAGTTTCGGAATCGATGCCATGCGGAATGTAAACAAAAAGCGTGTTGCAAGTGATCAAATTCCCGATCGGTGCAAAACAAGCGATAAGAAAGTAGAACTAACTTCCATTTTATTCATATAATGATCGCAATATTCCGATTCGGCGCATTGTGTAAAAGTTAAAATAAAAAACCAGAACCCGGAAAGACGAAACGAAAAAAAGTCGATTGCTGGAAGTAACAAAAAATCGGAATGCCGGCCTTGGTAATCGGAATCGCCCGTTTTTCAAGAAAAATCGGGTGGCATCTCTGCTATACCTGTAGTGCTGTCACTCCCATGTAAGTTATTATGATAGTTCAGAGTAACGCACACTCTGCTTGGTTTTTAAAATAAAATATTATTTTTGAAGGGGGAAGGGTGGATGGATGGTACTGTAACTTGACTTGGCCTATGGCGAATGACAGTGAACTGGCCACTGAATCCAACAATTTTCTTTTTGGTTTAACAATAGGGGACAATTCGAGGACTCCTTTTTTCTTTTGGTTTAACCAGTTTCCACTGTATGAGCAAGCAGGATCAATATGCTAAACAAGTCTATCAGTGTAATGATGAATTTCCAGATAAGTATATTACAAATGAAGCAGCAAGAAACACTTACCTAAGGCAGCGAATTGTAGTGGAGTTTGTGTCTCGCAAACTATCTAACAAATAATCCACTTCATCCATGAAGTCCTGAGTTTCACCCAACTCCTGCACTTCATGGGTTTGTTTCACATTGTGGACAACTGTATAGAGCTGTTCAAGAATTTAAAAAAAAAAAAAAAAAAGATTGTCAGACAATAAGAGTAAGACATGACAAAACAGCTTGGTATTTCACCCCAAACTGATGTCACGCACTGAGATCTAATTTCTGCACTGGTTCACGTGAAATTTTCCACACAACTTACTTTCAGACTGAAGATTCCTTGAAAGCTTGGCACTCTGCATGAATGTTTAGAAAAACTATACTTCTAATAATTTTAAAATTAAATATTTTCCGGTGATCGTTTTAAAAATGTAAAGACAGAGAGCTGACTTACTAATTGTCCTTCTAATCTTAGGTCACAAAAATTTTGGCACTTATACCAACTAAACTTTTTGTGCTGATCTTTCGATCTAAAACTAAAATGGTGCCTTTTGCTTCTTACTGTTTGTAGAATAGGTGATTAACTGGTAAACTCCTAAAAGAAACTGAAAGCATATTATATCTGACGTAAAATGTAAAACCCAAGTTCTTTTCTGGTTATACCACATGATCATTCTAAAGCACAGTATGTAGGGCTCAAAACAACTTTAGAGTAACTAATATGTAATCAGTGTGGGGTTCATCATTTGTATTTAACTATAATCTAAATTCATGCCCCACTTTAACAAACCATCTGGGTGGGAGCTATGATCAACGCTTAATATTTTCACGACTTTACTATAGGGGACAGATGCAACATTCCAATTATCTAACAATCTTCAATGTTACCTCCTTATGTGTTTTGTTGACTCTTAATGAAGTGTAAGCTTCATCATACTTTCTTTCTGGCCAGTGCACTTCCCTTGTCAATTTTGGTCCTTTGCTTGATTCCTTCACAAGAACAACATCACCATCTTTACTTTTCTTCGTAACAACCTTGACTTCTCTTTCCTGAAAGTATAAGACAATGAGGAATTCATCTGAATGAAAGTCACCTGGAAATGAGAAACTGGAATTTTCACATCAATAGCTAATTCATTTCTTCTTTATTTGTAAACACTGTTTGTGTTTTCCTGTTTCAACATGTTGGGATTTGCCCACGATAAAAATTACAACTGCTACAACCAAAACCAGAAGCATTCACATCAGCATTTGGCAGAATTAATATAAAACAGCAAACAACACTGAATACTGATTTAACTCACTGGCCACTTTCATTGCACGTGTGCAGTAATCAGAGCTTCACACTATACGACTATCATCGCAGATCTGTGACAAGGACATTTAGAGGTTTCATAACTCAAGCCCAGTTGCAAATATGTGATTCGACTACTCTGAGAGAGCTAGTGCCCTTATTTTGGCCTCGAACAGTACTGGTAACGGATTCTCTGGTGCAAGAGACAGAATTTACTTGATTTTTTTTTTCTGCCTGCCAACCTGGTAAACCCATTTATATATTTCCCTGCTCACCAAATACTGCACTGTAATCGCAAGTTCTCGACTTCATCTTTTCGATTGTTTGACATTCTAAGTTGTTTCATTATATTTGTTATCCAGACACTTCAAAACTCAGTGAAATAGGAATATGTCAGCTTCCATCCCTCAAAAATGAATTTATTTTTTTTTTAACCTTTTTTCTGCTTCATTCACACCATCACAGACATAAAACAATAAGAGATACATATATTTTTAATGCAAAAAATTAAGTTACCAAAGATGAAACAATTCCACACATAAATTTCAAAAGTTAAATGCATTTTTCCAAATACCCTTGTTTTTCCCAGTACCCGGGAAATGATTTGTGCCGCCAAGCCCTGTAGTCAGCGAGTTAATTAAAGCCATGGCAACCCAAGGTCACCAGTGAATTTCTCACAATACAAATTTGATTTGTATGATCTATGACCAACAGCTACAACCTGAACCATGTAATGATGAGGACATTCACATATAATGAAAAGGTGCATAAGCAAGATCATATAGTCAACAGATAGATGAGCATACGAAGTTTTAAAAGTGTTAGCCTACAAACAACGGCAACAAAATTACCTCTTTTTCTCCTTCTGCTTCATGTTCAGTATACCACGATCGAGCATTGTAAGTTGCCTTGGCTGGGGACTGGAAAGAAGACTGAATTAGCCAGTTATGTTCATTAAATTATAAATATGAGAAGTATATCCATCATCACAAATCAAAAGTTATGAAAATTAGTTTCCTTAAACATGCAGATCTTATTCTATGTTGATCTTGAAAGCAAGACTTTTTTTCATAATTATATTTTTTGTATTCTATGCTCATCCCTTCTTTCAAAGAAAAAAAAATTACCGTCTTCTTTTCCTAATTTTAATTTTTTCACTTATTTAATTTCACTGTCTGGACATGAATTTTTCAGATCTGGATACTGTCTTGTGTCTAATGTGATTCATCATAATGATGCCATGTACATGTACCAGAAAATTTTCAAATCATCCATAAAAAAAAAAAAAAAGCCACAACCAACCTTCTGAGGGCTTCCACCAAAAATTTTCCTTTGCAAATCAGACGAACCCGATAATGATTTTTTTGACTTGAAAAACTTTCGTGGAGTGCCAGCTGCCCTCTCTTTCTGGCTGCCTTCCTCTACAATGCTCTGGCTATTTACAGGAGACTCCTGGGACTGAAGCGGCTCTGAACACTCAGATCCATTGTCGGCTTCCCCAGTAGAATCAGATTCATTTCCCTTCTCAATATTTCGAAGACGAGCAGCTAAAAGCTCTCGAGCTGCCACTGGATCTATCTGTTTTATGCTTGATGAATCAACTTCCAGTTCTACAATACCGGGTGCTTCTGATGGTTCAGAAGCCTGAGATGTCTCTACAGCCTCAAGCTGATCCTGTTCATACACATCCATGTCTTCTTCCAACACATTCTCAGCATCATTTACTGATGAGTCCTGAGTTCCACTATCTGTATTTGTGGCCTGTTTGTGTTCTTCCTCTCCTTTGAAAACTGGTGGTTTAAGTTCATCCTCTACCTGAGGAGCACGGGATTTGAAAATTCTGTATCGTTTGCCACGTCCTAAAGATCCATCACCCTGAGAATTGCTGTCAGAAGATACACTAGTTGAAAATGACTGAATGGAAGAGGCAGTTTCAACATTTGAGTTCCTGCCCCTAGTTACACGTTTTGATGGAGAAGCAGGGGAAAGAGATGGGAGACTACTGGCACTGCTGCTAGGTGATGATAGTCCTTCTGAATTAGCTGCCACAACAGAAACATTTCGAAGACGAGCACTTGATCGTGTTGGAACTCCCTCTGCATTCACTGAAGCAGATGATGCAGAGTCTGCGTTTCCATTTTCCCCTATGGACTCTTGGGAAGATGCATCTGATGCAACGGGAACTAATGTTCCTTTTGGTTTAGAGTTCCTGGCAAAATACTTGGTCTGTACCTCTCCTTTCTCCAATTGAGCTTTGGGCTTACAAACAACAACAACAGTGGTGCCCTGGTCTTCATTGGCCAACTCTTGTTTTGACACCACTGTACTGTTGTTCAGGCCACCTGTCGATGTATCAGGTTTCCCCTTCAACTGTTGGGCAGCATAATTTCTCTTGTATTCTTCAATCAATTCAGGGTCAGACACAGTCAGAGGCTTTCTGCCTCTCGGTCCACCTTTCCTCTTGTAGCCGGATTTTCTTGGTGGAGGCGAGTCCGGCTTGTCCACTGGCGTAACCACTTCTCCAGAGTAAGTCTTCAGAGGATCCCTTTTGAACTGAACTGGGAAAATATCTTCCTCCTCCTCCTCATCTGCATCGATTTTCATCTCACACTTCAGTGGATCTTGTGATGAGGATAGTCTTGCACTGAAGAATGTAGTTTCTCCAGAGGATGTTGTTTTGCCTACTTCTACAAACTGATCCATGATAACAGGCTTCTTTGGTGAAGTCCTGGAATATGTTCGGAATGCTGGTGACTTTGTAGCATCTTCTTGCTTCATGTACTCTTCCCCTGCACCTTCACCTTTGACAAGTATTCTTGAAGCCGGAAGCCTGGTAGACTGTCGAATCTCCGGGGATGGAGCAGATGTTACCTGCTTTTTCACAGGGCTTAATTTCCTTTTATCCTCACTATCAAAACTGAAAGGATCTTCTCCTTTATTTTCCATTTTCACTTTTTTAGCATCTGTTGGCCCCTCTGTGCCTTCTCGCACTGGTACATAGTTGGCTTTGCCCCATTTAGAAATTGACATTGCTGCCTTAACCTGGACAGTCTTACTGTCTGCTGCCTCATCCTTGACTCTGCTTGCAATGTTTCTGCGACTGTAGGTGCGTCCAGCAAACCTAGGGGGTGGAGCGTCGTCTTCACTCATTTTGCACCTGCAAAACAGACATCAAGAACTCTCTATATCACTGCGGTCTAAACACCAATGAAAAACATATACATTTGATGTCTCAAAAAATCAATACTGCACATGTCATTGCAATCCATCCATTTCATAGCAGGAAGGTTTTCTACAGACATCTTTTCCCAACTGCTCTAGAAAGGTGCAACATTTCCCTCAGTTTATTGTTGGTTAACTGCATGACATGGAGATTTCAACAAAAAAATCAACAAGTGTTTTTTTTTTATTTCACATGATGAGTTCTTATGTTATATCTGTTCTGGATCATGTGTGGTCTCACCTGTCAAAAATCATGCAACTTTTAACCCTTTCAATACCTCAAGTTTTCATTCATAAGTACGTGCCTATTTTTTACTATGCTGGTTCCCCTGTACACAAGGAATTTTGCAAAATTTAGGCAGTGTATTTCAAATAATTGTTGCATGTTTATTTTATGAGTGAACCCAATAAAAGTATATTATACATTGTGATATTGTCACCTCTACAGTCTAGATCTAGATCCACAGCTTCATTCGCTTTCTAAAGCTTTCTTCTTAATCTTAGGCCTAGTAGTAGCACTATCACCTTCATCATGTTCATCCTCTCCTGAGTCCGTCTCTTCAGGTGATAGGACATTTTCTGAACCAGAATCTGATACAAATGAATCACTAGAATCATCATGGAATAGGAATCCAATTTCAAATGATGGTTTTCTTGATCTATGTGAAAGTCCAGTACTCGTTGTGGGCCTGTCTGTAAAGTTGTCAGCCATACTCTCTGGTTCAATCATCCATTACAGAAACTAGCTAGCAGTAACAAATCACCCTATTACTCAGTTTGGGGTCCTGACTAGGATGTCTATTTATTGGTTTTAGCTTCTCTGCACTAGGATTCACAACAGAGTCCTTTGCAAAGCCATTTGTTTATGACGTCTAGGTACATCACGTAGGTACAAGATATACGCTATTTTCGTTACTTCCATGAGGTACCTATTGTCAGTGCAGGAAATATTAGGCGCTGTTGTGACGTACATGTACGTCCATCCGGTACTGAAGGGGTTAAGCATGGCCTTTAGCTACACAACTTCAAGTATGTAATTTCAGACTGATTAAGTTGGTGTAATATATCCATGTATATGGGCCAATGCCAAACTGTAATCAAATTCTCTAATACCTTTTTGCAATTGTCTTATAAATTTCAATCACTTTTCATCCGATTTTGTGTTTTCCTTGTGCATGGTAGTTCAACACTGATCTGACAAACTGCATATGAGCAAGATGATCAAAGTTGTTTACCTCCTTTTCTTGGAATTTGAATTTGTAATAAGACTGAATTTTGTAATTTTCAAAATGGATACATTGTACGGGACCTCAGCAAACCATAATAAAGGGGTATTTTGTTTACTCTGTAGATTTCAGTGTTTCATTTTGAGTCAGGGATGGGAACTGGTGACAGAAATATTTACTGAAAGTTTGACATAATGTGACACTGCCAACCACAGTACAAACATACACTAAAGCTATGTTTTCATGTGTACGGAAACAGAAGCGGCAACGGAAACCGACAAAAATTCTTCAGTAAAAACGAGTTTTTTCCATATGTACAGAAATGAAGTTTTCGTACACATGAAAACGTACTTTCTGTTTCACTGCTTGAAGGGATTTTGGTGTTTCCATTGCCGTTTCCATACACATGGAAAGACAGCTTTATGACTTTATGCCATAGTTCACATACTGTATTGAGAACAAACAAAATAGTGTTTACTATGGAAAAATATTTTTTAAAATCCGGAAATCAGGAAATTTCCAGAGAATTCCCATCCCTGTTGAGTCATAAACCAAGATGACATTATTGAAAAATAAAATGTTCTGTGTGTGTGGGTTCAGTATGTAACAATTGCTGGTTTAAAAAATAATGGTTGAACATTACTTGTCAAGTGTAGTCATGCTCTTATCAAAAAGAAAAAAAAAGCCTGCAGTGGAAAACCTCAATGCAATACATGTAACTAACAGTTACCCATGTGTGCCAATACTGTGTTATCCCTCAAACAATAAGAATTGTTGCCTCTGGCTAGTCAAATTTCACCTACTTGAGCTTAACAAAGAAGTTTGAGAAATCATGTGTTTTGTAGCCACAAAATAATGTCCAACCACATTGCAAGAACACCGTCATTTTATTTCCCTTTCAGTCTAAATAGGCTGTGTGTCTTCCTACTACAGTGAAATGCGCAGTGAACACGTGGTGGTGTTTTTGAGCTGGAAGAATTCAACGACAAATCTCTACGGAAGTTGGAATTTTGTCATCACACTATAATTAATACTATAATAGGAACGTCCAACACATTTCTCTATCTGCTTGTGATGTTTGACATTTTTTTGGTGTATGTTCAGTCCAATTCATGCTCTGATAATTTTATCCGCAACATATTTCATAAAAATACATTTTCCCAGACCCAGCAATGAACACAGAATGTTAAACAGAGAAATTTGGTGTTGTGAGTAGCCACTATCATTGGAGTTTCTATAATTGTGATGGCTAAAGTTCAACGACTGGAATGATGTCAGTTCAGACCTTGGTTTACATCAAAGGAAGCAGCCATGAAAAGTAGAATCCTCCCAGTACCAAAATTTTGATTTTTTTACAGTAATAAAAAATGCCAAATCACTGGGGTCTAAATGTCCCTGCAAGCACAAAGACACCATCCACCCCCCTCACCAGCAAGTTAGTCTTCTTTATTAATAAGGATATTTTTATAAACAGTTCGCCACCGGCTATCCTCGCACCGGGCTTGGCATGGATGACTAATCAACACAGGATGAAAATTAATTTTCAAGCCTATAGTCTATAGAAACATCCCTGTAAAGAACTAAGTTGCTAGGTGTTCCCCTTCTGCTCCTAAAGACATGTTGTGGGGATTTGTATGCCCCCTGTAGTTTAGAATGTTTCATCACTGTAAGAAAATCTTACATTCAGAAGCCTTCCCATCTCTTCATAAAGAAATACAAGGACAACAGTCTCAACCTTGATCTACTTGTTCTAATCTACAATCACAAAAAACACTTTGTAAACTAAAAATAATTTTTAAAAAAACATAGCAGGCTACTTGTAGCGTTTGGTGGTCCTGTTGCTTTATACCACCATGCTGACACATTGGCTGATTCGATACGGTCAATGTCATGTGCCACTTGTCAGAATTCATAGCAGGGAATCACTGAGGCGTGCGTTTGCTACAAAAACATCCTCACAGAGGATAACTCACCTACAACCCCTGTGCACGACTGCTCTTAAAGTCGTGTCCTTGTGGGATACATACCACTTACCAGACTTGCCAATCCTCATTCAGTCATTGTTCTTTTGCTTTAATTTTCCATGACAAAAACTAGTATTTTTGCTTATTTCCTGGAAAAAATACTTATTCCATGACCGGAAACAACATGTCATAAGCCTAATTTAGCACAAAATTTTATAAAGTGAAGAAGTGAATAAACTTAAACTGATATTAGTGATAAAGAGCTCTCATTACTTTGTCTTTTACTGCCTCTGATTACTTTGTCTTGTAGCTGCTTTTTCCTCTTTCTCTGCCGATTCCATGCATCATAGATGCCTCGTGATTTTTCATGAATTTATCCATTGCCCCTGTCTGAGCACTAGATCTAGTCTTCATTTCTTCAAGCTTGGTGTGCTTTGCCCTACTTTGATGTCTCTTATATCTCGTGAGTCCGACGTATATAAAAGTCACTGTTGCAGCAAGTAAAGTGTGCATAATATTAATAATAATATTGAGAATCGCTCCCTTTGATGTGCAGTCCTGTGCTAATGGGAACGTCATCTTGCAAGAGTTGAGAACTTTAGGCTTGTTTCATCTTTGTAGCCATGATTTCATTCACCATGCCACCAGGCATAAAAGTTAAAACAACAAACTCAGTCAAATTCAGTATATTCCAACTTAAACATCCGTACAAAAGTAAGGTACAGAACACAAACAATATTCTGCTTTAAATCAAAACACAGATCTAGCTTTAGTTTTAGCTTAGGCCTAGTCCAAGCATGTCTCCCTGCGGCAGTTGTCCTTGATTGTGTTTACTTCTGGTTAGTAAAGGCCTTCTGTCGGTAGTGTCAGGTTTCTCGCACCGAAGAGTTCCACTCGTGGAAAAACGACCTTGCTTTGCGTCACATAATACATTTTATCAAAAATTGCGTAGGCTACTGGCACAATTTGTCGCATATTTTGTGTATTTTTTCATTTTGGCATAGGCCCTATCTATCAAAATACGCAATTGCGTACAGGTTGGCACATTTGATATATATATACACCCGCAATTTGGCATTAACCAGTATGGAATCAGCCAAAGTGTCAACATACCACTAGCAGGCTAAAGCAGCGAAGCCACCAAATGCTACTACTGCTATAGTTCGTTCCAAAATTCATGTCCACAGAAAAACTTTATTTTCTCAAAAAAGACTTTACATTCAAATTTGACATTTTGCATGCAGTGTTAGAATTTCAATGACGTTATAAATCCGAAAAAGTGAAATTTGCAGCTTTTATAGTTTTCTCAAAGCGGTGAATTCCTTTGATCTTTTCGGCTTTTTTTCTTTCAGAAAACAGCAGATTGAAGAATATTTACTGTAATGACATTTTGACTGCATTATCGCGCTGGTTTGTCAGTGGCGTAGCAAACAGGTGTATCAGGGGGGCCATGAACCGCCTAGGGTCATAGCCTAATAGTAATACAACTGTTTATGGGATTGATTCAACAGGTGGAGCGAGGTTGATTTGGCATGTCAATATAAAGTTGTGCCGTATGTTTAGATAGTATGTTTGATTAATTGTCTAGCTCTGAATCCGACGATTCCAGAGGATTGATAATAATATTTGGTTGGATGAAATTAAGTCCGTCGTTTTGCCAATATTCTTCTTCCAAACGTTTGGGGAAAAATTCTCTGTCAATTTCTTTAATAGCTGCGCAGGCAATTTTTTTGACGTCTGACATCTTGAACGTTGTATTTTCCATAGCGACCTTCCCTTTGACTTTAGCCCACACGAGTTCAATGGGGTTGAGATGTGAATGGTAAGGAGGCAATCGCAGGCTTGTGTGTCCAAATTGATAGATAATCTTGTCGACCTCGAATATTATGGGCTTCTTATTTTTTCGCACAAGAGAAAGCAACTCTGGTTTAAGATGCGTTGAGCTGAAAGGAATATTTTCCTTCATCAGCCATGCCTTGACATCGTCTTTCTTGCTACTGGATGTTGGAGTTTTATCATCGTCTGACTTGATGTTGTGGTATGCTGCGTTGTCCATAACCAAACATGAAGGTCTGTCCAGTGAAGGAAGAAGAGAATGTTCCAACCAGTTTTTAAAAATTGTTTCATTCATTTCTGCACGATAGTCTCGATTATCTGTTGAAATTGAATTATAAACGAGCTCTGAGTTTTGGATGAGCCCCTGATTTCTGCTTCCACCATGCGCTATTATAATTCTATCACCTTTACTGGTAGGAATATTTCTCCTGTGCTTTCCGTCTTTGGATTGCCATTCTTTGTCATATGTATGGTGAGCATTGACCCATGTTTCGTCCAGGTAGACAATATCAAAGCCATGCGTGCGCTTTTCCTTTATTTGACGCAGGTACTTACTCCTCGTTTCCACTAGGTGCGCTCTTTCACAAAGTAAGTTTCTGCCGGATGAAGATTTCTTGAATGCAAAGCCCATGCTTCTAACAATCCTCCACAAATGTGTTTTTGAAATTTGAAATCCATTTTTTTTTCTTAAGATGAGATCTAAGCTTTCTCAAAGTGACAAATTCTTTCCCCTGAAACATGCTTTCAATTTCTCGCTTTATCACGTCCTTATCAAAATCATCTATCTTCTCCTTTCTTCCTCTTTTCGACGGGGTGGACGCAGTGTCTGATTCTGGCAACCATCTTTTGAGAGACTTTAGACCAATTCCCAAAGCATGTCGAGTCCTTTTAAATGGGTCATTGATGTCAACATAAAGACAGCCACGTCTTGTTTCTCGTGTGAAATATCGGAACAATTTCGAAGCAATACTTCTAACTGTGATTTCAAATACCTAGGATCACATAAATCGCAAGATGGAATTGGAAGCTGCTCAAAGGACATAAAAACAAGGATAGGAATGGCAAAACACAAAATGGTTCAACTAAACAACATTTGGAAGGATAGAGGCACACCAATGGACCTCAAAGTGAACATACTTAAGTGCTTGATCTGGCCAGTCCTACTATATGGTTGTGAAGCCTGGACACTCAAAAAGGCAGACATAACAAGATTGGAGGCAGCTGAAATGTGGCTTTACAGAAGGCTACTCAGAATAAGTTGGACAGAAAGGAGAACAAATACAAGCATCTTAGAACAGCTTGGCACCACCAGAAGAATAACACCTGAAATAAATAAAAGAAGACTTGCATACATCGGCCACGCGGCCCGAAACAAAAGCACGGCCCTTATGATATCAATCCTTCAAGGAAAGACAGAAACAAAGAGAAAACAAGGAAGACCACCCATTACATATCACGATAACATCAAGAAAGTCAGCCAGCTGGAAATAGGTGAACTAACTAGGAAAGCTAAGGACAGGATTGGGTGGAGGAGATTTTGTCGTGACATCCACTGTAGCAGCTAACATCGATGACGATGAAGCCGACAGGTGACAGGTGAGGTGACTTCTAACTGTAGTAAATTTGTACTTCAACGCCATAATAGTGAAATATAGTGTGATTGATAATGAAAAATACGAGTTTCAACGGACTGAATAAAAACGCCACTGAAAGATTCAACTGTTGTGTATATCAGTGGTGCGTCAGCGTGACCTCATAAGTTATTGAACGGAAGGCACATTTTTCTTGGTGCACACAGTCTGAACGTAGGGGATTTCATTGTAATTACGAGTGTTTTGGTTCCCGACATTCATGATTTCCGTTCATTTGGAGTGAGTCAGCACAAATTGAGAAAATTTAGTAGTGTAAACTATCTAATATTCTACTCAGTGTGTTGCTGTAGTATTTTATATAGGGTTAAGAGACAAATTTTAAAACTACTGGTCTTTTAGGGGTGCAAAAAATATTGTTTAACGTCATGGATATCCTAAACCTGCCTACAAATTTTTACTTTAGTCAAACTGACAGTTTAAAAGATATAAGACAATTGCCATGGTCATGAATTTTGGAACGAACTATACTATAGTAGGCCTAGTGCCAAAAATACCACATTGGCCTAACCTAGAGTCTAGTCTAGATCTAATTATACGACATGAAAAGCTGATAGTCTAAATCTTGACTAGATCTAGATCTATGTCCTATAGCCTATGCCCACTATTGACTTAGGCGCTATAGATCTAGTCTTTAGCCTAGAATCTAGAGTCTAGATCTAGATCTAAATCTAGGTGTAAATCGGTGTCTGCCTAACACAAAGGCTCATTCGCTTTTTCCACTTTTCCGTGACATGTAAACACTACAACATGACAATAACATGCTTCTCGCTAGCAGATTTAGGGCCATATGAATTCTGTATTTTACTCTTGTGCTACGGACCAGGTTCAAACAGAAAGTAAATAGACGCAGGTCCAAATCTGGCCTAACTCTGCAACTGTTTAGCTCAATGCGGCAAAACAAAAACTCAACGTGATGTTTATGAAGAGGGATGCATTTTCATACTATCCATAAACCAATAGATCTACTCAAAGAAAGGGAAGTGCAAGAAATTTTTTATTTACCAAATATCCTACCGTTTCGATGTAGATATTTCGGGTAACTGTTAACGCAATGTTGAAGATTCCTCAAAAAATCTGTATTTTCTTCAGGCATACCGCCATTTTCTTTCTCGATGTAAGTTTACTTCCCTCACGCATGCGCTCCACGCTGCAAGCCTACAACAAGCAGGAATAGAACCCCGCAGGCTTTAGTTTCGAATGTCACCTTGTTTAAAAAATAAATACAGTGTATTTAAGTTTAGAATTTTCCCCGAGTCCACCATCTTTCTCATGCATACTGAACAAAAAAAAAATATGGCTCCTCATCATTACCAATAATTTTCCAAACAGCCATGTTGTTTTTTTACTCTACGATGAACATGGGGGAGAACTCTCCAAGTCCTCGTAATGACAAAGGGAGGTAAGCAGTAAAATTTCACTTCAAAAAACAACAACACACTTTTATTCGAGTCAAATGTGCACTTATTGAACAGAGTGAATTCTCAACAATTTTCCAAAATAAGTTACATCAGGAATATTGTGTCATGTATAATTCAATGCAAACTTTTCTCTAGGCTCACCAAAACGCACCAATGCTTCTTCCCAATTATTGCTACACGTATTAAAAAAATTTTTTTTTTCATTTCATCCTCTGTGCTGATACTTTTGTTTCAGCGTCTGTTCCAAAAACATTTTGATAAGACCTGGGTTAGGAAAAAATACATTTAAGGTTATTTAACCTTTATCACATTTCTCAGTAACACACCCATACAGCTGGAAGCTGAAATGAAATGAATATAAGATGCAATATTAATATTAGAAAAATATGTTTATTGCAAACACAGTGGTAACATGTTGTTATGCTTTTCACATTTTTCAAATACAAAACTGGACAATAAGAGAACAATGTTAACAAAGTGTAACAGGTAGATATTTAATGGAAAGCCTCTGAAAGTGAAACTTGCAGTGCAGTAAAAGAGAACGAATCATGGTCTCTGGCAGCATCATCTTCATGAAGAATGTATTTTAAATTCTGGTGTTCAGATCATCACAGATAACAATGTCCCACATGGTTGGAGTTGTAGTGGCTATAAAATATAGATCAAACTTGCTTGATAATATTATGCCACAGTGCACAGTGCTGGACAATAGAAATGGACAGTGACAAAAATGATATGGCTGCAGGTTAGTCAACCTGTATCACTTACTGAACAACTGAACTGATGAGCCTGCATTGTAGGCAATCAAACATCAAATTAAATGGGATGAATAAACTATGAAAACAAATTTCATGTAACTCCTTAGTCCTTACTGCGCTAATCACATCTACACTACCACACCATAATTCACTTACGATCACTGGTATTTGTCAAGGATTTCTTTTACAATTCTAAATTTCAATCCAAAATGAGGCATACTATATAACTTGAAATTTGGAAAATGTACTTTAAAAAAATTATTTTTTTTTCATAGCAACATCCATTCATCACTGAGTTGCACACTGGTGACCACATTTTAGGGTGATACATACAAGTATCCACAAAGGTACAGAAAAGATTACTTATTGAGATAAATGATTTGGGAAGTAGACACAAGGCTGAAAAATGCATCTGTGAAATGCAATGATGTAGGCTAACTTACTTTAGCACTGAGTAATGAATGCAAAAGAATTTACTTCTGGTAAATCAAAGATTTACAAAGAACAGTCCAAATCCAGGATGCCTATTCTGGTACAACATTTGTCACAAAAACTGAAATTTTCTCAGGTTTCCTTGATCTCGCGTTGAAGTAATGTGCTATCTGCCTGCCCTATATTTCAATCACACTGAAATTTTGAGCATTAATTAAAGATGATAAAACATATGACCATTCTTTCACTTGCAATGAAATCTTGCAAATTAAGCCAAGAAAAAAAAGAAACAAAAATATGTCTGACATAACAAAAGATCTTACTGTTGTTAGCAAGACTGGGATAAAGAAAAAATACTTCATCTGTAAGATATCTGCCAATGCTCAATGCTTTCAACTGTGCACCTTAATTTTTCTTGACATGAAACGTGCATCCAAGATTCTGATGGATATTATTGTACTCAGTAACTTTCCTTATAAATATCTTCTTTTGCCTTTCTCATATATATACACCTCAAATGTTTAAACCTTTCTTCGATTAATAATTATGAAACCAAATTCATGAAAACATCATTCCACGAGGAATAAGAATTCATAAATGAAACTGACTCCACTAAAGTACAAACTTGTGAATCCTTACCATGAACAGGAAAATACCACTACGAGATCAAATGGCACTTCCATGGTCAAAAGATATCTGATGGCAGTGTTGAAATGAAGTGTGTAAAATGCAATGCAAACAATCCACCACTTGCTGGTAATATCAGAAACTCTGATTAGGGTCAAAACAACATAGAACTGATATTATGAACAAGACCCTGAGGCCATTCTTTGTCTGGCTAATATGAACACTCTAATTATGATCAGTCACAGGTGCAAAATGTGACATAAACCAGGAGGAAAACTAACTGAAATTTAAAAAAAAATTTTTTTAGAAACAAAATACATAACTTATTATCAAAGTTACTGGCTGATCCGACAATAATCATTGCTAAAAAAAAAGTACTCCAATACATGTCATACAGTATGCTTTGTGTCCCAAAAAGCAAAACTGAGAAGCAGTAAGAACTGAAATCTATTAATATTGCCCAAGGTGAAAGTATATCCTAAATCTTTTTTTCTGGCTATTTCAGATCTCCACTTTAAGTGTATAAGCCTGGCAATATGACATTCCTGATCAGGATATAGGTCTCCACACTGTGGAATTTGTAACACTTATGTTAACATTTGACATAGTGGATTTGATGATAAATTCATATTATTTATAAGCCAAGCATACCTTTGACACAAAGAGAGTCAGGCACAGTGATAGAAGAAAACGACAAGCATTTTGAACATTAAAAAAAAACCATATCCAGTCCAAAAAATTACTTTCCAATCCATATTAAGTTTGGATTCTTTGGTCACAGCTCATTAAAGTGCCTGAAAGTGTCTCTGCTTTGCAATGATATTAAAAGCATGGTGAGTTAAAACAAATCAAAAGGATGCATCAATGATTACATCAAATGGGCCGAATGTTTATTGTGAGCCCTTCAATTAAATTAACATTTAACTCTACAATACTGAATTAAATATTATTTTTCTCAGCTTAAATTATGAAAATCATCCAACTAAAACTGAGCTATGAGACGCAAGTTTTTATATGAAAATGCACGAAAAACAAAAAAAACCCTTCCCAGCTGAGTCACTGAAATACTGTCAGAACCATTTTATTTTTACCTTAGTCAGTCTGGGTCAAGGAAACACGCCACATTCCTAATCCTATAATCTTTTCACCTCCAGGGCTGATGAAACAGTGAAAAAGTTCCAAAAAAAATATCTGAAATACAATACATGTCTCTGAAAAGTAATCAAACAATGGTGAAAAATGGATGAGATATGATATAAACTCTGGAATATGGCAGTTTAGAACACTGGAATAAATCAGCTAGGGCATGCATGCACAAAAAAAAAAATTAGAAAAACTTGCTTAACCCTAGTCCTGCGGGAGGCCACTATATTGGCCTCCCCGCACAACACGCGAGACAATTATTTTGTCCGACATGCCTAACCGCGGGTCCTGCGGGAGGCCACATTTTTGTATAGCAACGGTGCGCCTCGCGCTTTGTTTATTCGGTTGCCAAGGCTGTCGTTGTTTTTTTTTTTTTTTTTCCCCCCATTATTTTTGCGTGTTTATCTATCCTGTCACCCCTACTAAATCTAACAAAATGGTATCGTCCGATTGTGTTTATTACGATGCAACTATTCGCAACTATTCGTCATACTCGTGTAATAGTACTGACGGTCTGAAGTTTCAAACTGGGGAAAATCTTGGGGAAACTTTTACTTTGATGCTGGCTGTCGTCTACATGTGAAATGAGAAGAAAGGGGCCATGTGCGTATTTGAGATGCCGTTCTACGTCTGTAATTATGAATTCCGATGTAATATTAGGACATGCTGCATAAGGGCGTCTGTCAGTAGGTTTTTCATCAGGGAAAACTGGGAGAAAATGACTGACTTTGTTGTTGGTCGTTGTCTTTATTTGATGTGGTAATTAGAGAGATATTGTGTTCCTTTGATTAAACCGCTCTTCAGTACATGTATGTGCTCTACGACCTGGAACTGGAAATCAAATCTCTCGCTAAAACTAACATTATAGTAAGTGGACGCTTTACATAGTAGAGGAGGGAGAAGGCAATGTCACGATACATGTGGTTAGTAAATTAAGTGAATGGCTTAAAAAATAATTTGTTCACCTGAATGGCCTGACATAGGGACAGAAAAAGCGCAGAGGTCTTGGGAAAATGATAAAACGTGTGTTAAATGGCATGTAAATGCAGAAAACTCTTGATTTGGGCCTTCCATTTCATACTGCATATCATCACAAGTACTTTATCCAAATATCATAGGGGTCCCTTACGATTTATCCACCACTATTGTTGTTATTGCGTCCTGAAGTATACGCGCTACACGTGTTCACAAGGACCCGATCGCCGAGGTTATCGGCAACACGCGAACGATCGGCTGACTTGCCGCTGGCTATCCCCGCACGGGGCGTTACGTGGAAGAGTTCACTCAACGCAGGACGAGGGTTAAAAACATACTCAAAATATATTTGAGAGAAATGAGAGTATCCAAGATGAATGTATCGGTATCCCTTAAGTCTAGGGAGCATTGTCTGGGTGATAAGATAGGCATTCGTGGTATCCCAACCAAGAAATTACCATTGCACATTCAACAAAGTAGCTGGTTGGGTGTGATATGACTTCAATTTTCTGAGGGCAATGTAGGTGACAAGCAAGAATAAACACAGTGTAAATAAACATTACTGTAATTTTATATTTGCAAGTTACCAGAAAAAAAAATGCAGAGTATGGAAACAACAACTGGGAAATATTCTATATCATAAATTATAGCCATATGACTATGTATAATGAAAAGCATTTTAATACTTGAGTACAAGAAACTTAATCAGACAGGAATTCAAGTATCTGCATAATTCAGTGCCAAGTGCTAGTAAAAATTCCAGAAAAATCACAATTCATCATGAAGACAATTAAGCAGATTTCTTAAAGCTGTTTCTGACTGACGTTCATTGCAACTTTACTGTGGTAACCAATGCAAAACAATTCTAAGCCTACTTCATGTCATTTTCTTGCCTTTCCTAATTTAAGCATTGTGAAGACTTAATATTGATGATAAGCATCAGAAAAACATGGTCGGACAGAATGCTGCAAATTTTCTTTTTCAATCTTATCACAAATGTGACAGCACCTTTAATATTGAAACACAACACCGAGCAAGACAAAAATACACACATCTCAATCATCTAAACAATCCAAAGTCCCATTTTTCATTATTATTGAGAAATGAGCAAGACTACAAGAATAAACTGAGCATTTCTGTATAACAGACCACATGGTGAGAGAATGGGAAATCTTTCCTTATCCTGGCAAAGTAGTGAAACAAAATATATCAAGAGATGCCGTGGACGTAGAAGCCATAATGCAGTTCAATCTCTGGCAAATTATCAAAAATACATGCATTTATTTGACATTCTGATACAGATGCTGCACAGAAGAGCCAGTTATAGGCAGAAAAAAAAAGAAGAAAATGTGCTCAAATGACTTCACTATCCAGAGGCCTCCCCGCTTGAACCCTATCTCTCCTCTTCAACCCACCCCAGCCTCCACCTTGACAGATGTGATTCTGATGCATGGCAACAAGTATAATGTGTTTGAAACATTTGAAAAGTTTTAATAAAACTGGTAACACAAACCAGTGTAAAATCATGGCACCACAATATACATTCTGTGGCATAATCAACAAGGC
Organism: Onchidella celtica; assembly: GCA_963931925.1. Taxonomy (NCBI): domain Eukaryota; kingdom Metazoa; phylum Mollusca; class Gastropoda; order Systellommatophora; family Onchidiidae; genus Onchidella; species Onchidella celtica. The sequence continues at coordinate 24,013,238 of OZ007568.1, forward strand.
CATACAAAAATGACATGAGGTATTTGATTTCTGATCCAATCATAATTCTTTCAAACTGAACTTACCATTGACGACAGACACAGTCAGACACAATAAAGGAAATGACACACAATGATTTCATGTTTCACTTTGTCAAGACACGTCCATGCACTGATGACATAATACATCTACACAAACAACTTATCCCAAGCTGTAACTTTACTTTCCAGTCATACACAGTACACCACATAACCTACATAGCCATCATTCATAATCCATGCATGCAACTGACACAAACAATTTTCATTTACTACTTCTTACAACATCTAACCACACACAATCAAAATTCACAGTACATAGGAAATGAAACTTGCGGCAAAGATTGAGGTGACAGAAAAATGCTGACAGGAAATCTCGGCATAAAACAATTAATAAACTTGTCTTCCTTGATTGGCAAAGACTGATGACAAACAATACTATGAATATTATTATATTAGTGAAATTTACCACAACAACCTCAAAACAATGTCTTTGTCACTCACACAATCATAACTACCGCTCTTTGGAAATTAACAAGACAAACCAATGATTCTTCTTTTGAAATATATAAACCTAATACCAAAAGACAGTCTGTGCAAGAGCTAACCTAACCCAGTAAGACAAATGAGAAGGAGAAAATAACATACATGTTCAATAAAGTTGCAAAAGCAAAACATATTTCACAAGAATTAAAACTTCAAAAGCAAGAAGAGAAGAAAGTGAGGAGCTCTCAATAAACTGTGACTGAAGATTGCACAAAATGACTTAAATAACATGGGCAAACATTTCTCATTTTTTGTTTTCCACGATATTGTACTTTTTTTTTTTAATGAAAGGAGAATCACGAAGACTTGGCAGACCAAAGATCTTCGCCATGTTTATAAATTTGTTGGAAAACCCCATTCATTTTTATTACAGCCAGTTCACATAACTGCTACCATCCATGCTTGTGTCAGACAGTCAAAATAATGTGTTGTAAATTTCTAACACATAATATAAATTTCCTCTCTTAGCAACTGGTTTCCTATGTGAAGAAAACATTTATTTTATGCTAAAAGTAGAAAATAATGAAAGAAAAGAAGTTCAGTAAATGTCACCATATTGTTGCACATCAACATGTCTTTCAACATTAATTGAGATCTTACAAATCAAGGATTATTATGAGAAATAAAAATAATGATTACCTGATAAGCAAAAGTAACGAAAAAGGCAGTGATATAAAGGGATCCACTAATCAATTTAAGAAGAAAGCTTAATTCCGATTGTTCATTTTAGTGGATTACACCTTTCAAAGTCAATAGGTAACACAATATTTAATAAATGCCGCATAAAAGTTTAAAGAACAGTTTCAAGTTAAATAATGAAACAACAACAAAAAATAATAAATAAGAAAATAAATTTAAAAGTCACATCCTGATAGACTTGTGAGTTCTGGTTTGAGCAAAGGCACCCCAAGACTGAAGGCTTTCAGTACTGATGTAGCATCCACTCCTCTAAATTTGTCCTTCATCATTTCTTTTTCTGCAAAATAAATTAATTCACATACATGCTTTTTATATGTCTCAAAACAAAAACACAAAGGCCCAACTTTCCAGACTAAAAGCTCCTAATTTACTGTACAATTAGTTGTAAAAGAAATAGGTTACAGTGGAATCTGGTTATCAGCAGATGCAATGTTCTGCTAAAATGTTTCGTTATACCCTAGTTCTTGCTAGTCTAAAAAACAGAGCAAAAAACAAAGCAAGGAATATTTTTTTCTTATCATCTGCATGGACACTTCCCTTATTAACACATCATGTATTGCAATCTAATATTAACGGCAGATCTTTACTTTCACATATAATGATTCGTTTCCTTTTAATGGTGGTGCTTATGTTTCGATCGAATTATGAGATCAGAATGAGATTAAAAATAAAAAAAAAGAGTGCTTTTCAAGTGGTTCCCCACACTGTATGATCCATTCAATGAATGTAAACAGACTGACTGTATGATAGCGATCCAGTGTGTGTAAGCTGGTGTGGTGTCACAACAGTTGGCAGTTAGGAGAGAAAGCATGCTAGGCCTAAGCGAGAGTTGGGCAACTTGGCAGGCGATTGTATTAGTGACAGACAATGGATAAAACATGTCTGACTTCCTACACGACCTATGCAGTGGCCGCCCTCACAATTTACCCTACGCACTCACGATTAATTCTCTCCCTACAGTGGGTGTTTTGATAACAACTGTCATTATTGGCTGATAGCAAAAAAAAAGGGGGATTTACTATTTCCTTGCTGTTGCCAAGGTCTGGTTATTACCAGTGCCATTAAACATGAGGATCTACCGTAAAAGTCTCAGATCAGATTAAAAGGTTTCCTTCCAAAATTTTTGACGAAACTGGTTCTCTGACCATAAAAAAAAAAATTATTACTTGAGAACTACAAGAGATGAAAAACAAAAACGATTTCTGAGATAGAATATTTTCAATTATAATCATTAGCCATAAAGTTTTTCATTCGAAACTAGCAACATCAAAATCAGTCTACATACAATAAAAAAAATAATAAAACTGGAAACGGAAGATTTTATCTGGCTATTTCTGAAGAATTATGCCTGCCATTAAAGATTTAATACATGAGGGTTTGAAATGCGGTGTATCATGAACAGCTTTGAAAAGGCCACATTTTTGTTAACATTTCCTTCTCATAAAAATGTAACAATATGAGCAGGAATGACATAAACAACAAATCACATCTCACAAGAAACGGATAATATTTACCTCATCTGATTTTAATGTACCAGAACTAGACTCAGATACCCCTGCGTTCATTGAGTCCAAAAAGACACTGGGTATGCTGTTGCCAAAATAAATCTTTGTGTTGGTACCAATTGCTTGGTACTTCAACATCTCCAGGTACTCTTTGGTTAATTTTAACTGGAAAAAAAGAAAATTGTGAACTGTTTTAGGAAAATGAAGAAAAAACACTATGATTTGCTTAACATAAACAATTATTCCTCTCCCAGACTATACTAAAATGGCCACAAATTTAAGTAGAAAATTTCAGTGAATACTCCAGCGTTTGAAGTACTTTGTACAAGTTTGCTTAAATCAGTAGAAAATGTAAGTTTAATGCAAACTTTTTACTTAGGACAGGAAATACCCTTGCTCCTTTAAATCACTTTACCTGCTATGCAATGTTCTCTCAGTCCTCACCAAAGTTGAGTTAGTTACTCCAAAATCCGATAAGTTAAAAAGATGAATTTATTTCCTCTTAGTTCTAAGCCACCTCGTTGGAATATTTTAAACGATAAAAAACCACTGCACGAAATATACATGTGTTAAAGACAACTACTGTTTCTTCAAAATCACTTTTATTATGTTACCTTGTTTGATTCAGCCTCCCTCTCAGCCTTATAATACTCTGCATCAGCTTTTGCCTTTTCCTTGGCTAAAAGGGTGGAATCTGGATGATGAGAAAGAAATTTGACACATCAAAGAAACCAGTTTTTATTTTGTTCTAATTTAACCCTTGTCTCGCATTGAGTGGGCTTGTCTACATAACGCCCTGTGCGGGGATAGCCAGGGGCCAGTCAGCCGATCATCTCGGCAGTCAGGTCAATCAGGTCTTTTTGAACACGTGTATCATGTTGACCTTAGGACGCAATAACAACAATAATGGTGGATAAATCGTAAATGACCTCTATGATATTTGGATAAAGTACTTGTGATGAGATGAAATAAGTTCTATTATTAAATAAAAAGGCCCATAATGAAGAATATTCTCTGCATTTACATGCCATGTAACAAACGTTTTATCCTCTTTCCCAAGAGCTCCGTACTTTTTGTTTTGTCCTAAAGTCGGGCCATTCAGGTGAACAAATCATTTTTAAGCCAGGCACTTAATGTACTAACTACATGTATCATGACATTGCCTTCTCCCTCCTCTTCTATGACGTTAGTTTTCTTAGCACATCTTTAGCAAGACATCTGATTTCCAGCTCATAGAGCACATACATGTACTGAAAAGTGGTTTAATCAGAGCAACACAAAATCTCTCTAATTACCACATCAAATAAACAGAACGGCCAAAAACAAATCGGTCATTTTCTCCCACTTTTCCCTGGTGAAAAACCTACCAATAGATGCCCCTACACGGAATTTCCCCTTGTATTACATTAGAATTCATTATTACAGATATAGAACGGCTTCTCAAATATGCAGATGGCCCCCTTCTTCTCACCGCACATGTAGACGATAACCAGCATCAAAGCCAAAAATTTCCCCCTGTTCGAACTTCAGACCGTCAGTACTAGTACAGGTACATGACTATGATGAATAGTTATGAATAGCTGCACTGTAATAAACGTAATCGGACGATACCATTTTGTGAGAGACATAGTAGGGGTGACAAGGTAGATAAACAAGCAAAACTAGTGTGAAAAAAAAAAGTGAAAAAATTTATAAACACAGCAACTGAATAAACAAAACACGAAGAGCAACGTTGCTAAACAATAAATTGGCCTCCGGCTGGACCCGGTATGCAAAATGTAAGACACAATAGTGGCCTTGCGTACTGTGCGTACGATGAGGGTTAAAACTCTTAAATGGCTGGTCAGAGTAAAATGGGGAAAGGGACAACGAGAACTCAAAGAATGGACACATGAACTCACAGACAATCACGATAGGGTATGCTCTAACTAATTGCTAGATCAGAACGCAGAAAATTTTTTTTGCTGATTTTTGAAGTCACAAAAAAAAAAAAAGAAGAATATGTTATTCTGACAATTCATGACAACTGTAATACCTTCAATTTGAGACATAGTTTTCTCAGACTCTTTTTCCATGATCTTTTGATCCCACTGAATCTTTGCCACCTGAGCAACTTTTTCTGCCTCTGCAAATGAATAACACAGAAAATAATATCTGGTAAAATATGCAGCATGATAACACAAATTAACTTGAATGAAATGAACATACATCTTTTGACAAAAGAAGCCTCAAATACTAGACACATAATTATTGGTTAACTCACTGATGCCCTGGTGTTTAGGTCTACATGTAGCTGTTACACTATCTGGTTTACTACCCTGAGAGGCTACTGCATCATTAGAAGGCCGTGTAGAGCTAGATCTATACATTTTTTGTACTTTTGTACTCGAAGTCGGAACGACCGTAGGATTTTGAGCAAGGGAGGGTAGCAGTACAAAAACGATCATAACTTCCGTTAATTTTCACGCTAGAGAGCTCATCCGGGTACTCAGTGAAAAGGAAATGACTCTAGAATTCACCCGTCCACAGTCATCACACTATTGCATTACCCTTACGAGCTATTCGTTGTTGATAGTAGAATCGCACACACGCGATGTCGGGCAGCTGCCGTCGCAGTAAGAAAATCGCACCCGTGCAATGTCGGGCATAAGTGAGCTAAAACAACACTCCCACCCTCTATGTAGCCCAGGTGACTAATTTAAGAATGACAGATATCAACTTCCCTTACAAACACTTTACTGTGAAAGTCAACGTCATTCTCTCCATATCATGCCAATGAAATTTTGTCATCAGGAATATGCAGTAAAGAGTCAGAAGGTGCAGAATGACTCAATTCAAAGTACAGTACACTGGAAGCTGCAAAAAGGTGAAAATGTCTAGGTGGTCACCTTTTATTTCCAATGAACTTCCTCTATACATAAAATGACAAACTTTAATTAAGCACTAGTATGACATTCAAACAGAACTAACCTATAATGGCTCTCTTCCTGTCTGTTTCAGCTTCCTTCTCCACAACTTTCTGCTTCTGAATAGCAATCAGCAATTTTGTTTTCTCCCCTTCCCTGAAATAATCAAAGAAATATTTGACTGTATGGGTAAACTGGTTCTTGCAGGGCAGGAGAGAAACCAAGCTGTAACCCAAATGTTAAATTCATTAGGTCTTAAGCTGGATTTTCATGTGTATGGAAACAGAAACGTCAAAAATCCTTCAAGTAGTAAAACAGAAAGAATATTATTTTCACATGTACTGAAACAGCGTTTCTCTACTTGACACTTTTTTTGCCGTTCACATACTCATGAAAACAAAGTTTTAGATAACCACAACATCAGACCTACTTAAAATATTATAATATTTAAGTGAGGCTACAAATGTATTGTTTTAGAGTTTTCCTTGTTTCCGCCCACTTGCAAGTTGGGGATGAAAAATGCTTTTATGCCTCCTTTGACTCTCTCACTGCCATTACTAAACAATTCTAGGTGACCCTGAATACCATTCCCTGCAATTACTGAGTAATTTCTTGGACCGATTTTACATTTTTCTTCAAAATATTTTGTATTTCAGTTTTCAGTGTTTTTCGAATTTTAGAATTACGGAGAAGAAGTTGCAGATTTGATGATGCATTTACCGAGCAGTTTCTTGCCAACTTACATAGCTTCATAGTTCTTGCGGATCTGCTCAGGAATCTTTGGTTTGGTAACACGCACTGCTTGAACAGTGAGACCTGGTGCCATTTCATATAAGTCTGATTGCAATGCTTTGCGTAGGTTTTCATCAATCTGGTCTGGAATTGTAAAAGTCAGAAGAACTGTTACAATGGTAGGAAAAGTGAATTTACTCCTTTTCTTACAAATAAGAGTTAAAAGTTTGATGAACAAAATCAAGCACAAATATTAACCCCCGTCCCACGTTGAGTGAACTCGTCCACGTAACGCCCCGTGTGGGGATAGCCAGAGGCCAGTCAGCCGATCGTTCGCGTGTTGCAGATAACCTCGGCGGTCGGGTCAATCGGGTCCTTGTGAACACCTGTATCGCGTATACTTCAGGACGCAATAACAACAATAGTGGTGGATAAATCGTAAGAGACCCCTATGATATTTGGATAAAGTACTTGTGATGATATGCAGTAGGTTTTATTGTGAAATGGAAGGCCACGAATCAAGAATTTTCTGCATTTACATGCCGTTTAACACACGTTTTATCATTTTCCCAAGACCTCTGCGCTTTTTCTGTCCCTATGTCAGGCCATTCAGGTGAACAAATTATTTTTTAAGCCATTCACTTAATTTACTAACCACATGTATCGTGACATTGCCTTCTCCCTCCTCTACTATGTAAAGCGTCCACTTACTATAATGTTAGTTTTAGCGAGAGATTTGATTTCCAGTTCCAGGTCGTAGAGCACATACATGTACTGAAGAGCGGTTTAATCAAAGGAACACAATATCTCTCTAATTACCACATCAAATAAAGACAACGACCAACAACAAAGTCAGTCATTTTCTCCCAGTTTTCCCTGATGAAAAACCTACTGACAGACGCACTTATGCAGCATGCCCTAATATTACATCGGAATTCATAATTACAGACGTAGAACGGCGTCTCAAATACGCACATGGCCCCTTTCTTCTCATTTCACATGTAGACGACAACCAGCATCAAAGTAAAAGTTTCCCCAAGATTTTCCCCAGTTCAAACTTCAGACCGTCAGTACTATTACACGAGTATGACGAATAGTTGCGAATAGTTGCATCGTAATAAACGTAATCGGCCGATACCATTTTGTTAGATATAGTAGGGGTGGCAGGTTATATAAACACGCGAAAATTGTGTGGAAAAAAAAAACGTGAAAAAACAACAACAACGACAGCCTTGGCAACCGAATAACCAAAGCGCGAGGCGCACCGTTGCTATACAAAAATGTGGCCTCCCGCAGGACCCGCGGTTAAGCGTGTCGGACAAAATAATGGCCTCCCGCAGGACTAGGGTTAAACAATATCCGAGAGAATACAGTCCTTTATTTGTCTATCTTAGAAAAATGTTTCTTCATGACTTAAGGCTAAGCCTACAATATATCAAAATTCTCTTGACTCCTACTGTGTATTCATAAATAATAAGATTAGGTATTTATTTGACTTACCAAACAAGTCTATATAAACCTCTTGCAAGTTGTGGCTGCTGCAGAACTGGTTCAGTTCATGATGAATTTTGTTGTATATTAGTGTCTTGTCATAATCTGCTGTGTAGTTCTTCACAATGTCAAAAACTGAATCAAAGCAGATAAAATCATATCAGTAGAAAAGCAGGTCTTTTTTTAAACATAAAAGTCATTAAAATTAAATCACAGAAGTCAAGACGTATGATTCAGCTTGATGATTACATGATGGACAAGCTACAAGTGACACTGATCCATCAGAGCTATGATGCCAAACTCCATGGTCATCCCTGATCAACAACAATGCAAATTTATTGTTTTACTCCTTATCTGCTTTATTGAGCCTCGTAAATGATATTTAATTTGCAGCTTGACTCTGAGTTTGCAGGTCAACACGATAACACCCATATTGTGCTGGGAAGAAGATGACAATAGACGGAATATAACAGAATGATACTGACTGGACGGAAGGAGACCCTACCAGAGGTGCCCCCTAAACACCCGTTAATTTATAGCTGATTACACTCAAGTTGTATAGTGCCAACTTTTTAAATACAATCCCGTTATTCTTAAAATTGTGTGCTATAACTCAGAGATCTTTTAGTCTTTATTACAAACCATCAACCCTTGCAGTTTTTCGTTCAGGCAACATCTACAAATTCATAACTTGAATACCACTTACCGGCAGATGAATCCAGTTTGTTGACAACTTCTATTCTCTCAAAATAGATGATGACTCCACCACTGTAATATAATAATAATAATGTATAGCATTTATATAGCGCATATCCATTTAAAATGCTCTATGCGCTTTACAGAAACAACATGTCAACCACAGAGCAGAATGGAGCTGCCTGCGAGGCGCTCAACACGCTGCACTGCTTCTTTCTCTCTCCCTGTCTCGCTCACTCTCTCTCCCTATCTCAGAGCAAATTGTAATGCAGCCTGTTAGGCGCAGTTCACAACTCACAACAGTTCACACTCACATCAGTTCACAACACACAACTCAAATAATATTTGAATATTTTATTAATAACAATATATATTTAATAATGAATAATAAATTTTGTTGCTGCTGGTGGGGAAGGGGGGATGATATGGATAAATTTTAATCTATTAATTTCGATTTTCAATTTTGCCCGGGCAGCGGCCTTTCGGCCTGCTCTTTACGATTTCCAACTGCCAAGGTATCTTTAACGTGCGCAACGTGCACACGGGCCCTCCGAATTTTTTCGTCCTTATCCGAGAAGACTAGGTACTCGATCCTACCCCCCAATAGGACCGGGGACTTGAAAATATGAGAAAAATCCAATTTCTAACATGCCTGCACTGCCCGGGTTTAGAACCCGGGACCCTTGGCATGAGAGGCGACATATATAACACAATGTGCAACAATTTAACATCAGACTGAGTACTAAAACAGAAAGAACTTGCATAACTTCATGACATGACTGATTAGAATGGCAATCATCATGAAAAAGTAGAATGATGAAACTAAATACCTAGCTGTCTAATGCATAGGTATTCATTTCTAAAACCAGATGCTTCTGAAGAGCACATTACAAACCATATATAGTCAAACTATCTCTACTGATGCACAGAAAAGTCAAATGCTAAACACAGCTGAAAATGCTACATAAATTTATTCATTTAACTTGTTCTACAATGCAATTAAATGTATATGACTGTAACAAATCCCAGACTGGGAGATGTACTTATTATGACAGGACAACAATCACGAACGAACAAGTATAACACTTAACAGAACAACCAAACAGACTCACACATTTATTATATATAAAAATAAGATATCTATGCAATTACATACATTACATTAACTCAATTCAAATACCATTCAATGGTCAGCATTCCCAACATTCATTCTTCTCCGGGTCCACAACCCGATAGTTACTTTCTAACTATGCTCTGGCCTCAGCCTCACATCCATATGTATACTACTTGCTGGCCTCTCTTATTGGCTCCTGCTCAACCTAATCTCCGTATCTCAATCTCCCCTGGATGTCTTAATAGCACATTAATATTTCAATAGCACATTAGTATTTCAATAGCACATTAACATATTAATAGCAACAAGGACAATAACCACGTCCCTGTCTGTGGCCAGACTGCAACGACTCATGTGCTCCCGCTGTCCTGCGCGACAGCTTCACTCAGGCAGGCCTGTGGGTAGCCTTCGGCCCAACCCCGGCACAAGTCCGCTCACCGCGGATGGCTTCTCTGCCCGACCCCGGCACCTATAAGAATAACATTACATCTCTATAACACCATACAATTACTATCCACTTCACCACTCATTACGAACTATCAAGCGTACACACAATAGTCCACCTTTCACTCACCACACCTCTTACGGTAACACACCTCTACCGTACCACACAGCACTCAGACTCGCTACGAATCTATGATCCGAACTTACATCTATCGCTCATTGCGCACATCTCTATACACAGTAATCAATGACTTTCACATTCCTCACATATAACTTATTTACATCATGGTCATAGGAGAATATAGTACATCAATCATCATAATTATCAATCATAGTTCAACCTACCAGTCATCACTGGAAAACACACAATCTCCCGACTGCTCTCTGATCTCACGTCTGTCCCCTTGGACTTCTTAACTTGCAGTGATCTGACTATTCAGATTTTGCCTCTACTACGCCTCAACTCCACTCACAACATGCACGCTTCAATTCCCTTCCCCGCACTCACTGACCCCCGCTCACTCGCTCGTGACAATGACACAAAACAGCTGCATCAAATTTACTTCAAGGCGTACAAGCTATTCTTATTCTTCATATAAATATGAAAAATGACTGCTGGAAACATGGGAGTCAATATAATAATTGACTGTGTGAAACAAAGCCCTGCAGCCCCTCTCTTTTAATCTTAAAATTACTGGTCTTTTTTAAGCTCTTGAAAAGGCTTTACACATGATGAAGAAACATTTCAAGTTATTATCTCTGAGTGCATTTCTGGTGATGGCTGCTCTACAAAACTGCTACTGGTACATTGCACATTTTGAGGGCTTATGGCCTCCATGACACCCTCCATCCAACAGTGCAAATAGTACATGTATGGTCCACACAACGAATCTGACTGACTGATTCTTGCAAATAATTCTGGGAACTTTTCACTATAGATGGCAGATCTATTCTTACTATAATTATTACTAAGTCAATTCCTCCTACCCGTGGGGGAAAAACACTTTAATCTTCCCTTGACATTAGTGAGGTTATGTATGACATTAGGCAGCCAGTCTGCGCACAGGAGAAATCTATAGTAATTCTGATCCTCCTGCTGAACTTGATCCCTATTTCCAAAACATGCTATTTTTATCCTGAGACTTCACAAAAACAAAACAAAAAAAAATCCCATCTGACACAGAGGCATTTTCTGCATAAAATGAACTCAACAACAGACCAACAGATAGAATTTTTCACAAAAACCAAGTCAAAACAACTGTTGCCACATTTCTTTCCTCTTATGTAAAGCCATAAAGCTATGCTGGATATAAAATCATAACACTCACCTTGTGCCACAAGGAACATTCTTCACTTCATCAGTTTGCAAAGTAGTCTGTTGAATATAATAGACATGTAACATGAACATTTTTTATGACTTTAAGTTTGATGCAGACAGGGCTTTAAAATATGTTCATCTCCTACATTCGTTCAAAATTACGTTTGTAAAAATGCCTTAAGATTCCACATTATTTCAAGGCCACATGATGATGTAACTCATTTCCTTTATCATTTTGTGTCAAAAACTCCATTTTATTTATTATTTTTTCACACACAAATTTAGTATCTGGTGGAATCATGAAAACCTACTTGAACCAATTTAGTGCAAGAGAATTATTTTACAGCGTTTTGAAGCTCTTTTAGTGATGAGATTTAAACAACAAAGTCAAATAGACATATTTCAAGGCAAAGTAATACAGTGTTAAAAGCAAGATGGTCAGAGAGAGAAGCATTGGGAAATAAACCCAAATACATTGAGCAGTGTGCCTAAGAGATAAAAAGGAATTAGAATCAGCCAGAGCATCAATTCTGGTCCAAATACTTCTGATCATGGGTGTCTCTTCTTAACTCTGCTCCAGAGTCTTCATAATCTAGTTCAGAAACTGGGTTACAAATATTAGATAAAATTTTCTATCATTTTTTTAAATCAATATTTTATGATCAGAACCTGAAGAACATACAACTGCATTTGCTTTGTGGGTAATTATGACACAAATCAAGGAAGGGAACAATAGTTTTTAGTATTAGTATCAAGTGTTTTACCTGCACTGATCTGAAAGTTGTAAGAACTGGTATCATAAAATGGTAGCCTGGTTCACTTGTCTTGGACAGGAGAGCGCCACCCTGATTTAAAAAAAAAAAAAAACAATTGATAAAAGATATAATTCTTCAATTTTATAAAGCTGACATGGACTAATTCATTTTCAAACAATATTTACCTCCTTAAAAACACTGAACTGACATGTCAAAATGAAATATACACTACAGCGTATTGTGTGCAAGTGATTAAGACATTGCACTGTCTTTCACAGCTCGTATAATGAATGCTCACATCTATCTTTCTCTCCCAAGAATCATTTCATTCCTGTCAAAATCTAAACTTGGAATCTTTTGGTAAAATACTCACCCGGTAATAGACTCCAACATGACCTGAAATGAAAATGAAATGGTGCAATTATTAAACTACAATAAGTGACATCACTCTTTGTTTACTATCAGTGTCAGAATGGAAAAAAATGTATCATTTCAGACATTCACTATCACAGTTAAAATTCCCCCATCCCCCAACAGAATCAAGTTTAAATAACTTCAATAACCAAGAAAGGACACATTACATATGTACTTTCACAACAGATGCTGGATTGGCATGGATACGTTAAGTCTACCAGTCAAGAAATTAGAAATGCTCTTTTATCGCAATCTTCTCAGTAATATAATATGTGCAAATGATGTCTTCAATTTTCAAACTGATCACAGTAAATATATATAATTTGTTCATGTAATTTCATGGTATGAGTTCTGCAGCAGCTATACCTCCCAATCAGTTTGCTGCAGACAGTGAGCTCTGCTTTTTGGGAACAGGCAGCAAAGAACCTGACTGTATTCCCTTGATTATGCAAATATTTTCATATCCTATTTCATTATAATGCCTTCATGTTACAAATATGACAAGAAAATCGAAATGCTTACCTTCCTCAATTTTATGGATAGAAAAGTTGATAAAAACACCAAGGGCTATTGCTGAAACAAGCATGAACATTGCTGCTGGTTGAGCCATTGTGAAGACTGGAAAATAAGTCAAAAGGACTGTGATGTAAAATTGTATCTGTTTTCAGCTGAACTGTGTGAGCAGTGTGATTTCTCAGTTTATTGAAGAATAGGTACTTGTATTTCGATCCAGGACAATTATTTGAGAATACTTTTTCTCTTCCATCATAACCACAATGAAATCAATATTCATGGACACCAAAGGCCTATCACCCCTAAAACTGTTTGCACTCCCCCAAAAAGTACTGGATCTGTAGGAATGTTTTCACTTTATCAAATTCATTCTATATACCATGTGGATCTATAAGTAATGTGTATAGGTAGAATGCGCATGACGTCACAGAGTTTTTGTTTTGTACTTCCGCCAAACAAGATGGCCGGTGGATCAGCTGATGAGTGTAACTTCGAGATGTATCTAAGCGGTTAAAATGCCTGCTGGTTGCATTGCAGTTGACTGTTGTGACAGGGGTGGAAAGGATGTATCCAAGCTGGTCAGATTCCGTACCATCCGTGTAAACAAGAGAAAGGAAGTGAAAGAATTGGCCGAACGTCTCCCATGTGCATATACACACGTGTCATTGTTTACAGTAGGGAACTTTTTTAAAACTCGCCGCCGATTGGTTTGCGACGCCTTAAATGGGTTCGGACAAACAAGATGGTGGATATACGCATTCTACCTATAGGCTCTGAGAAACAAGCCTAACTAAAGTACCAAAATAACTGTAAAAGACATACTTCATTGTGCTGATGCACCCTTAAACCAAACTCAAACTCAGTCTCCAAGAGAACTTTTACAAAAACATCTACTAACAAGACATGGTGATTTTAAAATATTTCGCAGCAGAATGACCATACTGGGAATGCAACAACTTTCTGCTGATCACTATCAGTTTTAGCTTACACTGATTCTGAGCAAATTTTCAACAAATACATGATCTGATATTTCAGTGTGGTTCAGTCAATATTACTATTTTTTTCCTGAGCTGCCTATAGGCTGCAACAAAATTTCTTCATGTTACACATCTACATTTATTAGAGTGTCACTTTGTTCTCCACCTTCACTTCTAAATTTTGCTTTTTCAAAAACTTGCAAAAGACCCTAGAAACTAGATTAAGATCATTCAGGCTTATTAATAAATCTAAAATGTCAACATAGCTGCCAACTTTCAAAAACCCAAAAACAGACTCTTTATATCGGACCCCCCCCCCCCCCCCCATTGAAAAATCATCATTTCCTCACTTTGTCACACTATACTATATAGAATATTATTCTCTTTAAATAGGCCTAATAGTAATATAGGTCTAATGTAATACAGCATAAGAGTTTAAGAAGCAGAAAACACACATTTTGCTTCAAATGCTAATGCATGTACATGTATTGTCATCACCACTATTTCTGACATTTCTAAAGAAAGAACTGACTATTATGATATGAGATGTCCTCAGAATTGTATAACTCTTTCACACTAACTTGCTCTGGCAGTATTGAACAATGTCAGACTTGCCTCTATGTGACTGTGAAACTCGTGAAATTGGAAATCACGACAACGTGACTTATGACTCACAATGCATTTATTGGACAAGTACGATGATAATGTAAAAGGAATTCCTCAGAATATTTTGCACTAAATGTCTACTCGTGGCTTAATGACTCATGAGTTGGACAGAAAAGACTTCTGATTAAAAATAAAATAAATCTATCCATTATCACAAATCATGTTAGACTTAAAAGATCACAGATGTAGTACTATTGTATATCTAGAACTGAAACCAGTTCACAAGCCATGTCCATATTGTTCTTACAGATCTAGATCTAGAACTTTTTCTATTGTTTTACCAGCTCATGGGCTCTAGATTTTGATTTCTAACATCGCTGAAACACGTGTATGTCTTAACCTAGGCCTAGTTTATCGATGATCGCCAATTACGTTCAAAGATTCTAAAAGACTGCTGACCTAGATCTAGATCTGCCGGGCATTACCACTGCCAAAGATGATTGTAAGCTGTGTAAAATTGAAAAAAACAACAACAAACAAACAGCGAAATAAAATGAAACCCCTTCACAAAATGTGTCCTCTGTTCTTACTCAATGGCAGCCATCATTTACGCTACAATAAAAATCAATAATGTGTGACCCACACGTGCTTACTACTCGAGCTCGTATGAACGGCCGAAACGCGTGGACACAGGCGAAGGTGTATGCCGTGACAACTTATTATCGATGGTGTTGTGCTCTAACCGTGTAACTGGAAAAAATTGACCAACTCATTTTTTTAGCTAAAAATAGACACCACGCCTTTATGGGGATTTCTTATTCAAATGGGGAGTCTACACGCACTATAAATAGCAAAAAAGGCTTCGAAGCCTTCAATAGTTACAATTCTGATCGTGTATGTGGCTGTTCTAATCGTGTAACTGATTTTTCTATGGCGGAATTTTGTCGTGTTCTAGTCATGCATATCTCTAACTGTGTAAGTGCCCAACAATAGTTTGTGTGATAACCGCATAACAGGATTAACCGGCTTAAAGACCTGCATTTAAAAAAAATATATTTATTACAACAGAAAGACACGTTTTGTTTGATTAATACGACAAAAAAGATATAGTCCTGTATAAAAAAAACTCGCAAAAAGATGTTTTTTTCGTCTCCTGGAAAACAATCCCAAAAAACCAGTTATACGGTTAGAGTACACCACCATCGTTATGCAACATTACTATTGCCTGGTTGAGCAGGGCCGCGGCAGGGGGACGAAAGTTATCGCGAGTTCGGGCATACGCTGTACGGCAGAACACGGTAGGGTAGAGCTGTCTTTATGGTTGTGCCCTTGAATTGCTTGGTCCAGCGCTTTAGCTAGCGGTAGGCCTAGATTATTTAGATACAAAAGTTACGGTTTTGTTTTCTCGTATAAATGGGGAAATTCTTCAAATACGTACTTTTCACCACAAAAACGTATTTTACGTACTGGTTGGCAGCTATGTGCCAATAACATGTGAAGTGGAGCACTGTGTCATGCAGCCTCGTATAAGTTATCAAAGTGTTTATTCGCCAATACTGTTGGATAAAATTTCCCCTGGGATTTTTTTTATCCGCCAGCATAAATTCTTATTTGCGAAAGATCGCCCCTGATTCAAACCTTTTTCTGTATTCCTCCCTTATTCCATTCATCCCGATCAACATTCGTACTGCACGCATGTTGAAAACGATGGCGTGATTGAAATTGGAGAGCCTTTTCTGAATAAAAATGGAATTTTATTGATTAAATGGATCAGGATATGTACGAAGGTTCAGGTCTTATCAGTTGATATTTGATATATATGGGTTTCTTGGTTTAGTCATGCTTATTTAGCAAGAATTCCCCAACAATTACACGGGGTTCTCAGTAATGTAGTGGTAAGCATCTTTGCCAGTCAGACAAGGGACCATGGTTCAATTCTCAGCAGGGCAGTTTTTTCTTTTCTTATTTAGTCTTTTCATTAAGAATCAATCTTCTTCATATCTAAGAACAATAAATCCAGGTTTTGGTTTTTTTTTGTATGTTCACCTGCCAACAGGGGGACAGTGGTTCGATTCTCAGCAAGGTAGGTTTTTTCTTTTCTTAGGAAAGCCTTTAATAGTAATCAATCTGTTTAATGTTGTGTTTTTTTTATCCAACAACAAAAATAGAGAATAAAGCCAGTTCGTTCATTTTTTGTAATTAGACAACACCATTACCTGTGGATAAAACCGAACTTTATTCACCGATACTGTTGATGGCCCAGGCTGTAGGCCAATAATGTTGGCGGATAAACCTGGGTAGTATCTGCCAACATTATAAACCTGTGCATTATCTGCCAATAATGTTGCCAGCCAAGGCTGTATCCGCCGATATTGTTGGCGGATAAACCTGGGCAGTATCCGCCGATAATGTTGCCAGCCCAGGCTGTATGATCTGCTGATAATGTTGGCGGCCCAGACAGTATCCGCCGATATTGTTGACGGATAATGGCAGCCATAAGTTATTAGATCTATATTCTGTGTTGGGCTGGAATTTTTCTCGTTTTCGTCACTCACACCTGAGACAAACCTTGTGCCAAACCTATTCTCGGTATTAAGTTTTTTCTTCTCACTAACAACATCCACCCCAACACCCTGCCTGCCCATGATGGCACCACATGCGTTATTCCCCAGTTTACGGCAGTTTTGCTGACACTGACAAAAAGGACAAATTTATTAGATCTACTTGATAAAAACTTTTTTTGGGGGGTGGGAGGGGGAGGAGTGGCTACTGGTATTGTATAGCAAAACCAGTAAAGCAATTTACGATAGTGCAACCGGCTTACCTTTCCTGGCGATCGAATGCTTTTTGCGGAAGATGATCTGTCGCCAAACGAAACACGGAAGTTAGAATCATCCAACCATTGTAAAAATCGAAACGGCACACTTGCCTTAACAACAGATCTATTTTCTTTAAAATGTGATTAAATTTCGATTATCTTCATCTACAGAATAATTGTTTTGGAATAAAATGCTTTAAGGTATATAGTATTTATCTTAATGGAACATAAAAAAAATAAATTTTTTTTTAATAATATGATATTATTGTTTTCAGTAGTAATGGGTGCATGGTAACTTTTTATTACATCCGGTAAAATGGCAGCCGGCAAGCACAGCATGCCGTCAGGAAAAAGGAAACTGCAAGACATGAGTGTCGATGAGTTTTTTGGGGCAGACTTTGATAGTGAATCAGAGTCATCATCAACAAAGTCAGCTGAAGCAGATCCGAGAAGGGGTAAACAGATGCAATCTGTTTCCAAAAAAGCTAAGTTCACACCAGCTGGTGTTTCGAGGGAGAAAAATCGAAAAAGTGTGAAGGGTAATAAAACTGTTCAGAAAGGCGAGAGACCTGCTTCAAATGCCAGTGTTAAGAGAATGGAGATAGTGAATGGTGGGAAGGTCAAGAAAAGAGCCAAAGAAATCATTTCACATGCCGGAGAACCAGATAACAAACAGTCAATGGCATCGACACTGAAAGATAATGACCCTGAATTCTATGACTTTTTGAAAGGTCAGGACAAGCAATTGCTCTTGAATCTTGAAGATCTCTCAGACTCCGAAGATGATAGTTCAGATAGTGAAAATGAGACGATTGAACAAGGCAAAGATAAAATATCAAGACGAGATGATAGAACTTTTGAGAAAGAATTGTTCAACATGTCCAGTGGTGATGAATCAGATGAAGAAGCTAGTGATAGTAGGGTGCATCAACTCCCTGCTGAACTTGAGGAGGCCAGTGATGACAGTGCTGATGAGGAAGATGAGTCACCTGTGACAGGTAGACCTAAAAAGTCAAAAGGTGGCATTTTGCTGAAGCATAAAATGATTGAAACATGGACAGATGAAGTAAAGTCAAAACCAAGTTTACCTTTACTAAAGGAAATTATTTCAGCGTTCCATGCAGCAGTTCAAGAAGCAAGTGGAGTAGATGATTTGCCAGTGTCAAAGTACAGAGTTGAAGATGGAGGTGTCTTTAATAGTATTGTCAGGTTATGTCTTACACAACTTGTGCCTGCATTTCAAACATTACTGGACTTGCCTGCATTGTCAGAGGTGCGACAAGTAATGTCTGCAAAATCAGCACGTTGGAAAAAGTGTAAAGTCCTTGTGAAGTCATATATAACTGATTTAATGGAACTCCTGAAACAATTGTCGGAAGAAGCCATGATAAATGCAATTCTCAAACATGTTCACAAACTTGTAATCTTCTATGCCACTTTCCTGAAGCTTACAAAATCATTTTTAAAAAGAATGATTAACCTGTGGGCAACTGGAGAGGAAACTACTCGAGTTCTGGCCTTTCTATGCATCAACAAAGTTGTACGTCTGAAACAGGAGGCTCTGCTGGAGTCATGCTTGAAACAGATGTATTCAGCATATGTCAGCAATTGTAAGTTTACATCTCCAACAACTCTGCCTGTCATTAGTTTCATGAAGAAAGCTTTGGTTGAAATCTTTACAATTGACCAGACAGTGGCATACCAGTATGCGTTTGTGTATATTCGTCAGCTTGCTATTCATCTAAGGAATGCTTTGTCAGTAAAGAAGAAGAACACTCGTCAAGCAGTGTATAATTGGCAGTTTATTCACTGCCTTAGCCTCTGGGTGCAGCTTCTGAGCACCTCATATCCAAGTGATATCCTCCAACCTTTGATATACCCTGTGACTCAGACAATTATTGGAACAATCAGGCTTTTGCCAACAGCAAAGTATTACCCTCTGAGATTTCATTGTGTCAGGCTGTTAAATCAGCTATCATCTAAAACCAACACATTCATTCCTACAGTACCATTTCTGTTGGAGGTGTTTGAGCAGACTGACTTTAACAAAAGGCATAAGACTGTTAGCCTAAAACCGTTCAATTTTGCTGTTATTTTGAAATTTTCAAAGTCACAACTTCATGAGAAAGCCTTCAAGGACGGTCTCATTGAGCAATTGTATGAACATTTACTAGAGAGTTTCAATGTTCAGGCTCATTCTATTGGATTTCCAGAGTTGATAATCCCATCTCTGTTGTTGCTCAAAGACTTTTTGAAGAAGTGCAAGATAGCTAATTATTGTAAACAGATCAAGCAAATTGTGGACAAAATACAAGAGCAATCCAAATTTATTACTGATCAGAGAAAACAGAGCAATATTAATCTTGATGACTTCCAGGGAGTTAACATGTGGGAGTCTCAGCTGTCAGACAAAGGTACTCCATTGAGGAAGTATTATACGTCATGGAGAAAACTTCGTGATAGGGAGCTGCAGCATGAAATTGCCAATAAAGAAGCTATTTCTGGTGCTGCATTTGACATACCCATAATTGAGAGAAAGAAACTTAGTAAGGCTACGCCAGAGGAAAGAGAAGATTTCTCCAAGTTATTCGAAAATGACTCAGATTCAGATGATGAAACAAGATTCCTTTTGAAAGAAGAACGACCTGAAAAGGAGACCAAGAAACAGAAACATGCAGATGTTGAATTTGATAGTGATGATTACAGTGACTTTGATGATGATGAACTGGAGCAGTTAGCTCAGTCAGCCAGCAGTGGTGATGAGTCAGAAGACATTGCAGATAGTAATGATGACATGAATTCTAGTGAAGAGGATGATGATCAAGACAGTGACAATCACTTTTCACAGAATCAAAACAAGTTGATGCAACTACAAGGAAACAATGCAATGAAATCTTTCAGTCAAACTTCTACACAAGAGGATGAAGATGATGTTGTGGAGGATTTTGTTCTATCAGATTATGATTAACCCATGGCTTGTTGAGAAATGTGAGAGGTTAAGACTGGCTTTTAATTTTTGTGCTCTTTTAGTCATTTTTGATAGATGGTACATGTATAGTGTACTACTACTAGTAATACATGATGTGCACAAAAATTCCACTTCGTCTTAGTGTGGTAACTATTGTTTAGTTAATCTTTCCTGTAGGAAAGTGATTCTTTTTGGAGAAATGCAATGCAGTGGTTGTGTTGTGTACAAGCTGTACAAAGAAATGAAGAGATTCTGAATCTTGATTAGTTACCAATTTTTGGATATGATTATTACTAATATTTATTAGTTTTGACTACTTTTGCTTTTAAAACATTTCCCCAAAACCTGTGAAGTGTATTCGTTATGTATCCAACTGAGGCCATAATGGAAAAATTCAGGCTCAAATTTCATCAGAAATCTTCATCTCATATGATGAAACTTTGTGTCACAGTAAAATTCAAGCATGTACACTGTATGTATATCCATTGTGGTGTTTTTACCTCAGATAATGGATTTAGTATTGGATTACATGTATATGTGGTTCTTTTGTACATGAGAAATACCTTTTCAAATGTCTTGAGAAACTATGTTTGACTTAAAGGGGGCATTTATTAATTTAAGCAGATGACTAGGTGACACAGAATGATCTCAAGTTTTGGGATTTCCTGTCAGTGTCAAGGCAGTTTTAGTCCTTAGAAATAATGAAACTTCTCAAAATGAAGCCACCTCTGAGGGTAATCTATGACTTGAAATTGGCAGTTGATAGATTATGAATCCACTTTTTTCTATGTGGTCTTAGCATCATCGTCAGCAAATCTCTAAACCATGTAAAGTGTAAAAACAGGAAAGACAGTAGCATAGTACATGTAATACCTTTGGGAGTTTGGCTCCAGCTGTTCAAAGATAAAGTGACTCTTCCCAACTGTTACAATGCCTGGTAGCCCAGTACCACATTGTATGTTTTGTATTACTGTGTAAGAAACTAGCAAGAAAAGAGAGATCATGATACAAATGGTATCGAATAATGCTGCCAGATTAAGTTGGTTATGAGGTAACATAATAAAATATGATCCTCTTCTCACCATATTCGCAGACATAATATTTTGTTAGCATTTTAACTTTTATGTTAACCCAAATGAAAAGGCTTTTTAGTATCATACTGTTACCCTTAAACCCCTGAGGAATTTTGCTAAAGATGCATTGAAAAGTGCAGAAAAAAAAAAAAAATTCTGAATATCAACTTCATCATACCTGAACACTTAGTGGAGAACCTGGACAGTTTTCAAATTTGATGAATAGTGATCTGTAATTCATAGTTCACCATTGAAAAAATTGGATTAATGAAGCCATATTTCCACTATATACATGTACATATTAGAATCTAGAGATGTGAGCGAGCCTCACAAACCTCAACGGAAGTCACATTTTTTCTGTTTTGAGTTATGAATATCACTGTAAAGTATGAAATCTCATCTTTAATTTGGTATAAAAATTATTGCAATGCTCCTTTTTATTGCAAAGTTATG
Source organism: Onchidella celtica (assembly GCA_963931925.1). Taxonomy (NCBI): domain Eukaryota; kingdom Metazoa; phylum Mollusca; class Gastropoda; order Systellommatophora; family Onchidiidae; genus Onchidella; species Onchidella celtica. The sequence goes on from OZ007568.1 coordinate 24,035,283, forward strand.
GCTTTTTAAATTAAAGACACGTAATCCCCAGTCAAAAACGGAAGCAAACTTCCTAGAAAATTGCCATTAAAGATGGCGGAGTGATTTTTGCTTTCGGCGAGATGGGTGGCCTTACTATCTCCCTAGCATCAGGTACTTATAATTAACCTACGGCTTTAAAATTTTGCATGTCTATGCCAATATAAATGATACATGCTGTGTGAAAAATTTGTGACCATAGGCTTATTAATTTTGAAGTTATTGGGAGTTCAATGAATCCCATTACTGAAGTGATATTCGATGACAAAGGCAAAATTAAAAGCATTAAAAGCAATATTTAGAAGCTGCTTTGATATCTAATATTTTCACAGAATGCAGAAAAAGAGTTGAACTTCAAGTTTCGACCAAAATATAAAAATTGTTAAAAAATCGCATTATTTGTGCTTCATTGCGATTTTCTCCGTTTGGTCCAGTACGACTTCCGTTGAGGTTTGTGGGGCTCGCTCACATATGGGGTTTCTGATTGCTGATTAAATCAATATGTACAAAAATGTTGTACAACATGTAATTTTGTATAAATCCAGTATTTCTAGTGGACTTTGCTGATGTGTTAACATGTCATGAAGGCTTTCCTGAAGAACAGCTGCAGGACTGCAAAACACGTGTGCATGAATCTGTTTTTGTATTGTTTCAATGTTTGTCTTATACTGCACTGAATTACATAATTTATGTTTAGTGGTTATACCATACATGGTTATGGCAACAGTGATGTACTATTGAAATTAAATGTTCAGCAATTATGACTGACCCTTGGAGCAATCACTAAATCTTAGTAATGTACATGACATGTATGTAGTAGAATAGATGTACAGCATCATTCCACAGTACAAGTACACCATGTATACTGAAAACAAGTTAGCACATAATTTATAAAGTTTTCCCGAGAGCAAAATGAATCATATTTATTGCTGTGTGGCAATTTTTTTATTTTTTTTTTGTAATTAGCTAACAGGTTTGCTTTGGCAACAATAAATCTTTTTTGTAACAACCTGGTTGTAATGATGTTACACGTTAGTTGAATTTTTTTGCATTCATTTTATATGTATAATTCAGGATGGAAACATTTTGACACATCACATTCTCAATCTTTCTTATATCATACCAAGTTAGCAGAAGAATGAAAATACAACATGTATGTTATTTGGGTGTTTCAGATCTTAAACTCCAAACATTTTTCAATGAAGTTCCATCTTTCCTGGTATTTTAATTTTTATGTCATTATCGACTCATGGGGCCATGGCACCATTAACAACATTTTAAAAGCTCTGATGTCACTAGATACATGCAATGTAAACATGTAGGTTGATAGAATGTACTTAAGTTTATTACAGCTGTTGCTAGTCAAGTTATCACTGAAAATTTCTGAAGGAACAGTGTAGGCTACATGATTGTACTGATGTAGTTGTAGCAGCTTGTTTTGACCTGGTTAGTAAAAAATTGGCACAAAAAAAAAGTTGCATGTAGCATTAGCAAAGCCTCGCGTAAGAAATAATAATAAAACGATAATAATAATAATAGTTCGTCCATCAGGTATGATGATGACCTTAATAACACCAGAGGAATAAAGAACAGAAATTGTTGAGAATTTCAACACATGGACAATAAAGAGAAGTAAAGGACACAGAGGACAGAATGGAAAGACTGTTCTTTCATGACTTATGGCTTCTCATGTGACTGATAAGTCCTATTTTTGCCCTGAAGACCCTTCCGCATAAGTGACAAGAGTGCTCCGTTGGTTCAGTACCACTGGGCCTTTTCTTGCGCCGTTCTCTTTTTTTGATAGCCTGCTGGACTCTGTCAGCTTCCCATGCTTTGCTGCCTCTGGTAAGGGCCGCCCTCCAATTTGCTCGATCAAGCGAGAGCATTTCCCACTCACTCACATCAATGGCAAAGGCCTTCAGTGATTGCTTGAGAGTGTCTTTGTAACGTCTCTTTGGGGCCCCAACATTCCTCGTTCCATTGGAGAGCTCAGAGAAGAAGATTTGCTTAGGGAGTCTGGAGTCGGGCATTCTGACAACATGTCCTGCCCAACGTAGCTGAATTTTTTTCAGGTGGCAGAAGATGCTCAATTCCTTGGCACGATTGAGGACCTCAGTGTCTGGAATTTTATCCTGCCATTTGATTTAGTTTTCTGGCATGCGATTGGTACACTGTCCAGGTTTCAGCCCCATAGAGTAGGGTGGGAAGGACCACAGCGTTGTACACTTTCAGCTTAGTGTCTGTGCGAATGCCGGCAACATCCCACACTCTCTTTCGAAGCCTGCCAAATGCAGAGCTGGCTTTGCTGATTCTTGAGGGAATTTCAGTATCAACACGAGCTGTGGAAGACAGTGTACTGCCAAGATAGGTGAAGTTGTCCGACACCTTCAGAAGACTGTCATGGACTTTGATATTTGGGGTCACAGGATACTTGTCGTCTGGAGTAGGCTGATGGAGCACTTCCGTCTTCTTTGTGCTTGTTGTGAGGCCAAAGTTGTCACAGGCACTAGAGAACTTATCAACACAGTTTTGCATGCTATCCTCATCGTGTGCCAGAAGTGCACAATCATCAGCAAATAGTAGGTCACAGACTTGAGTACTTTTGGTTTTGGTTTTTGCCTGAAGTCTCCTGAGGTTGAATAGACTGCCATCAGTTCGGTACTTGATGCTTACCCCTTGAGGAGGAGAGCTAAAGGCTTCTTGTAGCATTGCAGAGAACATGATGCTGAACAGAGTTGGGGCTAAGACACAACCCTGTTTTACCCCATTTGTGACAGCAAAGGGCTCTGAAACACTGCCGTTACTTTTGACTACCAAACGATACAATGTCAATAAAACACAAAGATAAAAGGGAAGACAGAAAGTAATGAATCTGATACTTCGGTTAAAACCTTTCTCAAGGGGAAAAAAATGGAAAATTAAACAGATAAAACAATCATTCAATAAAAAAAATGTAGAATGTGAAATATTTTGTTTTGTACAATATTAAATCAGTATGTTTGCTTATGAGTTGTTTTGACCTGGGCATAGATATATACAGTAAAACCTCGCTATACCGCCATTCCCGCATACCGCCAGCTTTTCGCCGTGGTACGGATCTGACACCTATACAAAGTCACTAAAAATCTCGTTATACCGCCATCCGCCAACAGTTTGTCTGCTAGTGCTACATTCATAACTTGAGTATAGTAAATATTGCTCGTTATAGCGCCAACGTAAATTGAACCCCCACTCCCCACCTCTACCTAAATCCAACGAAGAGACGGAACATCACTAGGCGCCACAGTCTGTGCTTGTTACTCAAACATCAATCCTACTACATGCACAGTCTTCGCTTTTGAAGTCCTGATATAGGCCTAATGATGGGGCATGCAGTGGGAAAGACGGGTCACAGTTCAATAGAGAGTTTGCAAACGAACGTAAGCACGCGCGAGGTGATGCTTCAACTGGTTCATACCGGTCGCGGGGGTACGATGCAGACAACGCACGTTTGTCGCTGAATTGTAATGTAGCATTATTTGTCATGTTGCAATACATAATACTTTTACTCTTGATGTGCGATTTCCTGAATAAATAAACTCCAACACACATAAACACAAAAAATAACAACAACAAAAAAATGCAAATGAAAGCAATGTAAACTTCAAATTAATGACAACGGAGGTTTATGTCTAGTGGAGAGATACGGGAGATGACTGCAATATTTTAGACATATTATTATTAGCCAGTCCAGTGTTGGTAAATTACTTATTTCCTTTGTTCTACATGGTATTTTCGTTGTACCGCCGTTCTCGTTATACCGTCAATTTTCTGTTTGCCCCTTACTTGGCGGTATAACGAGGTTTTACTGTATTGTGAAAACTGAATGATGATGAGATGCTTTGTTACTGACTCATCACAAATTAAGATGTTCTTTGATGACAAATTTTTAAATATCACTCTAAATACATGTATTTTTACCATCTCCTGCGAATATAATACATGCAGAAATTTCGCAATGAATGAATAACACACCTGAGGGCTTCATTCCATACTTACAGTTACATGTAATTATTAAATAATGTACATGTATATATGTGTAATTGAATTTGTAGTGGTATTTTTTATGATCGTGTGGTATGAGTCGGTCATAAAATTTCTGGTAGTATCTTTCTTTCCAGCTGGAAGTGAGTGAATTGCAAACTATGGGAATTTCTGTAAGAAATAATGACGCTCAAATCCCTGCTCTTCATTTTGCAGAAGTTATGAAAATTCTCATTCCACATAGATCTACAAATTTATTGCAATCCTGAAAATTGATGTTGATGTGAAAAACCTTTAGTCTATGATTGAGTACATGTATCAATCTTCCAAGAGCTCTGGGTGGGGTTCCATTCTAAGAAAAAAATACTACATGCACATGTACAGGGTACTGCTTTTAATACAATTTTATTATCTGGGTCTTGTGTATACATGTCAGGGAGTTAAAATAAGCTATTATCATACATGTATAGAACTAGGAGCAAGTGGGCCAAGTACATGCATAGTTGACTTGTTATGCCTTGTTTTATAATCTAGCTGCTGAAATATGTTATACATGTACAATATTCAGTGTTTTTCATTGTGTAACTTTAGCATTTATCATGACCTTACACAGTGTACATGTACCAAAGTTGAAATAAAATCTGTCATTACTTTCAATGTGTAGTTTGAAGTTCTCTTTGAAAATTTGTCTTTTAATTTAGACATGGTGACTGTCTGAAGTGACAGAAAATAAATGCATGGTGTAGAAATAACAACTGGTTTGTCATTTTAATTCACATGTAAAATTCTAACAATTTATGTCTTTTCCATGTCATGAATATTGTACGCATGTATTTTGATGGTGATAAAAAATACAATTGTATATAATGTACATATATATATACATGTACATGTGTATTTCCATTTGCATTGCAGTTAAAATTACTTTATCTCACATTCAATTCTCCTCTATGTTTCCCTCGTGTTTTCTTTTACCTTTCACCGACTCATTTAAATTTATAATGTAATTTGCACTCCAAAGAAATTAAGCCAAAAAGATATGATGGCAGGTTTTAAAATTGTAATCAATACATATTAAGGAATTATGAAGTCTGAAAAAAATCCGTCGTGTGTAAATTCATAGCAAAAATAATCGTTTACAATTTTATATTGTATGTAAAAATTTTATCCCTATTTCATTCCCCCTACTTCATTCAAATTTGTAAATATTCAGATTTGTACCTCATGAGGCATGTCAGACCTCTTTATACTAAAACTAAATGTGTAGGTATATTCCATGAAATGTCAGTGCGATTTGAAATAGCCGATAAAAAATCCTTAGTTTATCTTCTGAAATGGTTTATTGACAAGAAAATGTCATCTGAGGAGAAAACAAACTGGATTTCATTATTTTACCGCAGATTTTCTAAGAACAATATTTCATACTGAGAAGCAAAAATATTCAATATAATTGCAGTTTTTGTTTAACCCGTGCGGTGGTGATCGGATCAGATAGGACCCAAACCATTTTGCAATATGGAGTTCTGGAATGTTTTGACTTTTCCTAAAAATCGTTTGTGCTAATGTATGCCAAAGTTGTATTTATACACAAATAGCTCTTGACCAGCGGGTTCTGACCACGACCCCCCTAAATGGTGATCGGGTCCTATATCACCCGATAACTGTAAGAGAGAATGATGATCGGGTCTTATACTTTTTACTACCCGATTAGCGATCAGGAATCCTTTTTTAAAGTAATCAGGTCATATAAGACCCAGTGACCATCCTCTCTTTTCAGTTATCGACCCAATTACTGTAAAGAAGGAGTCGTGATCGGATCTTATGTGACCCGTAGGCATATCTTGCAGAGAAGAACTGGTCTGTTGTTGTAAAGTATGTGTGGAGGATAGAATTGTATGTAGTGTACAATACATGTACTAAGATAGGGCCTTAGTCTCATAAAAACTTACATGAGAACAATAGAGATCAACACCAACAAAGTGAGTCAAATGTTGGGGAGCGCACACTGCCAGTCCAATCAAGCGCAACTGACAGGGGAAGGGGTGAGGAGGATCAAAGGGGCTCGGTAGAGGTGTTGACAAATTTGGTACTACTGTACCGTATATCTCTCAAAATTTGTGTGACATACATGTAGTTTTATGTGCGCTAGTGTGTTTGAATTTTGTTTTACATTGTTCAATTTGTTGCACTTTTCAATCATGCATACGTTATATACATGTACAATGTATAATATAATACCAAATTTATTATTCTAGCTTAAAGGCTTTGAAAGTTATGGCATTTTTCAAAAGTGAAAAACACCTCAAATTTGCTACCTTTTGCAAATTACATAAAAGTTCAACTTTGACTGCTCATAAAATGACAGTTTATTGAGTCACGGCATTAAAAATTCTCATTTTCCATGGCAAGGGTGTGAACAGTACGCTCAGTCATTTTCGAAGGGTACAAATTCATGTACATCTCATTTTACTTTGTTTAGTCATCAAACTTCATCCAACGTCAATTTTTTGTGAACTCTAACAAGGCAGACAAAAATAATGTTTTTGTTTTTTTTTTAATTGAAAAGGAGGTCAACCATGTCACCATTGGCTTAACACTTGAGTGTCAGACAAAGGTGACGAAATCAAGCATTGGGTGGGTTGATAAAAACAGTCAAGCCCTGTGTCTGATCTCGGCATCTATACTATATTTGTGGACTTGAGATTTTTCGTAGCAAAAGGCTTCTGAACCACTCAACACTCAGACTTCAAATTTTATATGGTGCATCGGAATGGATGTAAGGGTGCACAGTTTTTAGTAGAAGTCTCAAATCGGTGTAGTTTTTTTTATTCGAAGTTTATTGTTTCCCCAATTTTAGATCTATTTCGAGTCATGGTTCGCCATTTTAAGGTTTCGTTATCACTTCCTGCGATGTGTTCACTATCAAACACACTAACCCGTGCGCAAATCATGCTATTGTACGGGATGCGCAGGGTGTCAACTCACAAAGGCAGAGCAGTAAGACTAAATTTAAAAACAAACAAACAAAAATAAAATAAACAAATAGGAACAGGCAAGATGAAGCAGGTCCATAATAACCACCCAGAACTGAAACTAATATATTCAAACCGATTTATCCCTGGCAGGGCCGGGGACCTCAGCTACTACCCTTATAATACAAAGGCTGAGGTTCATTTGCGCTAATTTTGATCTTGATCTATTAAAGTTTCAGCCAGTTACTTGGTCAACAAACTTTTCAGCAAATGATTTTTAAAGCAATTTCAACTCAAAACACAATGAAAAGTACACGGAATTAAACCTCATTTATCTGGCTTTCTGTGTGAGCGGGGACAAGGTGGTCTAGAGGCAAGGTGCTCGCCTCTCATGCCAAGGGTCCCGGGTTCTAAACCCGGGCAGTGCAGGCATGTTGGAAATTGGATTTTTCTCATATTTTCGTGTCCCTGGTCCTATTGGGGGGTAGGATCGAGTACCTAGTCTTCTCGGATAAGGACGAAAAAATTCGGAGGGCCCGTGTGCACGTTGCGCACGTTAAAGATACCTTGGCAGTTGGAAATCGTAAAGAGCAGGCCGAAAGGCCGCTGCCCGGGCAAAATTGAAAATTGAAATTAATAGATTAAAATTTATCCATATCACCCCCCCCCCCCCCCCCCGGCAGAATTTATTATTCATTATTAAATATATATTGTTATTAATAAATATTCAAATATTATTTGAGTTGTGAGTTGTGAACTGTTGTGAGTTGTGAACTGCGCCTAACAGGCTGCGTTACAATTTGCTTTGAGATAGAGAGAGAGAGTGAGCGAGACAGGGAGAGAGAAAGAAGCAGTGCAGTATGTTGAGCGCTTCGCAGGCAGCTCCATTCTGCTCTGTGGCTGACATGTTGTTTCTGTAAAGCGCATAGAGCATTTTAAATGGATATGCGCTATATAAATGCTATATATTATTATTATTTTCAAACACATGCGCTACATCGGCGCGAAGCTCTGCGATCCTTTGTTAGGAGAGGGTCAAATCGGCACGAGGGGCTCAGGGCAAAAACTGCAAGACTATGTCTTGTTCAAGCAATAAAAACACAGCTCTACACGCATTAAACAATACAAAAGATAGTATAGTTTGAAAGAGGAAGAACTGAACTTTATTTTGGTGTAGGGTGCGTGCCGCTTTACATAAACACACAGCAGTAGCAGCCTTGTAATGTTGGCCTGAAATTATGCCAAAACAAGATTTTGCCCCTTTATCGGGGCAGTTTGGACTACCTACTGTTTACATCCATGTATGTATCTGGTTCCAACAGGCCTCAGGCGCGCACAATTGGATTAACCAAAATAATGGTTACTGGTCACTCACTCGCTGACTTGTGAAGAAATGATGCATTACCAATAGTTATGTCACAACATTTTAGGAGAACACATCATAATACATGTACCGGTACATGTAGGCTAGTCCCAAATTTCAGCAAAAAGAAAGAAAATGCTGTTTTCTGCCAAGTTGTGGTAAACAACAGTAAAATGCCCCAGATCTGTCAGACCCACTGGGCTAAACAAAAATAAAATAACTTAAAAGTTAATAAAACAATGTCAAACATGTACACTGTTTGTAGTTAGTTGCACTTGTTACTGATCCCTTCAGATCGGACAGTTTTATGAAGACGTACATGAATTATATTAATACATGCCAAAATTTAGTGTGAACTCCTTTGATTTTTGTCCAAATTTTTTACCTGGGGTGCCTCTCGGCAAACTGGCCTCAGTACTTTCTCAAAATACACACATGGACTACTTGTTAATGTTATCATAAGGTGTGTACAAGGATGAAAGACAAAATATTTCCCCACTAAATGACACCTGTTGGACTGTCATGTCAATATACATTCATGTATGTATCATTGTACATGTAATCATGTATATATGACAGGTGAAGAATTGAGAGCTTTGTTTTTCTAGGTTCGCTGCTGTTGGCATTTATGCCTCCTTTTTCTTGTTAGTTTTTTCATGTTGGCTGTCGTTGATCCCATTCTTTGGCTTTCTTAGCCCTCAAAAGGGCTCCTTTATGGGCGTCTTCTTCCTCCTTTGATTCTTCTTCTTTCTGTCCTGGCTGTTTTCTTTGTTGTTTCTTCTGGTTGGCGCCAAAAAAAAAAAATCTGAGAGAGAGTAAAGATTCCTATCGGGGGGGGGGGGGGGGGGGATCCTTGTTACATTGGTGAAGACACAAACAGCAGGAATATAATAAGTCTGAAGAAAAATATTTCACATCAAGCTCACCATCATTCACGTAAATTATAAGTGTAAAATATAAATTGTAATAATACAGTGGAACCTAAAGCGGATAATAAGAAATTTCTTTTTATCCGAAAGAGTTCCATGATCGTTCTTTAATCCTTTATTCTTTGAAAATTTATATCTGTTTATACATAAAGAAAATCATGTCATTCCCTTTTAACCGAAAGGTTCTTGTTCATCTACTTGGTCAAAAGAGAGCTGGGTCTCAAAATTGTATTGCCTCTGATTTTGTACATATTGTAGTTTGAAGTGAAAGAAAAAAGTCCAACCGCGTCAGTTTCATGCCAGACTACTAGTACTAGATGGGGTGACAGGGGGGGGGGGGGGGGGAAGGGGGACGATATGGTGTCATTTAAATAGACTCGCCCATGAGGGTACCACACAGAAAGGTGCCGAGCAGGAGAGCAGGATCCAATTTTTGTTCTTATTACCAGTCGCCCTCCCGTCATCACACTCCCACCCTTCCGTGGGCTATTACGAATGGGTCAATGCTTGTCTATCAGCTCCAATAGTGCATTCACTATCAGTTGAAACACATAACACATACTCAGAGCACACCTGTGACATGCTCACCTCTATATAATCACTTTGGTGGTTGGTATAGGACAATAAGATGTAAATAACTCACTGAAATTTGTGGGTGACCCTGCGCACCACTGCACCTATCTACTAACCTAATCTTTTTGGCAGATTTCTTTTGGTCTGAAGTGGTACTTTTATTTTCACTGCATGTAGGATACATCTTTGCAAAATTCATGTATAAACTGAAAAATTAAATAATTAGTAACCTAAAAGAACCAACGCACACAATACTACATACCCGGTGCATGTAAATAAGAACATGCTAGAACATAACCAGATGTCATATTTTTTGGTCTTGCCTATTCCCGCAAATGGTTGTGAAAGCACACTAACTCGATAATAGCAGTGCTATCTATCTTTGATATGCTTTGAGATTTTCCCCTCCATGTGCACTCTTGCGTATTTTATTATACATGAAACAAAAGAAAAACAGTAGATTATCATATTCATGCTTATATTCCGTGTCAATAAACAAGGTGTGGAAATCTTTCATAAAGAAGTAAATAGCTTCAATTGTAGAGAGATAAGTTCTTGGTATTCCCTCCTGGCATCGCCAAAAATTTGTATTCCGAGACTGAAGTTCCACTCTCTTAAGATCTGGAAAATAAAAAAAGAAAAATTGTTTCTTGTGAATGAAGTACAGACTTAGGCACACTTTTCTTTGAACTAGCCCGAAGGTTTTCCTCAAAAGTAAGATATAACATGCATGTCAAAGTTTGATAGATATGTGTATTATAATAAAACATGTACGTAATACGTAACGACTGACATTTTTTGGAAGTAAGTACTGTTTCTCGTGATCTTTGAGGGTTTTATATGTACACTGCCCAATGAATATGAAAAATTTGATCTCTGCTATCTCTTCAGCTTTTTAACCTGTACCCAGGGTGTCTGAAACCTATACAAAGTCTAACAATTGCATGCATAGCGGTTTACCTGAAGTAGATACACCTGCATAACAAATAGGCAACTACTGTATTATTGTAAACATACATGTATGCTGTGGAACTCGGATACAATGAGTTCATGGGACTACTGCAAAACTCCTGTTCTAAGCGAGGTCCCATTATAGGCACGGTCAAAAGGAAACCACTCATGTAAATATAAGGCTTGTCCCAGAAGAAATTTCATTCTCCCTACAGATTTCAGCTTTGTTTTTTACACTCCTGTCCACCTCTTCAATTAAATTTGCCTTCATTTCAAGAGAAAAACACACTCTCTTCTTTCTTGCCATCATTTATCGCAGTGCAGTTTCTCTTTCTCATAAAGTGAATGGTGATGTGTTCGCTCAAAAGGTAACGCGGCAAGTGACAACCATGCTGGTCAGGCAAAGATCTACTCATGAGGCGCGCACAGAATGACCTGTTATAACCACTCCCTGACTTTTAGGTTTACACACATGCATGCCAACTTCGTGAACCCAGTTTACCTGATTGTTTACACTATTACATTCACACAAAGGACTGACCACAGTCATGCGACTAGCCTTGCGTCATCACCCACTTCCACGGTGCATGGCCATCCCACCACCCTACTTCCCACAGTTACACAATCTCGCATGAGTATGCACAAAGGGCTGGCTCTGCCCATCTCCCGATAGATCTCCCAGCCACTCAATATTTTGCTCAGTGAATTCCATGACATTGAACGAAAAATGCCATTGTATCAGAGGTGTGCTTTATTTGGCGCTGTTGTAACCAAGTTTTTTTTACTTATGAGAAGAGTGTATGAAATGGGGATTTTAAATTGTGCCGTTGTACCCGAGGACAAACTTACAATGTACAGGCTTTGGTCTCTGATTGAGAGGCCTTCCAGCTGATATGCTTAAGTGAAGAATAGGAAATTAAACAGGAATTTTGTAATGTAACTAATAACATTCCATTCTGCTAAACCTGAATTGCATTGTATCTGGCTTTTCAAATGTTATGTAAACCATTGATCAACAAATGTCAAAGCATAAAACTTGCAGTACTGCAATAACATTTCTTTCTAGTTCTGTGCAATACACTTTACGAATGCATTTTTAAAATTTAATTATAATTTAGCTATCGAGACATAATAGTGAAGAGGGTGCGTGGTATCTAGGTTAGGCGCCCTGCTCTGGCCAGATACCTCCGTCTTCAGCTTATTTTGCTAGGACAAAATTTGCTCATGCTCGGCAAGATGGCTGGGTCACATTGGTTTCACACCCCTGATGGTGTTACTAAAGCCCCCTCGCCGGCGGCAAGGAGTGTGTGAGTGCAGCCAGTCTCCTCAAAACACAGAGCATATACTGCAGAACTGCACACTCTTCTCAGCACTGCGAGCAACGTATTGGCCCCAACCCACCGACCTGAATATCAAACTCTATGGTGCTCTGCCAGAACTGCAGAAAACCGTAGATTTTCTTAAAAGAACAAATCTGCAGATTTAGATTGGTGAACGAAAGAAAAAGAAGAAGAAGAAGCTATCGAGAGACGCCATAACATAAAAACTTTCATTAAATCCTCTATCATGTCTATATTTTACTATCAAATGATATTCACATCTGAAGAAGTAAAGTGGAGGAAATGGTGACAGTATGCCAATACAGTAGTCTCCGTCTAAGAACTCGCCGCCTTAGAACCCGCTGTTGCCGCGAAACCGAATTTTTTCACTGTAATTTACATGCGTAAGAACCCGCTCTGAAACGAAAAATCCGCCTAAGAACCCGGCACTGGACCGAGAGACGAGCACACTTTTACGTAAAATGTCCATATTATTAGGCCTACGCAAAATTCTCTTTCAAGTAGACGGGATAGAACAAAGAAAGGCACAGTACAGTGAAAAAAAGGGTGGAGGGAAGGTAGGGTGAGGCGAATCGTACAAAGGATGGAGCCCAGTTACGTCTTTCGTGTGCAAGCAGGCCACTCCTAGACTAAATTAGCATAGTCATCACCTAACATGTATTGTTGTCTAACTCGAGGGGCAGAATTTTATACGTACTTGACCACGTGCTTGGTTTGCACGGCATGTACTTGTGGCTGATTCTGGTTATTACACAGGGTATCACTGGGCCTCGTGTTGTCTAAAATCGGCACCTGTGATTCACAACTTGATTGTTCAGTCTGAATCGTTCTATTCGTTACACTATCATCACTGTAAGAAAAGAGCATTCTGCTAGCCATAAGTCGTAACTTTGACCATTTGCAAAAAAAAAAAAAAATGTTCAACGCTTTATTTTCATTACGAGATCACGACCCAGGTCTGAGCAATCAAGGGGGATAAGCCATGGACACGGGAAGTCAAATATGAGTGGTATCCTTTGGTATCCGCCTAAGTGCCCGGTCCGCCTAAGAACCCGCTTTTTCTGTCTCCCATTGACCGGGTTCTTAGACGGAGACTACTGTAATTAGAAGAAAAAGGGACATAATTGTATTATTTATTAGACACTTCTTCCCACAATGGCATAATGGTGATGTTTGACCTCTCCCACCACCCCCTTTTTTTTCTTCTCATCTACCACTAATCTGCTATTTCGTCTTTTCTCTTTACTTGACGCAATCTGGACAGTCCCACTGATGTTGAGATACAGTGGAAGTCGCATTCAACGAGATCGCCGGGGCAACACAATGTCCTCGTTGTAGCCGACCTCTCGCTGTAGGTGACATCGACGTTTGAGGCGATCTTGAAATTAAGGGAAGCAATTAAGCAAATTATAGTACACTGCCTAATTATCTCCCCTGATTGAGAACCCATCGAACGGGACTTTGTGGCGTCGGGTGATCAAAAGTACAACGTGTTTGGGGGTGAGGTGGGGTGGGGTCTTTTTTTTTGTTTGGTTTTTAGAGATCTCTCTCATTGAGAACCCATCGAACGGGACTTCGATCCCCGTGTTCTGTCTTTGTTTTTCATTGTAATAAAATCCCAATCTCAGCGAGGTTTTTTCCCACGTGGTCGGACTCAACAAGGTCACGATGCCCTCTCTCTCCGGCTCTTGGATGCCATGATGATCAATTATTTTAATGATGAGCGATCTTGATGCAACGAAGGCGGGAAGTGAAATGAGACAATGAAGAAAATGAGAGCAATCCGATGTGACTGGTGCAAGCGTGGTGAAGAAAGTGAAGTGAACAGTAAAGAAAGAGAAAAGAGGGATGCTTGCGCATTGTGCCTAGACTGGCCTTGACGTAACTCGGCACCGTAACCAGTCACAATCATTCAATCAAAGCCCCACCTAGTCTTGCCAGAGAGCGTGCTAGCTTTGCCTTGGCACAGCCTATGATGCCCTATCTTTCTAGATCTATTTCTACACACCACAACACCCCCGTCCCACCCGCTCACAACACCCAACCTTTTCCTCTCTGGTTTATTCATCCCACCCCCTCCCCCCCGCAAACCGGCAAACGCAGTGATTGTTCCAGGGGAGGATCGGGGGGGGGGGGGGGGCGGGGGGCGTGCGGCATTCCCTTTGTCTGTAGTGCCTGCGGGGCAATGGCCAGCCGCGGCGTGTGATATCGGCCGGAATGAAAAACAAAGAAAGAACACGGGTATCGAAGTCGACCTCGTTGGAACCGACTCCTCGTTGAACTCGATCTCGTTGAAACCGCCGTCCACTGTATTAGGATTGCACCGTAATACTTACCTTTCAATCTTTCATCATTCACAATATTTCGAGTTTGGTTCCATGTTGAGTCAATGAACACTACTCTTTCAAATGGCGTAGGGCAGGAAGCATTTGGCTTTTTTGAAGGGAATTCTTCTATTAATTCAATGTCTCCAGCACCTGACATCTCAGCATAGGTTCTTTTGCGGCATTCTTGTGAGCTCTGATTTACTTTATCAGGGATACATCCCATTTCTTTCTCTCTGATTTGATTATTACTTTCAGTTGATGAGGATTCTGAAACATGCTGTGTTAAATTGTCAGTACCATTAATACATGATTCTGAGGAATTAATCTTTTCTGTGTCCCCAAGGGCTGTAGACACAGCATCACTGTCTTCAGTTGACCTCTTGGAGTTTGTTATGTTCTGTTCTTGAGGGTAAGAATAAGCTGCAGCAAGGTCTTCCAAAGTTACTGACTGCTCACAGGGAAACACAAGAACAACCTGAATATAAAAATAAACTGTAATATGTTTGTAAGAGTCACCAACAAACTATGGATTCATGATAGTTCTCAAGGCACATCAATCCTAACATGGGCAAGACTTTCCCTGTCACATTATAGAAAGAATGAAGATTTTATTGTTGACCAGTCCAGTGATACCAAATTGGCAGTGTTCTGTAGCTGCTAGTGTCCAATACCATACATCATTGATTGGGTTCAGGCATTTATTTTGTAATTTTCTAAAGTTAAGGCTCAGACAAGCTGTAAGCACTGTTTGAATCACACTTGCCAAAGTTGTGATCAACAACACCATGGAGCAAGAAAACAATTCAAGGAAAACTTAAATAGATGCTGAAGTCTTTGTACATTACGGCACTTGACAAGACCTATTTCTGGTGAGATTACATATGGCTGTGCTTGTGATGTGATGTTCTTGTCTATATTTATGACTTAGATGTGGACAAAGCATAACAGGAGATGTGTGTTAGAATCAGCCATCTTTTTAATCAACCAACTGACAAACATACAGAGTTATCTGTCCTTGTATACATTTACATACAGTTGCCACATTTAGTAACTATCATATCATTACATCCCCTTTCTTTACTTTAAAATGTATTTTTATAATGAATTCAATGAGCTTATCTTATTATTATGAGATTCATTTTATAATACTTTTGTTAGCTAACGAGTCTGCAAGTTTCTTGAAAATATTATTTTTATCAATTTAGAATGTGCTTCATTCATACCATGCAGTTAAAGTTATTTGGATACTTATCATTTAAAATTATCAGTAGAGCACATATACACTATAATCATCATGTACATCTTATAACTGTTTCAACACCCATTCAGTTTCAGATAAATTGTGATACACATTAATATAATACTGTCTGTAACCGAATGTTCAACTGTAATACAATTGAGGAACTTTTAACTGTCAATGTTAACATGAAATGTATTTATGCAAGTAAAAATCTTTTTCACTTGGCAATTATAGTAATTATTATAACTCAATGCATTATTTTATGCATGTAATAAGCTCAATATAAAACATTAAATTGATTGATCAACTTCCTTCGTCTGTAAAAATAAATTCAGAGTTTTAGTAAGTATGCTTTATCTATTTGCATTAAAAAACAACATTAATTAAAATTGTTTATTCTGAATATTAGTACCGGTATTGTCAATGTTTTTATTCACTGAATCTTTTGGGGGGCTTAATGGTTCGCCCATAGCGATTTGTCAATGTGCCTGGTGTTGATTTTGTGGACGGTGGCACATGAATCTGCTCTGGAATGGTTGATCGAGACTCAGACGTAATTGGTGTTGCTGGTGCAACTGTCTGTGGAATTGAAGTATTATCGTCTAAGTCGTCTGGTGGTTTTGGTTCGGCTACGATCAGACTGTCCTTCAGGTGTCTGCGATTTCTTCTGTAGTTTACACCATCTGGGGTTTGTATGACATAGCTTCTGGGTTCACTGACTGGTTTTATGACTGTTGCTGGAGACCATAGGCCAGTGTCGCTGTTTTGTACTGCAACAGGTTGGTTGTTGAGTAGTGGTGGGAGGTCTTTAGGACCATCATCATAGTACTTTTTCTGTGTATGCTGTCTCTGGAGTAGATGTTGTTTTACCTCCTCTGATCTGTTGTCATGTTGAACTACACAAGGGAGCAAACTTTGTATTTTCCTATTGAAAAGTAACTCTGCGGGTGACTGTAGTTTGTTGTCAATAGGGGTTGTTCTCAAAGCTAATAAAGCTAGTTGGGGATTCTGGTGAGTAACTTTTGCTTTCTTTATGCAATTTTTTACTGTCTGAACGGTCCTTTCAATGAATCCGTTTGATTGGGGATAATGGGGGCTGGATGTTATATGTTTAAACTCCCATTCCTTTGTAAACGAAATGAAATCCGAGCTTGTGAACTGCTTCGCATTGTCAGTCATAAGTGTTCGTGGAATCCCATGTATCGCAAAGACAGATTGCAGGTAATCAATTGTCTCTTTGCTGGTAAGTGATTTCAGGCTTTTCACAAATGGCATTTTACTATAATAATCTGCAACTAGTAAAAAGTTTTGTCCATCTATGTGAAAAATGTCCGCTGCCAGTTTCTCAAATGGTCTACTGGGCACTTCATGTTGCAACAATGGTTGTTTTGCTTGAGACCTGCTATGTTTTTCACAAGTAGAGCAACGTCTTACTTCATTTTGAATGTCCTTGGTTATTCCAATCCAGAAGACACTCTCTCGTGCACGTAACTGACACTTCTCAATACCTTGGTGTCCTTCGTGGATTTGTGTAAGAATCAATCGTTGCAGTGCTTGTGGAATGATGATTGCTGTGTTTTTCAGTATGAGACCATTTTCAACGGACAAATAGTCTCTCATGGACCAGTATTTCCTTATATGTTGTGGTACGCCCTTTGCTTCATCAGGCCAACCATTGACGATTTGTGATTTTAGACATGCAAGTTCTGTATCTTTTGAAGTTTCTTCTTTCAGCAAATTGTACTTTTCTTCAGAAACTGATACTTGATGTATGACAGTGTCTAGCTCAATGTCTTTGCCTGATGTTGGGTTTATACGTGAAAGGTAATCAGCAAAAATCATCTCTTTTCCAGGTTTGTACTGTATTGTTGTATGGTATGGTTGTATTCTCAACAAGAGTCTTTGAAGTCTTGGTGGTGCCTTTGCCAAGTTTTTGTGCTGAATATTTTCTAGGGGTTTATGGTCGCTTTGAATTGTTACATGTTTTCCATAGACATATGTGTGAAAACGTTCTAGTGCAAAAACGACTGCCAATAGTTCTCTCTCTATATTTGCATATCTGGATTCAGCTTCAGTCATGGACTTGCTCACAAAAGCAATGGGTTTCCCGTCTTGCAGGAGTGCAGCACCCATTCCAATAGATGAACTGTCAACTTCGAGAGTTGTTTCTTTGTTTGTATCATAGTAGCTCAGTGTCATCTCTTTATCAATAGGGGTTTTGATTGTTTCAAAGTCTCTCCTGTGATTTGCTGTCCACTGCCACATGCTATCTTTGCGCAGTAATTTCCTTAGCGAGTCTGTGTGCTCATTCAAATTTGGAATAAATGGACCCATGTACTGAACCATACCCAAAAATTGTTGTAATTCTTTGGCGTTTTGTGGATCTGGTTTCCCTTTGATGTTGTCACATTTCTTGGGATCTGGATGAACTCCGTGCTCATCCCATACAAGACCATAAAAGGATATCTGTGACTTCTTAATGTCGCATTTTTCACTGTTGAATACAAGTCCCTGTTCTTTACTGATTTCCATCAAATTTAGTAGGTTCTTGTCGTGTTCCTCTTCTGTTTTTCCATAGACACAAACGTCGTCTGATATGCCAAGTGTACCTGGGCATTTCTCCAGTATTTGATCCATTTTCATTTGAAATATGTCTTGAGATATACTTAATCCAAAGGCTAAGCAAAGAAACCTGTATCTGCCAAATGGTGAGTTGAAACAAGTCATTTTGCTCGACTCCTCATCAAGGCATACAGCCCAGTACCCATGTTGAGCATCTAGTTTGGAAAAATGTTTAGCTCCACTGAACTTGTGCGAAATTTCCTCTAAAGTTGGAGTTTTGTGATGTGTACGTTTTATGACCTTGTTAAGATCTTTGGGATCCAGACATATTCTCAACTTTCCATTTGCTTTTCTGCTGAAGGCAAGAGAATTCACCCAATCTGTAGGTTCTGTCTCTTTTTGTATCACACCCATATTTTCCATCCTATCCAAGTTCATGTTTTATGTTCACTGGATATTTCCTAGGTGGTTGTACAATTGGTGTAGCATTGTCTTCTACTTGTATGTGAAATTGTCCATCAAAAGTTCCAATTGTGTCAAATTGGTCTGGATATAATTTCTTTAAATCCTCAGTACTTTTTACTGTTGTCTCAGATTGAATGTTGCAAGTTATTTTGACGAGCTCTAGTTTTGTAGAGTCTTGCAAGCCTAAAATGTTAGGGCCATCAGAGTGGACTATGTGGAATGTGATGGGCGTTTCTTTATGCTGCACCGTTATTTTCCCTATTTGTGAAATTGTTTCGCCACTGTATCCCAGCAGTTTTGTTTTATTGTCTTTTTGAATGAATTCTGTGTATTCATCTCCTGGGTATATTTGTTTTAATGATCTCACTGTCAACAGATTGGCATTTGCACCTGTGTCTATTTTGACCTTCAGTTTGACTTTTTGTGCACCAGGGAACACCATTTTAATCCCAATAACAATTTCAGTTTGTGACTTATTTTGTATGGAGTTAATTTGGAGATAGTCCGAATTGCCATCAGAATCTGTTTCTGGTTGCGCCTTCAAACTGTGTACTTTCGAACCTGACTTTTTAGCATGCTTTACCATTGGCTTCATGTGTCTTGCTTTTTCTTGCTTGCAGTTTACAGTTGTTTGTGGACTGTGACTTCGACACATTTTTTTCCAATGATTTGGTTTTCCACATTTGTTACAAAGGCTTCCAAAAGCAGGGCACTTTCCGTATTTGTGCACTAAACCGCACTTTGAACAGTCACCAGATCTAACACCCTTGTCTCCAGATCTAGCACCTTGTTGCCTTTTATTTATAATGTCACATTGTGACGAAATAGTTTGTGGTCTATCTGATGTAGCTGTCCGGTATTTTTGCATGCTCGACATTGTTGCCTCGTAGACCTTTGCTATTTCTAGTGTGTTTTGTAGACTCCATGTGTCACCTTTTGCTAGCAGTTTCTTCTGCAGTTCGATGTGTTTCGTTCCTTTTATTATCTGCTCGGTCAAACGATCATCTTTGATTGCTTGGGGAGTAAAACTACAGTTGTCTGCTTTCCCTCTGAGTCTTAAGACGAATTGTTCGATTGTTTCATTATCATGCTGTCTGAAACTTTGTAGTTCTATCCTCTGTACCCATTTGTTAGGTGTTTCGACTAAATGTTTCTGAAAAACAGCCCACAGTTTATCAGGGTTTTCCTTATCTGTGTCCGTTATGTCCGACGATTCCAGTAGATCTCTCCCTTTCGTCCCTGAGGATAGGAGCATGTAATGCCACAAGTTCTTGTCTGCCACTTTATTTATAGTGAGATAGCAGGATAAAAAGTCTTTCCACTCGAGGTATGCTTTCCTCTTGTTGGGGTTGTCCCAATCTAACAGTGGTAAAGGTATTGTAGGTGTAGCCATCATCTGTTCTAGATGAGTAGATTTTACAGATCGGAGTGTTGAGTGTCTAGTTGTCGCACTCTTTCTTCACGTCTAGAGCTTTTCTCTAGATCTAGATCTTGGCTGTTGTTATACAATGTAAAAACTAAATTCTCCCTGTTATCGGTGACCACGTCACAGAATGGATGTAAACAGTAGTCTCCCGGTCCGACGCGGGCGACCTCTTGGGGCTTAGCAGCTACTGGGGCCTAAACAACGTGTCTAGAGCAAACATGTCGTCTTCTCTTAGTTTAAGAGGGACACGGCTTAGACTACCTGATCCAAACTGTCCAGAAGTCCTTATAAATTCAATCTGAATCAATGTTTACCGCTGCCACCATGTGATGTGATGTTCTTGTCTATATTTATGACTTAGACGTGGACAAAGCATAACAGGAGATGTGTGTTAGAATCAGCCATCTTTTTAATCAACCAACTGACAAACATACAGAGTTATCTGTCCTTGTGTACATTTACATACAGTTGCCACATTTAGTAACTATCATATCATTACAGTGCTGATTTAAGTTCAAATTCGGCCATGTAATTAATTGGGGTAACAGAAGAACTTCAGTTGCAGTTTAAAAAGTATAGATTTTTGCAAACTTCCAGTAGCATAATATAATATACTACTAGTACTTACTAGTACTTGGCTCTTTTCGTCTTGACAGACGGTCAGCAACTAAATTTACTTCTTTCTCCCGCAACTTCTCTCATAATATAACTTTGATGATAATTAAAAAACATGCACATGATACTGTAATACTTGTCTCTACAACTAAGACCTGAAATGTTTCATAGGTGCCGGTAATAATGGCACTGTCATGATACTGCACAACATAATAACATGGGCTGAGGATGCACAGGAACTGGGTCAATTATACATGTACAAATGTTTTTTATTTCAAACTTATTTATTTCAATTATCATGAATACAGCGGACGCCGGTTTCAACGAGATCGGGTTCAACGAGGAGTCGGTTCCAACGAGGTCGACTTCGATCCCCGTGTTCTTTCTTTGTTTTTCATTGTAATAAAATGCCACTCTCAATGAGGTTTTTTTCCCACGTGGTCGGACTCAACGAGGTCACGATGCCCTCTCTTCAACAACCAGCGAGTCAAGCGGAGCACGCTTCGCTTCTCGCCGTTCCGGCCGATATCACATGCCGCGGCCGGCCATTGCCCCACAGGCACTACAGACAAAGGGAATGCCGCACGCCCCCCCTCCCACCCATCCCCCAACTGATCCTCCCCTGGAACAATCACTGCGTTTGCCGGTTTGCGGGGGGAGGGGGTGGGATGAATAAACCAGAGAGGAAAGGGTTGGGTGTTGTGAGCGGGTGGGACGGGGGTATTGTGGTGTGTAGAAAATAGATCTAGAAAGATAGGGCATCATAGGCTGTGCCAAGGCAAAGCTAGCACGCTCTCTAGCAAGACTAGGTGGGGCTTTGATTGAATGATTGTGATTGGTCCATTGGTTACGGTGCCGAGTTACGTCAAGGCCAGGCTAGGCACAATGCGCACGCATCCCTCTTTTCTCTTTCTTTACTGTTCACTTAACTTTCTTCACCACGCTTGCAACAGTCACATCGGATTGCTCTCATTTTCTTCATTGTCTCATTTCACTTCCCGCCTTCGTTGCATCAAGATCGCTCATCATTAAAATAATTGATCATCATGGCATCCAAGAGCCGGAGAGAGAGGGCATCGTGACCTCGTTGAGTCCGACCACGTGGGAAAAAAACCTCGCTGAGATTGGGATTTTATTACAATGAAAAACAAAGACAGAACACGGGGATCAAAGTCCCGTTCGATGGGTTCTCAATGAGAGAGATCTCTAAAAGCAAAACAAAAAAAAAGACCCCACCCCACCTCACCCCCAAACACGTTGTACTTTTGATCACCCGACGCCACTAAGTCCCGTTCGATGGGTTCTCAATCAGGGGAGATAATTAGGCAGTGTACTATAATTTTGCTTAGTTGCTTCCCTTGATTTCAAGATCGCCTCAAACGTCGATGTCACCTACAACGAGAGGTCGGCTACAACGAGGACATTGTGTTGCCCCGGCGATCTCGTTGAATGCGACTTCCTCTGTATTAGGATCCATCATTCCATTTGTAATTGTATTTCAGGTTGAAAGAAGTTAAAAGAATCATAACATTTATGGCTGTCACTGGAGGAAATAAATTTTTAATAAATACATACTGAAAAAAAACAACAATCTCATCCCCATAGACCTCATGCCTGAGGTTTATTTCTTTTAGGCCAGAGACCTGAACTTGTGGACCATAACAGCAACAATAAGTGAGAGACAGAAATGCCTGTCAACACCTCCATATTTTCTCCCTCCCCAGCCTCCACATCCGTGCACTTTAGTGTGCCAAGTCATCTATTTGATACCGTACACAATAAAAATTGTTACAAATGGTTTGTTATGGCCAATTACAACACAGTTCAGCAACACACATGTAGTTGCTCTGTCTGGCAGCAATTTTCCATCCAGGTTTCTGCATAAACCACACTTACTGAGCCAGCCTTTGCAACTGAAAACTTGACAAGATTGCTCTAAAGTTAAGAAATGAACATTCATAGTAAACATTACATCTATGAAAATGATGAGAAATTAATAATGCCAGCACAATTAAGTTCTGAATACAATAAATAACAGTGCAACATTCCATACCTTTTCTCTGTCATAGTCTGGTATGCATGGGTATGTGTGCACAACAACATCATCAGGAGCAAGTATTGCAGCATGTGAACAGGTGCTTTTGCCATCAATTTCACTTGGATGTTTGATTATATCTACCTTTAATGGCAACTGTTGAATGATGATATATATAGGAATTATGTTCCGGACGAAAGGTATCATGCACCAAATACTTGTGCAAGCAATTAGAAAATGAAGCAACAGACAAAATTTAACAGTACTATACACATACAATATATATATACATGTACAGCATGCAGATGGTGCTCTCAGAATCTTCAGCTAAATTATAGCATAACCCACATGCTAGTAATGCAGTGCGGGGTCCAAAACGATACCAGCACAAGAACCAGAAAGGGTCAAGTCAAGTTCACTGTAGAATGCTGTTTAAATTGTGGCCACTGCTTGTCTCATAGCGACTGATACTCGATATATTTTAGACAGATGTTCAGAATAATTTACATTTTATCATTATTAAAGGAAACAAATTATTAAGCTTATTGCTTACTTTAACTTTTGGTAACTCTGAGCCTATGTGTGGAAGAGGGACATAACAGGTGTAGCAGTAATACTTTCTGGATCTCTTGCATTTGGGGCATTGATTCCGCGGTCCAGGAACATCTAAAAAGCTCCAGTCTTTGATCTGAGTATCTGGAAAAGGGTTTTCGTCCATGACACTGACAGCTGCACAACTTGGATCTGCTGAGAGACTGATACCGTGAGATCGTATAGCAATTATTTTGCACCAAAAAAAAAGGCAGATTTGATGAGAACAAAGTGAAATTGATTTTGACCTACATTTTGTTAAAGCCCAACTCTTCATGTAATACATTTTCTTACATGTTGTAACATCTGCTAAAGTCTGTCAGTAGCTTTCTCTTTTACCAACTGCAAATTAATCGTTGCAGTTCTGGCACTGTGCCTGTTGGTCATTTCATTTCCCGTTGTTGTTTTTTCTCTTCTATCACATTTAAAATTTATTTTGCTCTTCTTTATGAGTAAGATGGCAAACATACAAGATGGGATCCCGGGACCCTCTTTGAAGACTTGAATAAATGTAAATAATACGTGTATTAATTCTCAAAGCTATTCCTGCATTTTCACGTCTTCCTTGAAGTTCAACGGTTATGTTTGCTTAAAAAATGATGCCTGTGGCTTCCCTTGGTTTCAGGCTGTCTTTTTTGTATTGATTTTGTATTTCCAATATCACTCATTTGCACAAAATGAGCTTAATTCTGTGTGAATCAAGATACTCATTCAAAGCACATAAGTGAAGAACAAACCTTTGAGTTTGAGTTGGTCTGAAAGTTGCATTTTGAAAAGACAGCCAAAACAGCGTCGTGTGTGTCTACTCTACAAAAATGAATTTGAAGAATGAAATCGATTTTGTAACTGACTGTCACTTCATTTTCATTTGCATTCTTTAGGCCTACCTCATAACTTTTTAAAATTTTCAAATCTCTCAACCACCACATTAAAAATGCTTTCATTTTGCTCTCAAAATGTTCCTCATCCAATTACCTCTTAGAATATACACAGTTTTATATGCCTAATCTTAATGTGAGTAATAAAGCCCCAAAAAGTAGCCTAGTAGATCTAGATCTAGTCTATGTCATTTCATAATTGAAAATTTTGAAAAATTTTAGCACGTTTTTCAGCTTTTTAGTGAGCACTGAGAGGGTTAACACCCAGAACATGAAACATATGCCCGACTTGTTGTGTAAGTGTAACTCATTATATGGTACTCTTCCCATTTGATATTTGTCACTGGCTATGAATAAAAAGCGTGGCCATTATCAAATTTGGTGCTGTAGCATGAAATGTTTTTTTTCCTGACCCAAAGGGGTTTTGGGTAGGCATAGCATTTGTACTTCAATTTGATCTAGATCTAGGCCTAGATCTAGCTTTTTTGGTCTGGCCCAGTCGCCTTAATTCTATTTGCCAGTGTGGCCTTCCCTTTTCACTAACTAACTCATTGGAGGGGGTCACTGAGATTTGAGAAAATTAATTCCAGTACCTGCAATAATTAAATTTCGCAGTTCTACCCTCAGTAACTTAGTAGAAATCTTCTATGATGGAAAGTCGGAAACCTGGGTGTGAGCAGAGATATCTAAGCTCTCTGGTGTGAACCTGGTGTGAGGAATCAGGATTTACGGTCATGTGACAACACTGACATGTGATTTTTATTTTTATTCATGAAATAATCGGAAACAATCTGATGTTCAGGGAAGTTTCGTATTTGATCTACCTACTTATTTAAAATCTATAATCAAAACTGGATCCTGCCAAACACTCAGAATTAAATACAAATACCCTTTAATCAAATGAGAACGAACACGTGTTAAAACTGCGTTTTTAGCAATGCCGTGGGAATGGGACGTTTTCACTACATGTAGTTTCTTTGGCGCGAGACACTTCATTTACTAACACGATACCGAATACTGTACTCGATCACTATACTTCCTAGAACCTTTGCTTTATTATGTAACACCACAGTGTGTAACACTTCTAAAATAAGGGTCTCAGAGGTAAAAAAAAAAAAAAATGTTCACAAAATAATAATAAGAAGAAAATTAACTCATCCTTTCCGTCTGGGGAAACATAAAGGTTTGTGAAAAAAGCAGAATTTTGCAGTTTTGTCTTTTACACGATAGTAATAAAAGAAAGCCACAACAGAAATCCAAGAAGAAAAATAAATTCTAAATTTTGGTAAAATCTAGCCAAATTTCTATGAATTTCAGTCAGAGTAAAAAAACAATGTTTGGGGAAAAGATGCCAAGTGGAAAGGTCGCAAAAAATATCGCCATGGACAATCTCTCCAATAGGGCCTAATATCCTTGCACCACTCTCTCCCCGTTCGTCTCTCTCTCTTTGTTCTCCTCTCTCTCTTCCCCCCTCTCTTTGCATCTTTCTCTATATCTCCCTGTATCTCTCTCTCTCTTTTTCTCTCCGTCCATGTGTCTATCTGTCCCCCTCCTCTTTCTCTCCATACATACACATACATCTCTCTCTCTCTCTCCTCTCTTTGTTCTCCTCTCTCTCTTCCCCCTCTCTTTGCATCTTTCTCTATATCTCTCTGTATCTCTCTCTCTCTTTTTTTCTCTCCGTCCGTGTGTCTGTCTGTCCCTCTCCTCTTTCTCTCCATACATACACATACATCAAATTAAAGCAGTCGCATGACAGCAATATAATTATAATCATACCAAAATCAACAGAGTTACTAAACCCAATAGTATCTTTGATCATACTCTTTGTCGCTTTCCTTTCCAATGTTTCTGCCCGGTTTCACGTCCGAAGTATTCTTTCCAATGTTCTGATATTCATTCATGTGAATGTTTCGATTTCGCAATTTACATCTCGAATACACCACCGAGGAATCGGAAGCGACGCCCAGTTTGCCAGTGGCTCATGGTGATTCCCCCACCGTATAGACATCAACAATGACGTGAAATGTCCACAGAGACATTTTCACAAGGGAATCACCTTGTGAACAATCAACATCACTGAAAGATTTGTGGATTAATCCCACAAAGGAAATATACAACATAGCGGGGTGCACCAAGCACTGGCTAGATTCCTGAGAACATCTGATTCACGGGTGAGTGTCTTAGATCTAGCCTACTTGGGGTCTTACTTTTGCATTTGCAAGTTCTTGAATCGTCCTTTCAGATGTAAGATTGTTAGCAATGTTTTTTGGTGATGCCTTGAAAAATGCAGTGTAAGATTTGTTTGGGAGTCTATTAGTAGATGGATGCGTACATTTTTCGTTCACACTTACAACAGTTGACACAGCTCTTTCCGACTGATCTAACACAACAGTCGGCCTAGAAAAAAGTAGAATGTTTGGCTGAATTTGCATTAATAATATGATTAATGATGAAGGCTAGTTTATACACTGATGTAGATCTAGAGGCAACCTTGCGTTTTGTCACGTTTAATTCTTTTCGGTAAGTATTCGGTTTCGATTTCGTATTTCGTACTCGATCATGAATTATATAGATTTCTATGTTATGATGATGAAAAATTAAACATGCCAATCAACTTTCTGTGTTTTTTTTTAATGTTTCACCCGTTTGTCGGTCATGTTACTTGGCTTTATTTGTTTGCTACCCCGGGGGCTTTCCCTGATATGTCAATCTGACTACTGCCCAGACGAACATCGGCCTACGGCCTCGATGATACAAACTGACTAGACCCTCACGTCGTTACTTATCAATGATATTTATAAATCGAAACGAACCGAATACTTACCCAAAAGAATTAAACGTGACGAAACGCAAGATAGCCGATCTAGATCTTCTAGTGGAGTTTTGCCCACAGTCATAAAATGAGTCCGCTATTAGTGATCTCCAGCAGATGTGTTGGACAAAGTGTCAGTGTGAAAAATGTAATCTAAATTTGACAGGTGGCACCAACTTGTGATTTGAGAAATAAAACTTGAAAGATTATAAATTTGAGATGTTTTAATGTAGCCTACCTAAAATAATGTGAAAATCCGTCAGAAATTTTCTCAGAACTGCAGATTTATAAAATACTTAAGAACCTTTCATATTATGTTTAAAGCTCAATTTCACAGAAATTACTAGATCTAGATATCTAGCATTTATATAAATAGGAGCATGGTTAAAGTTCAAGAAAAAATATGTAGGCCTACATTTTTTTTTACTGGATTTAATCACTATTTTTGATTTTTTTTTTGTTGCTTGTAGCCTATCTGATATTATGAAACTTACATTTGACAACAAACTAGAGCATTGGGATGCATCATGCAACAGAACAATCATTCATTTTCATTGTTTGTGTAGAAAAATCAGTTCCCCTGTGTAAAAATGTTATATGACAAAAGCACTTGGGAGTATTCATTCTATGCTGTCAGTGAAGCCAGTGGCCAGCCACAGAGCCTGATTTCTGGAGTTCTGAGTCATTTTTTCTCTTTCTCACTTTCTGCAGTCTAATCCATTGTTGAAGATCAGATTTTTAAAGGACGACATGCTCAGAATTGGGTCTGGACAGAAGGTTTAAAATGATAATAAACACTGATGCGCATGAGCTGATCTTATTTATCACCTGAACAGGTTTCTCGGATTCTTCCCACACCGTAGAGCACAATATGTATTGCTCACACATTCCTCATCATTCCTGAATGGTCAAAAGATTTTTGTTTCCCTCTGTCTGTCTCGAATTCGTTGTCTTGAAGCTCGTATGATTCAGTTGAAGTTGAGGACTAAATCTATTCATGCATGGTGCGGCACCTTCTTCTTGATGAAGGGAATCCTCTCCATGGGATCCTAAACCAGGACAATGTAAATATGATGAGTGTTCATAGTGCAGGCTAGATATAGAATGCCTGATACTAGAACTAGTGGTTCTTCGGCTTCAGGGACAGACCACTCGTGACGTAGGTCTACACTTATTTTTACTGACCATGACTGTGATCTTGATCAGATGATTGATAGCAAAGGACAGTGTCACAAGTGGAGTGAGCGCGATTAAAAGGATTGCTGTAAAGTGGGTATAGAGTTGTAAGATTAACTCAGGGATAGTTGAGGCAGACAGTTAACTTGAAAGCGTGCAATAACACGAGAAAAGTGTTGGAGTTATTGAGGTAGCGTCTGGGTAATGAAAGGTCACTGCAAGCTCAGAAGTTCAAGAGAACAGACATGTGAGAGGCAGTCGGGAGTTTGATGTATTCCAGTGAAGACTGGTGCCGGGTACAGGCTGTAAGCTGTAGCGGCCGTAACTGAAGTGACGGGGTCGGGCTGTGATGCCACCGTCAGGACCTAGAGGACATAGACAGGGCTGGGGATGTACGCCAGTATCTGGGTGCCTCCGCCAAGGGTAGCTGTGGCGTAAGGCCGACAGGCAGCACAGTATCCGTGGCAGTCTGATTCTGGGAATCGAGGCTGGCCATATTTATGAGATATATGTATTAAGATATTGTACTGCAAGGTAGTGCAGACATTGATGTTAGGCTGAGGCCAAAATTTCATATTTTAAAGAAGTGAATATACTGTCGTGGAACTGGAAGTGGAATGAATGATTGAGGGGAACGAGTACTGTATGGTATTTATTGGATTGTACTTATTAATGTTATAATAAATGTGTGAGCCTGCTTGACTGTTTTGTTAATTGCTATACTTGTTTGTTTGTGATTGTTCGGCTGTCGTATTGAGGGCATCTCCCAATCTGGGATTTGTTACAGACAGTTATGGGGGGGGGGGGGGGGTCGTCATCCATGATATCCAGTTGGGCAGCGTGTCCTTTGGGCTTTAGGAATATTTTTGAAAGGGAGGCATGACCAAATGTGAGGAAAACATGAGCAGTCTTAGAATGGGTGACGGTTGTAGACTTTCCTGAATTTTAATTTTTATTTTAATGTACTTTTTAACAGTATTCTTCACTTATGCATGTTATTTGCTCAAAAAGCCTAATTCTGTCATAATGTGCAAACTTCCCTGACAACACTGTTTTCTGCATCACTCACTGTCCTCGTCAATACTTTAGCCTTGCATTCAGTAATCATCAGTTCTTGAACATTCACTTTGTTGCATGAAATCAGCAACTTGCTACTGTCAGTACATTATATTGCAGCTTCAACAATGAAATTGGTTACTGTGTGTTTAGCTCTTTAATTTAGGAGGTTTCGCTGCTCTTGGCATTTACACCTCACTCTTCTTGTTTTTATTTGTCTTGTTCTTGTTTCTACGTGTTTTTGTGTGTATTAGTTTTTCAGAATTTTTTGCGGGCAGCGGCCTTGTTCAGCCTGCTCTTCTCAACTTTCAGCTATCAAAGTATCATTAATGTGATTACAGGCCCTCCAAGTTTTCCATCCTTATCTGAGAAGACTAGGGCTTGATAATGCGTACCATAGGATCAGGGACAGGAATTTTCCCCCAAAAAAAATTCCAACGTGCCTGCACCGACCGGGAATCGAACCTGGTACCTCCAGCATGAGAGGCGAACATTTTGCCTCAAGACCAATGTATCCAGTATTGTTTACTCAAAATTTTCAGAAATTTTATGTAGCACAAGGCATTTTATGCAGTATTTTATCAAAGGGTATTCTGTCGATACAAAATCAAAAATCTCAAGCTCTTTTGAGACTGCTTACTGATTGCGATGATGTCTCGACATCACAGTTTTCAAAACCCTGTAATTGGCATATATTGTCAAATTCAGGAAATTGGTATTCTGGCCAAAATAAAAAGAGAAAAAAGAAGAGGGAGGGCAATACATTTCGAAGATTTATATATTGCTGGTTTTTTTCAGAAGGAACATAAACAATCCTGAAAAATCAATTCGCCCCCCCCCCCCCCCCCCTCTCCCACTTTTGTGTATGGTGCCATTGGCATCAAGTCAAACCCATTTTTTTTTTTAATGTGCCATTCTATATACCATTCTCAGACGACAGTGAGGATGGCCTATAAAAATGGGCCAGTTACTATTATAGAGACAGGTAAACTTCTCAACCAAAGTAAACCAATACCCCATGTCAGGGCTTTTCTTGTTTTTATTGTTTCCTTTTCATAGAGGATAATAGGAATGGGGACTCAGCTCATTCATTGGTACTGGGCCATCCCTCTTTGTACTGGGCCGTGTACTTTGTTGTCATCGTAGCACACACACACTCCACAGACATTCGAGCATTTTAAATGCTATCACTGCGTCGGTTCTGGAAAAGAAAGTATGGTGAAAAAGAGGGGGGGGGGGGAGGGGTTAGTTCCTCGAGCTGTGTAATCCGCATGACAATGTATGGGGGGAGATTTATCGGAAGATACCGCGATTGTATTTACAAAGTCTCACTACATGGTAATATTTGTTACCACGAGGTACGGACACTCAGGATTAGTAAATCATTTATTTGCTACATCTGGTAATGTTTGTTCCCATGACTTGCGGCTGGAGGTACCAAAAAGTAAAAGTAAATTAAATCCGCTAAAACAAACAACGTACAATTTTGTGACATCAGATGTTTTCTCCCACGAAACTAGAAGAATACATAGAGTTCCAGTACTGTGTCGTCAGCAGTAAACATTTTGATTTAAAAAGGACGGGGTAATATTTGTTGCACGACGTACGGTCAGAAAATTAAGGCTTTGTCAAGACAGTCTTATGGCCATAGGCTTGCACAAGGGGGTTGGGTGGATGAGGGTATGTATGGAAAGCGTGCATGGGGGGCCGGGGGGGGGGGAGTGGAGAAGTGAAAACAATACCAAAATCGAATTTGCGTGTTTTATGGGTCCAATTACAGTAGTTGTAGCCGAAAACTGAAGAGAAAAGTTAAGGGTTGGGCGTGTACGGTAATAAAATGCACTCCCAACAGACGCCGCCCCACGGTATTGCAATACTCTGGCAGTGGTTCAATACCTTTACGGTCTGGCGCCAACTGAAGAAATTATGCTCGCAAAGATCAATTCCGTTACTTGAATGATACGTGTTTACGGTGACGAAAAACTATTCAATACGAATGTATAACCTTGTGCCTCCGTTCTGTGTTATCAGGATAAAGCATCAATAGCTGTACTCTAAGTGATCCAGTGCGTTCCTTTTTTGAAAACTGGGGTCATCTGTATGGGAATTTCTTGAAGCGTTCTCAGTAGTGTCGTCTGTGTTGGGGCGACATGACGAAAGACTTAACTACATGTACCACATTGCACTGTAATGGATTTAAAGTTTTTTTGTTGTTGTTTTTTCTTAATAATTATGAAAACCGCAACTGATCGACAAATGCCTGCAAGGAAGAACTAACTCATTTTTTAAAAAGGAGTCCTCGTCAGTTGTTCTTCTTCTCCATCTTCCACCCTTGTTTTTTGTCTTAGTCTAATCTTTGAAATGTTTTCCCAGTCCCAGGATTTTGTTATCCTCATCCCGCCGATTGGGTGAAAAATTAGCTAGCAACAAGTCTGTTGATTGGGATGTTGAATGTCACAACATGTGGCCCAAGTCCTACTCATGTACAGCACCCGTCCGATTTTTTGGACGATCTTCTCTTCGTCAACAAAAGTTTAAATTATTTATTTATTACACGGAGTATATAATTATTGCTTTACTGGCTCATGTAGAGTTGAGTTAAGTCATCGATTCGTTCAGCGCGAGAAGTTATGGTGTTAACATACTGCACAGTGGAATGGTGGTGAAAAAGCAATGACAAGGAATGTGCGAACTTTTCATAGAATTTCGTTCAAATCAGTGCCATTCGTACAGCATAGTACAGGGCGAGTTTAGCAGTTCCGTGAAAATCCTGGGATTGAGGGAGGTCCAGTCCTCCTTCGCGTTGCAACAGCAGTTTCTTCATGTCTGTGGATTATCTAAAGCCAAGTACATTGTATCTTGCACAGAATTGTAACCATTAAGAGCGGGGTCGCTTCATCTGCAAAATAGCAAGATTGTCAAGTCAAACAGCGCTATGCGGGCAGGTCAAATTAACCTTGCCACTTCTTCAGTGATAAATCTGTCACTATTTCCACCCCCGCATGAGATACTGGAGACAGTGCACAGAGAGGGGAAACTGACACCAAATGAAATCGGGTTGGGTGGGAGTGGCTGAGAGTCAATAGAGTTTGTTTTAGACTACAGTTGGCAAAAAGAAAAAAGTTGTTCGCCCCGCCCCCTTTTTTTTGTGCTAACTATTTTTTTCATTTAAAGAGAAAACAGCAGTGGACAGGCCAATGCCTACTGACTAGCACTAGCAGTGGAAGAAATATTATTATGAGGACTTTCGGATTTCGCTTTCAGTTCCCCTAGGAGATGGAACAGACTCAACACAATGAGCAAGATTTCTTCATAATAATAATTATGCTATATGTAGTAGATTTTCTTAAGATCAGTACAATTGTTATTTCCTGTGGTAGCATTTGATTTGTTTTGATGGTGTTGTTTGCTTTTGCATGCTCAAATAAGAGGAAGTTATTGGACGGGCAAATTGCGCGTGCCTAAAAAGCATTCTGCTCGGGGAAGTTCAGAGGTTGGCATCATTGTCCACAGACAGCCCTGTTGCTGAAGGTTCTGGAATCGTCTAGGCAAAGGCATACGCTTCACCCACCAGGGCCATCTTATGATCGTTTATGGTCCCTGGGCAAAGCAATAGGCTGCGGCAGAATTTTCTTCCCCCTTTTCAAAAACCAGTGTAAATTGGCATGTATGGGGCCCCCTCAACCCTGAGCAACTGCCCTGTGTACCCGGCGGCACAGGCCGTGGCCACGCACAGGCACTCTCCACCTCCAGGGAGTTGCCACATGTGTGCATCCCTTCTTCATAATAGTAATACACCCCCTCCCTTTACAAGCGTCGGTATTTTATGGATGGCCCATGTGATGTGTCTTGGGAATCTCCACCAAGTGCAGGCTGCAGTAGTGTGTACACGGTCTGCTAGTGCTAGAGATATCTTACACTGAGTTAGTGTAAGATATCTCTGGCTAGTACTTTCTACTACCGTATCACTGATGTCCTGTTAGAGGCATGGGCAACCTTTCATATTAAAGCCAATCTGATCTATAAATAACATGCTTAATTTATATGTTGATATTCAAAGGAAAAATTCTTTGAATTTTGGATGGGAAAACAAAGGGGGGGGGGGGTGCGTGTGTGGCATGATATTTATTTTATTAAATTATTTTTTTGTTATGGCTGGCGTGTAGTTTTGGAATTTCCTTCGATCCCGGGGGCCGGTCGCAAAGACGCTCATATCTGCATCCGTCAAATACACAAACCTCTACCATCTTGATCTGGGATATCGTGAACGAAACTAGACACATGCTTCTCGCCTACGTTACTTTGAATGGGGTGTTACCATTAGTAATAGGCTGTTTTTTGGTTGTTGTTTTTTTGTTATTGTTGTTTTCTACTGAATTAAACGAAATTCATTGACAAGGAGACTCGACATGGACCGTGGGGGGAAGGAAGGCACTAAATATTACGAAAAAGGAAGTCTGAATGAGGCGAAAGCGCTGGATTACTATCACTGCAAGTTAGAAGGTCCTACGGATCGGACCTGTGAATAAAAGCCCATCGGGCGGACATAAAGGGAAGCAGTCGAGAAGACTAGTGAGAGTCTTTCCAGTTATGACTGGTATGTAGAACGTTGATTGATTATTATGATTGATGTATTATATTATATTCGTCTATTACCATGATGTGAATAAGTATATGTGAGGAATGTGGAAGTCCTTGATATTGGATATAGCAATGTGCGCCACGAGCGATAGATGAAAGTGAGTTCATGGATTTGTAGCGCGAGTGAGTAGTGTGTACTCCGATGGAAGTGTGTTACCGTAAGATGTGTGGTGAGTGAAAGGTGAACTAGTGTGTGTACGCTTCATGGATTGTAAGGAGAGGTGGAGTGAATAGAAATGGTAGGATATTATACCAATGTAATGTTATTCTTGTAGGTGTCGGGGACGGGCCGCAGAGCCACCTCGATGAGCACAGGGGATAGGCCAGCATAGGGCCGGAGGCCACACATAGGCCAGAAGTGAGGCTGTCAGTGCAGGACAGTAGAGGCACATAAAGTCGTGGCAGTCAGGCCACGGACAGGGACGTAGATATGAGAGTGAATGAGATACTATATTGTTGCCATGTTGATAGGCTAGTGAACTGATATTATGTTGTTGCCATGTTGATGGCTATGGAAATAATAATGTGTTATTGCCCTGCGGAGGTGCTAGGGGAGTGCTAAGGTGTATGACAATAGGAAGGTGATATTGAGAGACTGCGGTGCCAGTGAATCATTAATGTACTATTAAGACCCTGAGGGGAGAGGCTGAGGCCGAAGTGCCTTTAGGAGTAACTACCGGATTGTGGATCCGAGGGAGCGTGTGTGTGAGAATAAGGCCGTTGTACGGCAGTCATTTCAATAATATAATATATGTAATTGCGCTATTATATGTATAATTATGTTTAATAAATGTGTGAGTCTGATGGGTTGTTTTGTTAAGTGTTAAACTTGTTTGTTCGTGATTGTCGTCCTGTCATAAACTATTACATTTCCCAGTCTGGGATTTGTGACATTGGGTTGACATGTTGTTTCTGTAAAGCGCATAGAGCATTTTAAATGGATATGCGCTATATAAATGCTATACATTATTATTATTATTATGTTCAAGCAGGGATTGTAGGATAATGGGAAGTAATTTCAACCCAGCATAATTTTATTAAACGCGTTGCATCCCTTGTGAAGTTCCACCTCTATTGTCGACTCGTTGATCCCAATGTTTGCACGGGTATAGGATGTTCCAGTAAAGTCAATCTTTCGTTCACTCTCAAACCTGACAAATGTATACAAACTAGTAACGTTCTGGGCATATAATTTGGTAACAAATTACCTGCATGATTTTCCTATGTACATGTAAGTGTCCGCTCCATCATCATAAGGGCGGTGAAGAATGGGTGAAAAGTGAAAAGACAATACTTTTTATTTTGAGGAAATGGGGATGTTTTTTTGTTTTCTTTTTTCTTTCTCTGGTTACCTGAACTAATTTATGCGTATGCAGTGTCTCCCCCCCCCCCCCCCCCCCTACACACACACCCAACACTTATTCAAAGCCTTCAGTTTTCAACATTCTGATTCTGTGGAAGGAGAGGGTAGTAATCCACTTTCTGAAAGGTCACATATCTGTATTAAAGTTCCTAAAAGTTAATTTGCCCTCTAGGTGGTTATACATTAAAATTTCATTGAGTTTTGCCTTGCTTGGTGGTCACAAAGAAACCAAGAGTCCCATGGTCCTGTAGCATTCCTGACCTTTCATACATGTTAATAGCAGAAAGTGTATAATGTACATTGTATCATATTATAAAGGAAGTAAGGTCTCCAGTGCCATGAAATCATGAAAGGCTTTTTAATGGCTGAACCTTAAAATTCTACAAAATAATTATGGTATTATACAGAGAAAGACCTGTATGTGGGCTTATTTTAAACTTAAAGGTCTTGAAGATGGCTGTATTTTTCATACTTTCATTGATTTTGAGCCATAGCTGAGTTAACTGAAGAAAGTGTTCCGACATTTTAAGCAAAAAAAGACACATTTCCTTCTAGTGGGATTAAAGAGTACGACAGAAAATTTTGTTCTGTCCCTCAATTTACCCTTTGGTGATCAAAACTCGACTATGTATATTCCTTGAGCAGTGGACCAACTATAGTGATCATGTTATAGACCGTACTTTCTTGGTATGTGCATTTTATTTTTTGTTTGGTCTGGTTAGTCAGGGCTGACATGTAGCTTACTTTCCACTTTATTTGTCTGTTGTGTTATTTTTGTTTGTTTGATCACTGCACAGTCAGAAACTAGAAACAGCTTACAGGGGATACAATGTTATCATAGTGTTAACAGTATCTTCACTGAGTTTCAATTTCAAACGGTTCATTTGATGAATCTTGATTGATTTCACCAACTCGATTCACAACAAGATGAATTCCCCTCTCTTTCGGGAGAATTCACAGATTACACTTTTTTCTTCTTATGTAGTTATACTTTATGGTGTTCTTGCAGGATGAACAAAAAGGAAGAAAACTACCTGAATCAAGATGGCAAGTGGTGGACCTGGTACTACTGTTGGACGCTCAAATTTCAGCATTCCAAAGATTAAGAAAACAACTTTCAAAGGTAACCTGATGCAGTCCGTATTGTTTCAAACTCACCAACACTTTCTATCGGAAAATAGTAATAATGAAACCATTTTACTCAGCCAATGCTTTGTAATAGTACTTTGTTACCTTCCAATTTCGATCAGTTAAATTGATCACACTTTTTCAGGAAGCAGTCAGCTCCTTTTTCTGCAATAAAGGAGAAATACCCATGTCAGAATATGATTTGTGTACAGTTTACACTAGCACCTTATGATAGAGAGAGTGTGTGTGTGCATATGTGTGTTTGTGAGTAAACACTGAGTACATGCAGTGTATTTTATCACACTTCAAAAGCATGCCATTTGATTTGAGGTCTTTATTTTAGGAGGTTCGCTGCCCTTGGCATTTACACCTCACTTTACTTGTTTTATTATTTCTTGTCCTGGCGGGGGGGGGGGGGGGGGGGGGATATGGATAAATTTTAATCTATTAATTTCAATTTTGCCCGGGCAGCGGCCTTTCGGCCTGCTCTTTACGATTTCCAACATTTCAATCCACAAATGGCCTTTATATTGGTGACAGTGCAATTTGCCATACTTTTCATTGTGTAAAAACGAATTCTCAGACTTTATCAAACAGTTTGTACCTGAAAATAATGATGCAGCTAGTATGAACTTTGATAAATTTGTGGCAGTGGCAGTTCATTATGGTGGTAATTCAGGGATATTGGTTGTTTCTGTCATGAAGATCAAACAGTTCATAAGTGAAGGCTTTACCACATTCATATGAATTACATTTTATATTTTCTTCCTTGAAACATGTCTTTGTCTGTATTAACATGGTTTTATTTTCTCATATTTCTTGTGTTGTTAGTCTTCAGTGTCTCATCATAATGCTTTGTATGTAATGCATAAGACTGCCTCTCTAACATGACAACAATAGAATTGAATACTTTAATATACATATGGATTTCTGATTGAAGGACAAGTAGGAATACGACTGGCTTGGCTGTTGAGTTTGTTATGCCTTGACAGTGTAGCAACGTAATTGGAGTTCTAAGTTATCTTCATACATTTGCCTTGTGAATGTCCGTGTTACTGTATCCACAAGCAAAGGAATAAAGACTTTTCATATCCATTGTTATGTAAACATTTGTAGTGAGCTGAATTTGGAACTGTTCCGACTGATTTTTGAAACATCTTTCACCAGATAATCTGCAGCTTGTGAGCACCAGCAACAGAGATATACAAAACTTACTGCAAGACATCAATAAGAATTGCCTGGACATCAACTTTATTAAAAATGTTAATGTGGTACAAGTTCACATCGTCCATAATGAGCTACTGCAGTCCAGATATATGTGAGTAGTTAGTAAAGTTAATAATGACATAATAGTTTTATCAACTGCCAAATTTTATGTAAGATTAATTAAAAAATGATAGTATTAGTAAATATAATGCCCCCATTTCCATGTTTCTGATTTAAAATGACTACCCTAGTCAGTTATATAATTTGCCCTTTATTGATTAATGGTAAGTGAAGACAAGTCAGTAAAGTGGAGAAGTGAAGCGGTTTGGTTGTGTGAAAATAGGTCCCCAACAGAGAAATACAGATTTAATCATTGGGGGGGGGGGGGGGGGGGGATATTGAAAAACAAAATGCATAAAAGATTATGAATCCACATCCCTTAAGTGGCCTACATAGTAAGTTTTATTGTTCTCAAGAAAACAATCGTTAAAACCAACAAATATCTTTCTGGGTTTTTTCTGTCATTTTATTGCATAATTGAGAGAATCTTAATCCCATTCTTTTTTTGCTGCCATGGGGATTTTAATTTCTTTTTTTGTGTGTGTGTGCAGATTGGACAGATATATCCAGTCACCCACAGATATTATTTTGAAACTATTGTTTATGTTATGTTGGATTCAATTTATACATCATCAAGTAAGTCTTTAGCAGAAACTTTCATTGCATGCAACTTGATGCAGCAGAGAGATTAATTGAGCTTGAAGAATCCAGGCTCACAGCTTTCATAACAGTAAGATTTACTTGAAATAATCTTGTTAATATTCTTGTTTCAATGGAACAACTTTTTAATATTTGATGTAGGAAAAAGAGAGCAGAGTTGAAAGATGATGGAAGGACATCCCAGTCTCTGACAGACCAGTTTGGTTTTTTACATTGCAAAGATGAAGACAGATTTAGAATTGCAAAGGAGGGAATAAAAACTGAAAAACAACCTTACAGAAGATTGGGTGAGTACACTATGTATTTTCATGAAACTGTTGACTGACCATAGGCCAGACGGTGAAGAGGGTCCACTTAAAATCATATTGAGTAAGATTTGAACTCTTCAACTTTGGTTTGATTAGAGATGCATATCCACAGAGGGTAGCAGCAGAGAGTATAGATGCATAGAGATGTTTCACTATTGGTCCATTTGCACTGCGAGACATGGGGAGGCTCCGCAAAACCACTGTTGGCATGGAGCGGAAAGTAGGTCACTGCGGTAAACAATACCCGTTTCTGCATTTCCTCGGGGCGTAAGAACTTACAAACAGCTCTAAATAGTTTCAGTGAGCCCAAAAATATGAACAAACCACAGTAAACAGATATGCACACTCACACTATCTTTGGTGAAGGCGGACTCTTTCAGTTCTTCAATTTTTTGTTTACCGCAGGGACCTAGTTTCGCAATTTGGCAGAAGTGAGATCTCTCAATACATCTATACTCTCTGGTAGCAGAGAGAGATTTCTGATTCAAATTGACTGAGATTAAAGGCACAACGGAAGAAAATGAGGGCATAAGCAAGGGATGAAATAACTAAACAGGAATTGTAAACTGACTGGCAACAAGGGGTTGAAAAAAGGGAGTTAACAAAGCTCAAGAAGTGACAATTCAGGGATGCCAGTCTTCCGTTATTTTCCGTTTTTTCCGTTAATTTTGTCCTGAAAAAAAATTCCGTTACAAAAAAAAAATTTTTTTAAAGGAACAATTTAGAAAAATACGGCGAAAATTGGTGCGACACCGGGCAATACGAAAGAAAAACCACCTATTTTTAGATCAGCCTATTATGCGCCAGGCACGGATGTTTACAAAATTGTCTTTCCAAGCAGCGATGGGCAATTCTTGGGTAGGTATTTTTGGTAGGTATCTTTGACGGTCGCATTTCCTCCGCGCAATTTTTCAGTTAAAAATCATTCAGTCCACTGGCATCCCTGTGGGGTACTAGAAGATGTGGGAAAGAATACAATGGAAAAAAAATGGGGGAGATGGGGGTATGTTGAAAAGTATAAAGTGAAGAGAACAAAATTAGATTGGAGAGGGCAAATACACTATAGAGGGGATAAAAGGAACCATTAATTTTAAGTAATACGCGCACATTTTTATACAGACACAGTGAAGAGTGTAAATTGCTGATGCCCGGCGCCCATGCTGAAAATTAACACAGCATTAAATATGTGGAGAATGGGTACACAAGGAAGGTGTAAGTCTAAATAATGTACACACCAGTTATCTGATCTGTGGTTTGAAAAATGTGAGCAGCAGAAAATTGAAAACAGCACAACATGTAGTGGCTTTGTCTTTATCAGCTGTTTGATCCTGCTCCTTGAAAGTCAATTTAGGCTCTTCTGAAATCTGGGTTTTTACAGATGCCATACACAGTTTTATGGAGTGCTTAGAGTTTTGAAATAAGTCACTGAAAAAAAAAAAACATTCAAAACCAGCAGGTATATAGGGTGCTTGGATGGTCTGTAAAAATTATAGCTACAAATGTTAA
Organism: Onchidella celtica; assembly: GCA_963931925.1. Classification (NCBI taxonomy): domain Eukaryota; kingdom Metazoa; phylum Mollusca; class Gastropoda; order Systellommatophora; family Onchidiidae; genus Onchidella; species Onchidella celtica. The sequence continues at coordinate 24,075,510 of OZ007568.1, forward strand.
TGTCATTGAAAGTACAACTGTGTCGACGACCGTGATTGACATTCATTCAGCAGACCTTGTGTTGGAACAGTCATGTTTGCAGTGACCATGAGGCATGGAACAGTGGTCCAGAATTCATGCCTTGGGCATATCTGATCAGTGGCTATGGGTTGTTGGTTCTACAACCACAATTTAGATGATTAATGTTAAACTTTCTGACTGCGAGAGTTCGTTTATATATGTATTTTAGTGATGCTGTAGCGTCCCACTAGTTGAACGATCGATATTTTCTCATTCTCCCCCCCCCCCCCCCCCCCCCCCGCTTGGCGAGTCTCACTCGGCGACCTTCCTCCCCCCTCTCGCCAGCAAGGCCGGTATTTCTCTTTGATGTGGCTTGTTTGTTTCACTGTAGAAAATCTAGAAGGTCTGGAAGGAACTGCAGTATCCGAGATTACGCTAGGTCGACCTTGAGTGATGTAATTCTGTGACATGTCTGTGTACGATTGGGTGGCTTGTATGTGTCCCGAACGATCTAGGTCTGTCTCGTGCTTATGGGGCGGTTAAGCCGCTTCCTGAACGTTCCTGGACAGAATATATATATAAGGAGGGCCAGGCGAGTAGGAGTGGTGCAAATCGTGGGTGAAAATCGTAAGGTGCAAATCGTGGGTGAAAATCGTAAGGTGCAAATCGTAGGTGTTCAAATCCAATCAGAAGTGTGTCTTCCCGGCTAGCTAGGTGTAAGTAACTTGTGGATATCAGCTCTTGTTTACAGTTATTAAACGTTAGTATTAATTGTTCATCGGATCCTGTTATTTATTTCTACAACAGTTCGAGACAGTTTCGTTTTTTAAGGGGTAGACGATCAGTTCATCTGACTCTCCCCATTATAACGTGCTGAAATTTGCATCAACTGTTACAGATGCCCATGGTGTTGCCTGGCTGGTAAGTGATGGCCCCATCATGTGTGCCTTGTAGGCCTGGTTGGGTGGAAACGACCATGCCATAAGGAGGTGGTGACCCCATACAGTTGGCCTCTTTGAAATCCATTGCTGTGGGTGTTATGTATGCCGGCCGTTGTGGTCCAGAAGCATACACGTTCCCAGTGGGTTCGGGATTGGTCGCGGATGTACAGCAACTTTCACAGGTTGTCTTGCAGCATGAGTCACAGCAGTAGTCTACAGTATCGGTACACATGAAACAGGAGACATAGTTGAGGCAGTTACGGCAACACTTTTTGCCCAGGCAGCAGCAAGGGCATTGATCACAAGTGCGGATACACTGACATTTGCTGTGGTTATAAATGCAGCATAAAAAGTCGCATTTGTCACGGTCACCATTGCCACTAATACAGCCGCAATCACCACAATCGCAGTCACCACAGCCGCAATCACCACAATCGCAATCACCACAGCAGCAATCTCCACAATCGCAGTCACCACCACCGCAATCACAGCCACCAATGTCGCTGTAACAGGGTGACAGATTGGCAAGGTATAACTAGCGTGGGAAGATAGTTGATGGCGGGGAGACAGAGTTATTGTAGGCCAGGGGGGGAAAGTAGGGGATGCAACGGAAAGCGCGTTGACACCCGAAAAGGGTAGTGTTTACTTGACCGCCGTACTTGACGATCAGATCACCTGGGAATTGCTTGGGGAGTAGAGATGCTTCAATAGTATTTGACGTGGAGTCGACGGGGGTGGCTATTAGGATAACTAATGTACACTCGGTGAGCGTCTTGGGACGCTACCTGACTGGGTATAAATCCCCAAACGCTCCTTCCAACTTCAGACCGCTGAGAGCACTCACCAGCTTCGTGCCGAAGAGGAGACTGCAACTGTAACTTCGTACTAGTCTTGTGAGTGGAGAGGGTCAGGGAACACGCAAACATCCTTTGTCAGAGCGTGGTATCTTTGGTATCTTGTCGGCATTTGAGCTGTTGCTGAGTGAGGAGGAAGAACAACACCTTCTTGGCTTCTCAACTTCTTGTCCATTGATTAACGACATCGTGGCTTCTTGGCTTCCCGACCTATTGGTACCTGCCGATATCTGTTGATCTAACTGCGCAGTCAAGCCAGAGTAGAGAGGAAGAACCAGCGCCATACACCCCTAAAGGAGAGGTTTCCTTATGCTGAATGTACCCATGTGTTTTATAAAATGTGCTAGAAATTGAATATTACGAAACCTTTTTATTATCATGTACTGATTTGCATTGATTTCATTCCATCGAAATTCACATGAAATTGTATGACCTATGTTCCTATTATTATTGAATGAATTAATAATTATTGTATAGAGAAGCAATACAGATATCGTTTGTTATAACTTATAGAAGAGAGATAGTCGATTACTTAATGTGTTTGTGCCATGCCTATCACGGCTGGTGTCAGAAGAAAGTTAGTGGGAGGAAGAGTGCGTGAAATTTATCCATTAATGTAATAGCAAAGTTTAGCCAAAAGCAATTGATCATCCAGGTACCCATCCTGACTATTGAGATAGGACTAAGCGCAGAGTGTCAGTGCGAGAGAAAGTGGAAACATCACAGTCGCAACCACCGCCACAATTAAGGTCACCCATCTCCCTTAGTTCAGTTATTTGTGCGATTTAGAGTGAAGTGAACTTGAACTCAGAATGTAAGTTAGTGTGTATTACAAGTACTTGGTCACTTTTTCATTTCAATAATTGGAATAATTAATGCAAGTGTTAAAAGATGGCAAAGAACAGTAAAGGCACTGTCCAACTAGCTGTCTCCTCGGTGGTTTTATAGTTACCCCACGAAGAAATGAATGACGGTTGTTACTCGAGGAATATTAAATGACTGTCACCCATGTATAATTATAGAATTCTGTGTTTCTGCTTGGTTTCGGTTGCTTTCCATCGGATTAGGATGAATGAACTGATCGTATAGTAAGCGAAATGTTGCATTTAGACACACATGGGATCTCACAGCCCATGGATGGCTCATGTACTTGTGTTTTCCTCAGTCACCATAGCCGACGGGCTTGAAAAGAGAACGTACGAGATGAAACACGTTAATCCACCCACAAGAGTATGTCCAAGAGCACGGGTGTCCAGGTTTCTTGTGACAGTTCTTTTATAGGCCCTAGTCATCTCACCAGGATGGCAAACGTGACGCAGTGTTTGCTTTTTGAGAATTTTGCTGCATGAAAAATAAATAAAGCAGCTGGACTTTTTCAAATAATTATGTTCCGGGTTACTGCACGATATGTACACTGCCAGTTGCCAACCAGCGTCATCTATGTTTTGACTCAAATTTCTTTTTTTAAAAATCACGTTATGCGACACTCACCAGCCACATTCGGAATCAATTTCGTTCCTTAAATATTTTCTTTCTTAAGTCACATGAAAGTGTCTTGAGAATCGGCAGGAAAATTACACTTACAGAATCCGCGCATGAAGTGACTTTGGTCGCCCATCCAGTGAAATACATCGTAAAAACTGGCCTTCGGTGTAAACAGAGCGACATCAAGCTGCCTCCGCATACTGTGCCACTAAAACAGTTCTTATTGTGTTTAGGTTTTTATTTTAGGAGGTTCGCTGCCCTTGGTTTTTACTTGTTTTTATTTTTCTAGTTCTTGTTTCAGCATATTTTTGTGGTAGGAATTCGTTTTTAAGAATTTTGCCCGGGCGGCGGCCTTGTTCGGCCAGCTCTTCTCGACTTCCAGTGGCCAAGGTATCTTTAACGTGCACAGCTTGCACACGGCCCCTCCGAGTTTTTCATTCTTATCCGAAGGCTAGGTCTCCATCCTACCTACCGTAGGATCAGGGACAGGAATTTTTTCCCCCTAAAAATTCCGTTTCCAACATGCCTGCACCGACCGGGGATCGAACCCAGTATCTTGGGCATGGGAGGCGAGCACCTTGCCTCTCACCAGTGCCATAAATTACTTAAGTACCTTGAACATTGCTTGATTAACGAAGTCCAACGGCCTTTCCTTTGCCGCCCTATAAGTCACATGTCTGTCAGATTTGAGATAGAAAAGGGGGAATTTTGTTTATAAATGACATCTTGAAATAGTAAATCAACTCTTGGTCTTTGTCTTGTTAATCTGTTGTCATTTTGATTTGCTTGCTTGTTTGTTCTGTCCCTTTTGTGGTGGTGTAAACCCTGGGGTGGGATTCCTTGAAAAGTCAGAATTTTGATGTACAGTAGGAAGAGACCGGATGAGGGGTATGGACATGCATACTTTTTCACTTTCCCACAAACTATTCAAAGTTGTCTTATGTTGGGGCTATGATATGAACTCACAAGACTGTCTTTTGCAAATTGAAGATGGTATCTCTTACCATTTGGTCAGGGTTTCATGAAAAAAAAAATGCCCAAAAGAACGGGAGCCGAGGGCAGGGGAGGGGCTCGGGGTGCAAGATGAAGAGACAACAAGAGTCGAGAGCACAAGACCAGACGGAATTTTATTTTTTTTAATTGGAGAGGGCAGGACGCATGTTATACCATTGAGGATGAAAAAAAAAAAAAGAGATCCACTAATGTTGAAACATACACACAGAGACAGACAGACAGAAAATTGCTGCGAAGACCATGCTGACATTAATTCAGCATTTTAATGTGGGTAATGAATACACAAGGAAAATGTAAATTAACCAATAAACGACATTTCGTGAAAATATCAAAGTCTTTAATATAAGTTAAGAATGAGCAACAGGAACAAAGCGTGGGGCACTGGTTAGGGCAACCATTTTCCTATATCTACGTATATAAATCTCGTTATTGTCAAAATTGGGCAAAAAGAAAAAGTTGTATGTGGCGAAACCCTGCGTGAGGAATAAAACCCAAACGATACAAAGCGACAGAAAAAACACAAAATTTTCGGCTTTCGCCTTTAAAAAAAAAAAAAAATACAACTTCTTCTTTTTGCCCAGTTTTGACATCGCTTTTAACCCTGCTGCGACCCCACAGTTTTTCTGGGTTTTTTTAATTTCGTCAATATCTCGTTATTACAGACTTCGCTGTAGTAATTCCGCACAAATCATCACAACACTGTTGAAATCGGATGTAATTATGCCAGAAAATTGTAACACCGTTTTACAACTTGGTAACGGGGGGGGGGGGGGGGGGGCGAAAAAACCTGCTGAATGTACGGTCATGAAATATTCTGACGTGAAAAATAATTGAATATGCCATGTTTTTAGGGGTCAGTTTGGGGAAAATTGTTGCCAAAAGTAATTATACAGAAAACAGTCGGAAAACTGTGCATTTCCTTCGCAAGTTTTCAAGAATTTTAATTTCCACAAAGCACTCCCAATCTATAACATCTATCATTTCGATAGGTGAGCGACACACTCTGGTGCAGCTTTAAAATAATTATCACAGTGCAGACAATATTGCGAATCAAGGTGACGACGAAAGCAGAATCGAGTATGCCCGGGCATTTTATGCTGGGCTAAACGCTGCTTGTTTTACGATAATAATACATACATTACGCTTGAAAGAGGACGGGAACAAACAAACAAAAAAAAATGGATATTTAACAGGAGTAGTGTGAGAAGATCATTGTGGGATGGTTTAATAAAGGCCTAAAAATCATTGAACTCCTCAGTTTTAAAGCTCCTGAAATAGAAGTTCTGCATTATTTCTAATTTGCCGTTGAGTTTTGCACAATACTCTAATTTATTTTTCATGGCACCAAAGAAGTGTTTCAAAGTTTTAAATAGAGAGTCGCCGCTGGAGTAATTTTGTTCCAAATGGAATTTTCAAAAGATAAACAAACAAAAATTCAAGAAGGAACAGAATTAAGAAGAAACAAATTCAGAGTTGAAATACACTCTTCATAATGATCATATTAAATTAAACATTAACAAAATATTGATAAACAATTTTGTTTCAGCGGTCTCGGAAAAAGACCTTTTTTGAGTTTTGAGCTATTTATGATCTTTCTGCTCGTTCCGGAATGCATACATACATTGTAAACTCCCGGTTTCAAGACACAGGCTCATGCAGAGTGATGCCAGCAGATGCCAACAGTAACTGCAGACGTGATGTGAGAAAAAAAAAATTGAAATAACGAACGGTTGCGTTCTGGTCGCCCAGAGCCCTGTACGTGTATACATTACACACGTCTGGCAAACTTATTCCAAACCTCTGGCGTAATGAAGTTTTGAAAGGGTATTCAGTGAGTCAGGGACACGTTCGTTAACCTGCAAACCTGTATTATAAACTACTTGGTTTCGTGACGGGGGCACATGCAGAATTTCACGAGCGATAATAAACACTATAGGAGCGATGTTGGTCAGTCGATGACTAGTAGATCTAAAGTGTCGGTGGTACTGCGGACAGGGGTATAGCTGGTGTTCTGAGTGCTTACATTTACATTTGGCCCCCGTTTTCCAGAAACACGCAATGAATAACTTATTTCAGCATACTGATGGAAAGTGGCTGCTGGATCATGGAGACGTTTGACTGTCATAAGGGTTAGAGTTTTGAGTTACGTTTTTACAGCGCGACAGCTGAATAACGGTTGTTGTGTCGTGCATGATGTCGCACACGGTGCCGTGATATTATTGCGAATAAGCGAGGACTAAGTACGTGTAAACTGCTGCAAAGCTGGGAAGGGATCCAGAGCGTGACTAGACGCATTCATTTCGATTGTGAGTGAAATGAATTGAATGTGACTCTCTCTCTCTCTCTCTCTTTCTCTTTCTCTCTCTCTCTCTCTCTTTCTCTCTCTCTCTCTCTCTCGCTCTCTCTTTCCCTCTCTCTCTCTCTCTCTTTCCCTCTCTCTCTCTCTCTTTCCCCCCCTCTCTCTCTCTCTCTCTCACACACACACATACACGCGTAAGCTTTTCATTAACATTTGTGATGAGTGAACACTGGAATAATGTCACTAAACATCGAACAAACTTTGAATGTTTAAAAAAACAAAAATGATAAGCAACGTAGGCAAAAGTAATCCAGTTTGTGAAAGCAGAACTGATCAACTTTCAGTACAAATAATAAAATAGTTTTGTCTGCTCTTTTACAAAGGTGACACACTGATGTACAATACTGTGACTTTTGAAAGAAGTTACTGAAAAAACAACATGCGTATTAAATCGACAGTTGTTATAAAGAATATCTAAGATGTCATGGAATAATGTATCGAATGTACATTAATATAAGCTGCGTACAAAATACGTTAGCTGTGATCGAAGATCATTCAGCAGACCTGATTTTGGAACCGTTGTGCTTGCGATGACCGTGGCACATGGAACATGCAGTAGACCAGAATTCCTTCTTTGTGCAAATCTGTTCAGTGGCCATTGTTATTATACCACCACAGTTCGGATATTAACGGTAGAACATTCCGACTTAGCGCATGATCCTATACTGTTGTGTGATTGATTTCAGCGTTGTAACCTGGCTGGTGAGTGATGGCACCACCATGCACACCTGCAGGTTCCCCGGGTTGGGTGGAAACGACCGCATCGTACGGAGGCGGTGGACCATCCGGAGTCATGTTTGCGTCTCCGTTTTGCATGTGTTCATAGCTAACCTCAGTTGGTTCGCCTTCTTGAAGTTCATTCCTGTACATGTTTTGTCTCCGAGGCTCTTGTGGTCCAGAAGCATAATATGCGTTTCTACTGGGTTCGGGATTGGACACGGCCATACAGCAACTTTCGCAGGCTCTCTCGCAACACGAGTCAAAGCAGTCGTCCACAGCACTCGTACACAAGAAGCAGGTGAAGAAGTTGCAGCAGTTAGTGCAACAGTTTTTGTTGTCCAGGCAGCAGCGACCACATTTATGACAATTGCAGTCACACTGACCGTTGTTATAGCTAAAAACGCAACATCCACAATTACAGTTGTCACAGTCACAACAGTCACAGCCACAGTCTCCACAATCGCAGTCACCACAATCGCCACAGCCGCAGTCACCACAATCGCCACAGTCGCAACCGCCGAGGTCTCCACAGTCACTCATCCCCCTTGGCTCAGTTCTTTGCTTGATCTGGCGTAAAGTGAAATTGAACTCAAAATTTAAGTGTGTAATTTGTCATTGCTTTGTTCTGGTCACCGTTTCACTTGATTATTTGGAGTCAAGAGCTATAAAATGACTAAATCACCCTTATAAATATTCACGTATAGTTCCGATCCGATAACTTGTCTTCCAAGTGGTTTTATAGTTGTCCCATGAAGAAATGAATAACTATTACTCTTCGGGGAATATTAAATGACTGTCACCCTTGTATACAGCACTAACAGAGTTCTGTGTTCAGCTTGATTCGCGTTTTTTCCATTCGGATTAGGATGAATGAACCGATCGTGTGGTAATCGAAGTGTTGCACTTAGACACACGGGTGATCTCACAGCCCATGGATAACAAGGCTCATGTAGTCTGTGTTTTTCTGGGTCACTATAATAATTCGGCTTGAAAAGAGAACATCAGAAATATGAAAGTGAAACATTTTAATCCACTCACTAGAGTACGGGCAACAACAAGAGTGTCCTGGTCTCTTGTGACAGTACTTTTGTAGGCCCGGATGCGGCGGACATGACGCAGGGTTTACCTCTTATAATTTTTGCTGAGTGATAAATAAGGCGAAGATCCTTGTTTCTCGAGTGCTTTAGCCCGAGGCGCATCGCCCTTTAACCTGACAATATAAGGCAGTTGGACCTGCTCAGATTATGTTCTGGGTTATTGCGCGACATGTAGGCCCCACAGTCAAGCCCAGCTGCAAGGTTGGGCATGTTAGTTTTACCTGTTGGTCCTATTATTTGTAAATCGAATATCGGACGGATTGGTCATGAGAGGAGCTGCTCTCGGCATCTGTCTTGAAGTCAGAAAATGCTGCAAAGACGAAAAGGGTCGTATATATAACTCGGGTTTTTACCACTGTTGAAGAGGGTGTGAGGGTATTACAATAGAGCACATGATATAGGCTGCTCCCATTTTACTTGTGGGTGGAAATGGCACACCGAAATTGTGGTCAAAAGAGCTGCTCCCTTTCCGCCATCCGTGTTCGATCCACCACGCCAAGCAACAACGCCAGCCACATTTGGAATCAGTATCGTTCGTGTCTCATGTCTCTGTCCTAACTTTCACACCTGGAATTACAGACAAATAGTGCTGTATCAAAGAGTGTAAGAAACCAAAAAAAAAAAAAAAACCTTAATCAAGCCTTGTCAAGCCCGCGGGATTACCCCTTGCTCTATAATAAGACCCCTTTATCAGTAATGTCTTATGATTTCGGTGAACTGCATGGTCATAAGCGCAGTAACCGAAACACGCGACAATAATTTAAATCAATTTTTTTTGTAATACTAGACAATGTTCCCGGCATTATCCCGGATAAACCTGTGAACCCACCGCTCTATCCCTCTCTTTTTGGTGTAGAAAGCTTCCCATATTCTACAGACCTACCACGGAGTTCATGCGTAATCTATTTAATTCTATTTGTAAAATTTAACTTGAATAAGCTCTGCATACCAAACATAAATAAGGTATCCAAATAGACCGTAAAAGGCGCAAAGGAGCCGTTATCGTGCCGATGTGACGGAACTTTTCTCGTCGACAAACTGTCCGTTCAACGATGACCCAGATCTAGCGACTCTCGGTTAAACTCTTACTTTGTCGATGAATCAACTGTACGTTTAAAGGGGCCTTATAACTCAAAAGTCAAACCCATGCACGAACGTTCCCGAAGTCGCGTGTCCTCGAGTCGCCTTTTTTTTTTTTTTTGCTTGACTTTTTTTTGTTTTGCTTGACTTTTTTTTTTTCGATTACCGACTCCAGAACCGGTCTGTGGATATGAACAATTTTTTGTTGTTGTTGAAGTAATCCGTTGTTTGTGAATTAAGGAAATGAAATTTGGAATGTGTTTCGGTATCACAGTGTAATTGAAATGAAAACAGGAAGATGTAAACAAAATCTTAGTTTATGTCCATAGTGAAAAGAGCGACTCAGAACTGGAAGTGTTCACTCACGTGTCTGGCTGCCAATTTTTCGTGAAGGAAGACATGGACGAAAGCTGCATAATTACTGTGTCTTGAAAATTTCCCCTCGAACAAGGGACTTTCAGTGAGGGATACCGCTTTGTTGAGTTGTAAGCACTTGCTTAAATATGCATACAATTAATATTTGGTGGACTCCTTTGCCCGTGTGCATAAGAATCTTTCTTTGAGTTGAATTGAAATGAGATTTTTATTTGTGCTACGCCCCCCCCCCCCCCCAAAAAAAAAACAACCACGAGATTTTGGAAGGCGGGCGAGGCACTTCGACGTTGTCCCAAATGGAAGTAGGAAGAACAAGGAAACGCAGAAGGACCAACTCATGGATTGTAACTATATGAGAGTCTTTGTTCTTTGTCACCCGGTCAACGACCTCATTGTGTTCAAGAATGGTCAAATCATACCTTTTTTTTTTTTTTCGTCTTCTAATTTTTTCCAACGTATATTGCCGGTAAAAGATACATATAATTTGTCACTTAGTTATAGATGGCTCCAAACTTGGATACAAGTTATATTTAGATGTAGCTATGGCAGGCTATTGCCAAAAACAATATGGAAGCAGGCAAGACACTGTTCTGATTTGTGAGAGATAGGATTCTTAGCGGTACACAGTATAGTTTAAAAACAAACCGTGATAATCGTGAAAACAGGTCTTAATTCTTGTCATCGTTTTAGGAACTGAGCACGAAGAACGCTTCGTTGAAATACCTCTACACTCTATCTATCATTGGTAGCACGACTGTGCATGAATTTTTAATTTTTTTTTAAAGCAGAATGGTCCTGTTGATTTGCCTTCACACATAACTAACCTGCAATCTCCAACTATTTTTAGTGTGTCTGATTTAGCAACGTCTCCCCCACCAGGGATCTACATACAGTGTACACCAGGAAATAGAGAGAGTATTGAGCAATGCAGCTTACCTCATCATTAATGTAAATAAATCCACTGCGACCAATGAATTGTCTCCTCAACCAGATCCCGTTAGACTGTACTTCCTATTAATTGTTAATTCCTTCATCCGCATTCAGTGACATATTTGTAGAAACAGGATACACACGCATGCAGGAAATAGTGCCTGACAACAGGAGGCTGTAGATCTAGACACTGTGTTGTTACGAGCCAGCCAATTGTTTACCAGCACTGTGTGTTGCCTTGAAACAGGAAAAGACGTCTGTTGCGACTTTGCAACGGGTAGCAGATCTCCTCTGTGAATTTTCTTCCACGACCCAAATAAACACTTCACAATTTATATAACATGTCTGTCGGCTGGAAAACGGAGTTACGTGTTCCCAGTAGGTTTGCGTTCGAAACGAGGACGGTTGGCCACATGAAAAATCGCTTAGTCTCAGTAACGTTGCATACCACAATAAATTGTTACTACATGGTGTGACCTCGATTTTACCTCTCACTGTTTGTTATCGACTCGTGAACTCGGAAAGTCGGCCAGCGAAAGGGATTTCCCGATGTGCTTATTTTTAGAAAGCAGTTCACAGCATTGGCATGGGGGCTTGGGATGAGATCACTGGGAATGTGATGAAAAGGGCACATTAATCATTAGTGTGACAGGGGAATGTGATGAAAAGGGGGCCATTAGTCATTAATATGACAGGAACACACAAAATCACATAATTACGAAGTCCATGGGCATAAAGTAACGGTCATTGAAAATTAAAAAAAATAAATAAACTCGCGTGATTTGTGTAATAAAGTGATTAAAGAAGTGTTCACAAACATGGGCGCAAACTCAAGATCAGCGAAGTTAATGTTTCATTACCTAAGAATTTGAAACCTCGCTTGGGTTCGATGAGAGATTACATTTACACTTTATTTTAGGCTTCCGAAAGAAATACAAAAGTGAGTCGGTACGCCATGAACAGTAGATAATATACATAATGGCATTGATATTACACGTTAGACTAGAGGCAAGATGTTCGCCTCTCATGCCGAAGGTACCGGGCTTGATTCCCGGTCGGTACAGGCATGTGGGAAATTTGTTTATTGGGGGGGGGGGGGGGATTCCCGTCCTTGAATCAGTGGTAGGTAGGATCGATCACGTAGTCGTCTCGAATAAGGACGAAAAACTCAGAGGGACCATGTGCACTTTGCACACATTAAAGATACCTTGGCAGCTAAAAATCGAGAAGAGCAGACCGAACAAGGCCACGGCCCGGGAAAAATTCTACAAAAAAACAACAACAACTAATCTCTACAACAAAAAACACACAGAGACAAGAACAAGAAATATAAAAGCAGAAAAGTGAGGTGAAAATGCCAAGGGTGGCGAACATCAAACCAAATCAGATCTCATGAAAGTGTCATTAGTCGAGGTATCAGCAATGAAGGGGAAAATTAAAGATAGATAGAACAACAGTAATAAATGTACGGGACAGACCAGTCCACACAATTGCGACTGAAGTGTCCAACTACTTGAGGGTCACAGCGACAAGAGAAGACTGGTGTCTTTAGACACGTATTGGGCTGTGGCGCATTCTTGGGCTGTGGAAATAATATGTTAGATGAACTGAATAAGCAACGCGGAGAATGCTTCTGTCTATATTACAGTTGTATATATTGCCCCTTCTCCATCCGCTTTCCCGTTTATCTAACAAGTAATAAAAGCAGTGTAGTGTATGGAATACGCACCCAGACCGGAGGACGGATCTGATTTCGTTTGTGTCCTACGATCCCGTGAAGCGGGAATGTGCCATGGGCGGACACAAGCATGCGTGTGTGACACACACACACACACACACACACACGCACACACACCTCGTATGGATGCACCGGCTGCACATGACGACTCTACGCCACAAAGTAAACTAGAAGCTTACACATCTTACCTCCATGCTACAATTTTTGCTCCATTCCATTTACTGTTGTATGTTCTGTACAACTGAATGAGGTATCTAGATAGAACTCAGCCATTAAACACAGCCATTGTCAGTACACAGCATAAAATCCCAAAGATGTTAAACAGTGACCCAATGGGATACAAAAGAAATATTTTGAATCATCTTTCTTCATTGGAAACTGCAATGAGTAATACATGGCACAGGAAATAGTCATCCCGAAACAGTACATAGAGGCTCAGTATTACAATGAATGATGTACGACTGAATGAGCCAAGAATAAAGATTCATTTCAAAGTGCAAAAGTAATATTCTGATTGCCTTGTCAGAGAGCCAGGACAAAACAGTCCAGAACAGGCCTGTCAGTTTTGTATTCTTAAATCTTCTTTAGACATTTTATATCTTTTGTCTCCATCTCACCGTTCATCTCTCTCCCTCAATTTTGTTGACTATCCCATCCCCAGCCAAATCAAACTTCATCTGACAATTTACTGCAAACCAACACAGTACAATTTAATGTATCCACTCTATCAGGATCCAGTGGAAAATAGTATATTATTATTTAGCTGTCAATGTGAAAGATATATTCTGGCAAAGCTCTGTATCTGTTACCACCCTCACAACATTCTGAGGCTTAACACTGGTAAGTATCTCCTGAAGTTTTAATATGTAACTCTCTGACACACCATTGCTGTGATCTGATTATTTCAGGCGATGGTAAATATGGGATCTACGTGAATCGCTTTTTTGATGTGGAGGTGAAACAAGCCTGGGTTACTCTCACAGAAATGGGACAGGCAAACATCTTTGTATTCAAGGTACTGTTGTTGCATATTATCCTTTGTGTCTCTAGTCACTTTTTGATTAAGCTCAGGCTTTTGTTATAGATTCATGAACATATGGTCACTGCTCTACACTAATGGCATAAGTCATTTTTTGACACTTTTGAGATATTAAGACAAAACTAGTTCTTTTCTTGTCATTTGGTGACTTATGCCATTATGATTCTGTTGGATTTTTACATTTTCCTATTGGGGCATTTCTTTTTCTGTAATACATGTATTATCTGAGAGCTCTCATCTTCAAATGATTATCAATGCAATGAATCGTCAGTTGCCTTTTGGCACAAGTCTCACATATGCCGTTATCGTAGAGCAGTGATGATATCATCATTTGCCATTTTTTCTAAGAAAGAAAGAGACAGTTAACAAAACGCTGTCTGTTGTAAGCCAGAGTGTTCTGTTAGAACTGTTAAAAACACATTCTTTGTGTGGAACTAAGTATCACTGAAATAATTATCTTAAGGAGGAAGTCAAAGGAAAAGAGTTATTTTCATAAGGATGTTGTTACCAGAATGTACATCCCTCAACTTTTTTTGTGCCAGGGGACATATTTTAAAGCCTGTTGTGACTCCACAGCTAGAGAGCTTCTATCGAAATGCTCTTTGACAACAGCCTTACTTAATTATGAATAATTTTTCTTTTTTGCTTTCCTCCTGTTTTTTGGTTGAAAGGGTAGGGGGCAGGGTTAGGGATTCGATAAGATTTAGGGTTAAGGCTAAGGACAGGGTTAGAGATAGTACATATATGTATGCTCCCCTAGGCAAACCACTTTGGCGTGCTCATAACAACAGTCTTTTCATAAACCTGCTAGAAATGCCAGAAAGTCACATTGTCATACTTGTTCATGCATAGCTTTCATTTTTCAAATTCCCTCATTTCAAACTGTACAATTTTTTAAATTTGTTTTTAATTTTAAACTTACCCCCACTAACTTGTGAAGGTCATGGAACAGTGTGAATGTGTTTTCCCAAGTAGTGTATTTGGATCATCCGTGTGAGCTCTTTTCTGTTAGTCATGGGTTGGTTTTATTTTGGGAAAATATGAAACGCGTTTAGCTATTAATCGAGCCACGGATTTCGTGATGAGGGATATGTGAGTGAAGTTTGTAAACATTAAGTTAACCCATTGATTTTGGTGTGCGTGTGGGATTTTCTTGTTTACAGAGTAGGATTGTAGAAGTTTTAGTGTAGGTTTTTGAGTGTGTCCATATCCTTTTGAGAAAGCAGTTAGGGTTAACTGAAAGACAAAACTTGTGTTTGTCGTAGCTAGGTCCTTGATCGTCCAATCGGGAGGGAGACCCTTAGTAACCATTGGGGGGTATAAAAGCTAATACACGTACTAAGATCAGTGGATTCATATTTCGAGCATTTGGCAAAAAGACGAGTCACGGGGGCCTCCTACCTGAGTGGAGATGACAGACAAACAAAGATTCGCACTGGGAGTAGACCTATCCAATGACGAAACCTCTGTGCACCAGGCTTAAGTGTGCACGCCGCTTACATTGGACTCTCTCGCTCGCAAACCATCGCGAGCGAGGAAATGGTGAGAGATCCCTCGTGTGTTTGTGCCAGGAATTGTGACAGTTTTTTCCGTCACCCCATTGTGACGAAGAGAAGGACATTGAATATATATTTTTACTAGATGTGTAATGAGCTGCTAGATTGTGTTTGAGATTGAACTATGTTCATTTCCTAGATTATACTTCTTAGTGCGGAGCAGCATAGATATTTTGTGAAGCGTATTACTGTGAAAAGTATTAGTGAATGCTGCTACACTTAGGAGTCAGTCAATTATCTGATTAGGTGCTATTACTGATTGTATGAAAGCGAGATCGACCAACTTGAATTTGTTTACACCGGTATCCTTTAGGAACCATAGTCCTGGATAGGCGCACTTCAAGAGTGCATAGTACTAGGCTTGTCGATATCCTATTTTAGATAGACTTGCTAGAATTTCAGTAGTGGATGACATTTATGTAATATCTATGATTGTGATTACCGTAAATTATGCAGTCGAATGTTGTGTGATCATTACATGGCCCGTCAGGCCTGAACATAAGTAATCCTGTGTTGCTTAGTTATTGTGGTATGAGTGTTTCGGGTGCGAGTCTACTACATCCACCAACCCCCTCGTTGACATCTGGAGGGGACCTACAATAACGCAATTATCCCCGAAATCCCACTTCTGACATCTGGAGTCGGACACCCTAAGAACTTGACGTCGGGACACCAAACCAGCGTCTGTGACCTCTCCGACGACCACCACTTAGTTAGATCTAAATTACCTTTTTATACTTTGTATACTGTTGTGTTTTTTTTCTTCTTCTTATTTCATGTCCACCTGGCGGATCCCGTTGACCTGAGGACAACGGCGCGGGACTGACACTTCAACGACTCGAGGGAAAAGACAAGACGGACTGTGGCTGTTGTGCTGCGGATTGAGGGAGTTACTATCCAAGCCCCTACAAATCAGTTAAGTGATCCCACCTGTTTTTGTCTGTGTTTGGGGGAGTGAATGCTATCCTCCCTGATATTTGACAGGCTTTTCTCCTTTTTCCACGTTTAGTTTAGTTAGCGGGTAGGTTGGACGGGATCGCGATATAACATATCTTCTGTGCCAGTCGGCTGCAGCGAGTGCATCGATGGTATTCATAACCCAAGGGGATTTGTTGTGACGCGAATAGTTTCTGTAGGGATCTGTTTATTCGTATAGATTGTGGCGTTCTTTTCTTCCCCCTTTTCTTTAGGAAGACGTCTCTCCTGTCCCTCTTCTCACCTTTCTATACATACGTTTTCGGGCTGTCGGGTCTGTTGTCGTTCGTTCTTTACGTGTAAGTCTAGCGTCCTGTTCAGTGTATTTTTTTTTATTATTACCTTTTCATAGTATATTGACCATTTGTATTTATAATATATGCCTGATTATTTCACGTGCATAGCGACACGTTGAAAGAGTGTTAATCTGGTCTTGACGAAAGAGAGATTTATTGCAGTGAGTAACAGATTTGTGACACTGCCACGTCGTATTGAGAGAGAGAGATACACTTTGTTGCAGCTTATTATTGATACTGCACATTAGAGAGAGAGATATTGTCACATTAAAAGCAGCACAGTGTCTGCTACAGAGATTGGCATACAATTATTGCCTTGTGGTCTTGAGAGAGAGAGCTATTAGTCATAACAAAGCATATTTAGCGAGTGAGACTACTTATACACAAATACTGTGCCTGTGATTCACGTGTCAGTCGACACGCTGGATAAATAATTTGGTGAGTTCTAGTTAGAGAGAGATAATAAACCTAAATAATATTGCGGGAATAGTAGAACTCCCAATTCATAGAGCGGCGTTATAATAACCAACAGTATGGCCGACTTAATGAAATACCTAGAAGCGGCCAAAGCTTTCAGTATACCAGAAGAGAAACGTGGTGCTTGGTGCGAGATGATGATAAAGGAAGACCGTGATAAAGAAAGAGAAGAAAGGGCCGCACAAAGAGAAAGAGAGAAGGAACAAAGAGAAAGAGAAGAGAGAGCCGAGAAGGCGGCAGAAAGAGAAAGAGAAAGAGAAAAAGAAGCTGCCGATAGAGAGAAGAGAGAACATGAACTTACCTTGAAAAAGTTGGAATATCAGTCAAGCGGGACTCCTACTTCTGCGTCCAACAACATTACGTGTAAACCTAAACTACCCGTATTCAACGATAAAGTCGATCAAATCGACTCATATTTGCATCGATTTGAACTTCATGCTCGGTCCGTTGGCTGGGATCAATCGACATACACTGCTTGCCTTGTTAACTTGCTTACGGGCAAAGCCCTTGAGGTTTTTCACGCCCTCAAGATTGAGGACGCGAATGATTACGAGATCCTCAAAAAGGCGTTACTGAAACGATTTCAGCACACTGAAGATGGATTCCACCAAAAATTTCGCGGATGTAAGCCGGAGCCGACCGAGAACTTTTCGACATACGTGGACCGACTAAAACATTATCTAGATCGTTGGATCCAGCTTGCGGGCGTTGCGCGCGGTAGTTTCTCGGAACTATATGACCTGCTCCTCAAAGACCAAATCTATGGGGCTTGTCATCCCGACTTGGTTGCCCACCTCAAAGAGAGAGCACCGAAGAACGCAAGCGAAATTACGTCATGGGCGGAACGGTATGCGTCCGCCCACCCAAACCGTTCGATGGCCAAACCAAAAAATAGTGAGCCATTTTACGCCAGCGTCGGCAAAACGCCGCCGGCCGCACCTGAGCGGTCACGATCAACCCGTCGCCAGGCCCCAAATCCTCGGGCTCAGTCAGAGCCACCATATTATAGGCCATCGGAGAGTCCGCGTAGAAATATACCCTCTCCACGTCCCGGAAACCAGGGCTATTCGTTCAGCCCTCAGGGTCCACCACATCGTGGAAGCTATCAGAGCACGGGTTATAGCCGACCTCAGCGACCACCTCAGCGTGTTCGTTTTGAGGGTCGAGCCCCTCGCGATGATGAGCGCGTTTTGTGTTTCAGGTGCTATAGATTTGGCCACGTGCAAAGATATTGTACAGCTAAGATAGAGACCAGCAATTCTTGTTCGGTCAGATCGCCACCTTATGAGAACGACGGTCGGGTTCAAGACAGATGACAATCAACCGCCGTTCCAGTCATGTCAGCCCTACATGAGCTGGGCGAGTTAACACTTTATAAGGGCCACGTCAATGCGATACCTGCGTCTGTGCTGAGAGACTGCGGTTGCACAACGATCGGCGTTCGAGAGTCGCTAGTCCGCCCTATACAATTTCTCGATAAAGAGGCGACTTGTATAACCTTCGGCGGATCCGTCGAGCGGTTCCGTCTGGCGGAGATTTATGTTGACACTCCTTTTATTACAGGTATTGTTACCGCGTGCGTACTACCAAATCCAGTCGCAGATTTGATCATAGGGAATATACCACAAGTTCCAAAATTTCCTGCCGGTGATTTAGAAATCTGGAGCGAGGACGTTGACATCGCATATGCGACCACACGTCAACAAACACGTCGCAAGCCAGAGGGTCCATTACATACCCCTGCTTTCGATTTTGACGTAACTCCTACCATATTTTATGACGAACAGCGTTCTGACATAACACTGAAACCGTTCGCAAAGGTTGACCCTGCAGCGCCGGATACTTCAAAGTTTGTATTGAAGGATAACTTATTGTACCGGAACTTCCGAGGTAAACGTGAGACAATCCTTCAACTCGTTGTTCCAAGATCCTTCCGACGCGACATACTTCGTTTGGCACATGACACTTCGTTATCAGGCCACCAAGGAAAAGCTAGAACTAAATCACGAATATTATCTCATTTCTTTTGGCCGAGTGTTTATGCCGATGTTAACCGTTTTGTGTCAACATGTGACATATGTCAAAAACGTACCCCTAAGGGAAGAGCATCGCAGGCCCCCTTACAGGAAATGCCATTGGTTTCCACACCGTTCCAGCGCGTAGCCGTAGATTTAGTTGGGCCTCTGGAGAAATCGGACAGAGGCCACCGATTTATACTATCCCTTATTGACTACGCTACTCGTTGGCCGGAGGCCACCCCCTTAAAGGACATCTCAGCCGACCATGTGGCTGAGGCCCTTCTTACCATTTTTGCACGCGTGGGTTTTCCAACCGAGATCTTGTCAGGCAGAGGACCTCAATTTACCTCTGATCTGTTTAGGAAAGTATTAGAATTGGTAGGTATTAAACAAAGATTAACATCGCCTTACCACCCACAATCAAATGGATGCTGCGAGAGGTGGAACGCCAGCATGAAAGCTATGCTTGCGCGAGTGTCTGCTGATAAGCCAAGCGATTGGGATCGTCAGCTTCCCGCTATCCTTTTTGCGTACCGGGAATTACCAAACGCTTCGACCGGTTTTTCTCCATTTGAATTACTGTATGGCCGTAAACCACACGGACCAATGTCTATAATTCACGATTTATTCACGGGCTCAAAGGCCGATGATAGCGATACGCGATCTGCGTATCGATACGTAGTCGACCTTCGACATAGGATTTTTAGCGCATGTGAGACAGCCCAGCGCTTTGCAGGTTCTCGAGCTGACAGCTATAAAATATATCGCGACCAGGGAAGCAAGTTGCGAACCCTCGCCGCCGGAGACCTGACCCTTGTTCTCCTACCAGAGACAAAGAACAAACTTCTCCTCACGTGGAAAGGACCTTTTAAGGTCAAGAAGAGGATCTCCAAAGTAAATTACATGATTAATATACGAGGTCAGGATAAAGTATTTCATATTAACATGCTCAAGAAATATCTATCAGACGATTGTAATCGTCGGAATAATCGTTGCAACGCCGTCGCACAGGCCAACTCGGCCTTGGTAACAATTGATGATGATGACCCTAGGAAAATAGATACATCAAACCCTGCGAGTGTACCTATACAAAAAATCGGCCAGGTGCCGTCGGATACTAATCCGTCCAACTTGACACCTCTCTTACGCATATGTCGATATTTATTATCACCACAGTCAAGTAATTTATTTTATCCTATTTAAAGTGAGGGCGCATCCAATTACACATGCACTCGTTTCGTGGCATCTCATCTATACCGGATTGGATATTTGGAAAAAATTAAAGTATAATGTTGTTGAATTGAGATCTATACTATTGTTGAATGAGAGAAGCGCTATGTAATTCGTAAATCAAGATGAGCGCTACGCGAATTTTGAATGAGTACGTTGGGTTAATTATCGTGTCGACATTTGTTATTTGAGCTTAACTATGGCGAAATTTGTACTTGATAGACCAGAAATTTTGTTAACTTATTTAAGAGTCTGTCTCATGTTGAGGGGGATAGTATTTTACCACCTCATTCAGAGACCGGGGGTGAGATCACACAATATTGTCCCACTATTTACGGACATTTTTTTCTCATGATTCCTGTGATTCCTCTCCCCGCAGCGTCAACTTCCAGACAATGACCCGAATTACGGACAACCCTGACGCCCTTGTCTGCGGGTCAACGAGATAAAGTATGGCAAACCAAGCAACCAGAGCTACTGTTGCCAGCCAATGCAACTTTATTTTAAAATATTTCAATTGTGTGTGATGTTATATATATATACATGTTGAGCCATTACTTAAGCATTCATACGCAACGAGTCAGTTTGACCGGTTTTGAGAAGTATTGATTGTAACATGTGCATTATTGCAGGACGGTACATGTCAAGCTTTTTTTTTAAAGAAAATTGTCCATCCTGAGTGAGCGTTTTTTCATTCCAAATTTTTCCAACTCTAATAATTCTAGTGTTACCTTACAGGGCACTTTGGCGTTGTCGGCTCGTGCCTTCACTTTCAGACTTTGTGTCGTTAAAATTGTAAATTTTAACTGGGGTGGGGGGGATATGTCACGAGCCGTGTGAGCTCTTTTCTGTTAGTCATGGGTTGGTTTTATTTTGGGAAAATATGAAACGCGTTTAGCTATTAATCGAGCCACGGATTTCGTGATGAGGGATATGTGAGTGAAGTTTGTAAACATTAAGTTAACCCATTGATTTTGGTGTGCGTGTGGGATTTTCTTGTTTACAGAGTAGGATTGTAGAAGTTTTAGTGTAGGTTTTTGAGTGTGTCCATATCCTTTTGAGAAAGCAGTTAGGGTTAACTGAAAGACAAACTTGTGTTTGTCGTAGCTAGGTCCTTGATCGTCCAATCGGGAGGGAGACCCTTAGTAACCATTGGGGGGTATAAAAGCTAATACACGTACTAAGATCAGTGGATTCATATTTCGAGCATTTGGCGAAAAGACGAGTCACGGGGGCCTCCTACCTGAGTGGAGATGACAGACAAACAAAGATTCGCACTGGGAGTAGACCTATCCAATGACGAAACCTCTGTGCACCAGGCTTAAGTGTGCACGCCGCTTACATTGGACTCTCTCGCTCGCAAACCATCGCGAGCGAGGAAATGGTGAGAGATCCCTCGTGTGTTTGTGCCAGGAATTGTGACAGTTTTTTCCGTCACCCCATTGTGATGAAGAGAAGGTCATTGAATATATATTTTTACTAGATGTGTAATGAGCTGTTAGATTGTGTTTGAGATTGAACTATGTTCATTTCCTAGATGTATACTTCTTAGTGCGGAGCAGCATAAATATTTTGTGAAGCGTATTACTGTGAAAAGTATTAGTGAGTGCTGCTACACTTAGGAGTCAGTCAATTATCTGATTAGGTGCTATTACTGATTGTATGAAAGCGAGATCGACCAACTTGAATTTGTTTACACCGGTATCCTTTAGGAACCGTAGTCCTGGATAGGCGCACTTCAAGAGTGCATAGTACTAGGCTTGTCGATATCCTATTTTAGATAGACTTGCTAGAATTTCAGTAGTGGATGACATTTATGTAATATCTATGATTGTGATTACCGTAAATTATGCAGTCGAATGTTGTGTGATCATTACATGGCCCGTCAGGCCTGAACATAAGTAATCCTGTGTTGCTTAGTTATTGTGGTATGAGTGTTTCGGGTGCGAGTCTACTACATCCACCAACCCCCTCGTTGACATCTGGAGGGGACCTACAATAACGCAATTATCCCCGAAATCCCACTTCTGACACCTGAAAATAACAGAAATAATGTCTATATGTCTGTTGGAGACACAGATGAGTTTGTAAAACTGGTAAAGTGTCAGAAGAAAAGCATTGGTCGTCATTTAATGGCGGAATGAAGAAAATACCAGGGATCAGTTTAGGATGGGAAATTTTGGACAGGGAAGTGTGGAGATGTGAAACTTCACTTTCAAGATTTGAGATTTGTTTCATGGTGTCAAATTTGACAATACATGTATAAAGAACATGCTACAGATTTGGGGAGATGAAAAACTGTATGGAGGTGTAACTTGAAGGCTAACACAAAGCTGATGTGTAAGAATTTTTCTGGAAATTAATTTACTGCAGGAATAGAAAGTTATTTTATCTACACTTACTTGCATTGTGATTTGAAATGCAAGCATCTGTCATAGCTTGTACTTGGGGCTCGTGTGACTAAACATTTTATGTGTGAGAACAACATGGGCAGAGAATCCTCGAAGGCAGCATTGCAGAAGGTTACAATATGAATAGATGGAACAGTGAGATCAGCAGTCTGGGAGTTGTTAGAAACCAGTAATGGATTATGTCAGTGACATGAATTTTGAATGAGGTGACAGAGCATCTGTCATGTATATGGCAAACATGCCATGGGGAAGCTTTGTGTATTTTCAGGGTGTAGTTGATGGATAATAAAAGGTGCTGGATTGAGGACAATGTCAAATAGATGTTGATCACTGACCTGTTGAATTAAATTTGGAGAGAAAAATATGTGGAAAATTAATAGGATGGGGGAGGGGGGGGGGGGGGGACAAGCTTTGATGTGAAATTTATGTGATTTAATCAAACTGAGAAATATGCCAGAGTATAAAACCTGTCACTTCAAGCAGTGATGAATACTCCATACTTTGAATGTGATAATGACAACGAAAGGGGAATGGGGGAAGATTAGAAAGGTTAACTTTAGTTTCATGGACCAACCTGGACAAAATTGGAAAGAAGTAGTTAGGAGAGAATGAAGAACATTTATTTGCAATGCCACTTTCAGTTTCTCCGGAAATTTCCTGTTTTTTTTTTTTCTTGGCACTGGAAACTTCCTATCAGTGTTTTCACACAGTGCATTAATTTTTCAGGATAACCTCAATTATTTTCTTTTATTCACCTTATTATTGATATATATGTTTTTATATTACACATATTTTCTGCATAACACTTTTTGTCTCTAGTATTTTCCTGGGAAATGCAAGGCCATCAGCACTGGCAATATCCATTCAAAACCTGAGGCTTTGGAACCAACCCCAAATTATGATTCTCATGTGAGCAGTACACCGCCCCAGCTCACAGGCAGTCTTTACACACAGCAAGCTAGGGCAAGTGTAAGTAATACTGTTTAAGTGTAAGTAATATTATCTGTTAAAGTCTAAAATATCATCATTTTCTGTGAAGCTAGCGGATGGTTGGTGGGCGCTTCTGGTGGGGTCTCCATCGATCCTATTGTTCTGTTGTATTCTGTCTATCATCTTGCTTTTCCCCTGGCTCAATGTGACCATTATCATCTGGAGGTGCTTTCTCCAAACTCAAACTCTGTGAAGCTGAGATGTGATTGTTTGTTAGAATATAAGGGCAATACATACTATTTTAATTATGATAGATTTAACAAGCACAGCTCTGAAATCAAGGAAACTGTTCTGTAAAAGGATGCACTTTCTCAGCTGGTATAAATAATATGTGAATTACCATACATTGTGACAAATATGTTATTAAAAACGAGCTTCACGCGAGGCCAATATTGTGGCCTACATACTGCAAACTGGGTCCTGCGGGAGGCCAATATATTGTATGGCGGCGCTGATCCTCGTGTTTTATTTATTCGGTTGCCGAGATTATCTTTTTTAACGAGAGCTAAGTTTCTGGAGTTGCTAATGTACTTCCAACCATGTTTAAGATATAAATAGTTTTAGATATTTCACCTAAAATACAATAATAAGCCATTCTTCAGATGCATCAGATTTCATTACATTTGGGCTGAAAAGAGAAGAAAAAAGTTTTACAGAACTTGGTGGTTCTGGAAAACTATAGCATTATCATTTTTGTGAGAGATGGTGAAAATGTGGGGCAATTGTGGTTACCCAGATGAAATTGCACTTTTCTTGGGTCTCTACATGTACAAATGGTATTAAGCCTTAACATTACAAAAACAAAGTTTTAAAAAAAAAACAGTATATCTGACCCCAAAACTGATTCTGACCCAGCTGTATTCTCCTACAATCTTATACAGTTGCTGATCATCTCATCATTCCCAATATACATATGATATTGATCTTGTATATTGTATCAAGCATGATTTTTTTGTTTTTCCGATTTCAGATTTACTTATATGAGTACACAGAAGATTGTTTTCCCTCAGAGTGGCCAAGACAGTGTCTACCCTTTGCAGTTATCAGAGTTCAGAAAAAGAAGCACCCTGAGAAACCTCTAAAACAGTCTAAGCCCAGTATTGAAAATCCATCAGTAACAGTGACTGAAAAGACTGTTGCAGCAAATGTGACTATTGTAGCTAATGTGACTGCTGCGGCAAATGTGAAATGTAATCCACCAGTTCCAGTAAATAAACCTCCGTCCGGGCCACTTTTACCCACACCATCTTACTCACCATCTTTTAAAGAATCTAAAATTATGAGCGCTGTGAAGGATACTTCATTGTTAGGTATAGCAAAGGCTCCAAAAGTGCACAATGATGTGTTTGCTGAATCACATGCTTCCCATGAAGATCCAAAGAAAAAAGTACTTGCTGATGTTCAGAAAATGCTCACCTTCCAAAGGCAGAAAAACAGCATGGTGGAAGAATTATGTAAAGATAAAAATCAGGGATCTGGCCTCTCTTATGAGAGATCTTGGAGACAGCCTTTACTTGGGGCAAAGCCTAATTTTCAAACATCAATGGCTGGTCATTTCAGAGGAACAAATGACAGCGTTCTCAAGGTGACTGATTTCAAGAAAAGTGGTGCTGGTACCTGTAACAATCTTTCGACACAGAATTCTGTCACAGATAGGACTGAAAGCAGAAAAAAGGATCCAAGATTGATGAGATCTGTCAGTGCATATTCTCAGCAGCGTATTACAGACAGTTTGGACAAAAAGATTGACCCCAGATTGCAGAAACGGTGTCATTCTCTAACAGATGAAATGAACCACTCAAAGACGGCTGATAGCAAGAAAGAAAATGCCACTACAACTGACAGAGTTGGGGACACTCGGAGATCAGTGGGTGATCCATCGCAACTGATCATGAAAGACTGTGGTCACAGCAAACTTAAAGAAAAGAAAAAAATGTCCTATGCGGATTATAAAAAACTAAAATCGAACGGTGAGCGAGTTTCATTAGGTACTTCCACAGAAAAATCAACAGACAACACAGACAAAGGAAATAACAACCAAAATCATCCTCAAACATCAGATAACGCCATTGCAAAGGAACCACAGAACATAAAAGGTGCAGAGACTTTAGCCAAAAATCTCCAGTCTCCATTACCATCAGAAAAATTTGACAAGAAAGTGTCCTCACGTGAAGCAGGCACATCTTCAGGAAGCAAGCAGCCTTCAAAGCATATTCAGTTGTCAGTGCACAAACACGATAAGTTAGAACATTTTCAATCACCAATCAACACTGTGATTCCTCAAGATCCTTGGTCAGCATTCAGGACAAAAAATGTGCCATCATCTTCATTTTCATTAAATGCCAACAAGGCATCAGCTGAGAAATATGTTAGTGATGCATCTAGAAAGATAAGCTCAGCAGCCCTTGGGAAAAACCTGCTTGTGGCATTGCAACTCTCCAGTGATATACAAAAAAATCCTACTTCACAGAATGATACTGCTTCCAAGACTTCATTTGTGAAATCCAAGCCTTCTAAAAAGGGGCTCTTGCCTATTCCAAAGGAATCTGTTAATGGTGCTGTTAAAGAGGTGAGAGTTTCTTCTCAGGATGACAAGAAAACTCAGTATAACAAAATGAAAATATCAGATGCTCTCTTCGAACAGGACAGTTTGAAATCAAGTGGGACTGAGGCATATTGCACCACAGAGACCACCTTTTTGTCTCCATCTTCTCTTAGCCAAAAACAGACAAAAACTGACAACAAAGTCCAAGATGAAGAAAATAGAAAACCCTCAGAGGATGGTCAGAAAAAAAATGAAAAGGAGTCATTTTCACCAGCTTTAGTGAAAGCTCTCTCTAAAAATTTGATACAAAAAATCGCAAAAGGTTCTTCAACTCTTACACAAAGTGCTTCCAAACAGACAGAGACAGAGACGCCCATTAAGGGCCACCGGGGTGAAAATGGAGAAAGACCAGCTGGGTGTGATGTAAATGAGATCATGGAAAACATACCACAGAAAAACAGTGTGCCTGCGGAAGAGTATATTTCTGGGCAAGACTTCCCCTCTGAAGAAGCTGTGAATCAAGTTGTGAAAGTGTTCAACAAGAAACTATCTGCAAATTTTAAGAAGCTAAGGAAATCTGAAAATAATGAAAGTGGAAGTATGTCACAAGGCAACTGTCCAGGCGGAGAGGTTACAACAGAGCCCAGAGTTGGAAACTGCCTCAACACAAATGCTCAGGTGGCTGGTTTAATAGGAGATGAATTGAGTGATAGACACAAGCGTTCTGATGCAGGCCTCTCAGCAAATCATTCAAAGAGCACTGGTTCATCAGAAAGCCCATATCCCCCTTTGAAGCTCATACTCAGTCTTGTAAGTGACGATACTGATCAAACTGACAATGTCAAAGCTAAACCATCTGCTCAGAATTGCAAAGAAGATCAACATGTGTCTGAAACATCGTCACTGGAAAAGAGTGATGACACAATCCAATATCCAGTATCACATTTTGAAAGTCAGTCATCTTCCTCGCCCAGTGTTCTTAATGTGGACAGCCATGCTACATCTTGCAGTATATTGCTTCTCTCATCTGAGAAGCCACAATGTCAACAGAAACAAATCATTCACAGTGCTAGGATCAATCCTTATACGAATGGTGTTAAACAGGATGACTTGAATACGCCAGAAGCTACTCCAATCATATCAAGACATCTTGAAACCACAAAATTGAATGAGAACAAAATCATAGATCAGATGTCAGAGGAGAGCATTTCAAATAAGCCTGATGGGGCTCTGAAAAATGCTAAAAATATCCACCAGCCTTCAGAAAGGACATTCTATCTAAACAATGAGCAAGTGCTTGTAACTGCAGACCAAGTAGAGCAGCTTGCATCAGAAGAGATAAAGCCCCTGCCCAGGAGTGTGTCTATGAGGGAGCTAGGCTTGGAAAGCTACCTACTGGCCTTAAGTGATTTCAAATATCAGCCCAACACAGTCCTCGTTGATTTTCAAGTGGTAAGAAACTTCATTACCCGAAAATCTTAGCCAGTGAGATAATTCTATCGGTCTTCATTTACAGACATGCTTCTTTAACATATTGGCCATCCATTCACCAAACTTGTCTATAACTTGTGTACAGACTTGCTTGTCTTTATAAGAGTCTGAGGTTTGTTTTTCCTGCATGTGTATTTTTTTTTTTTTTTGGTCTGCACCAGTGTCTGCCTGTCAGTGTCATCTTGATATGGGTATCTGCCAGTCCACTAGTAATTATTTGTTTTTATTGTCATCCTGCACTATCTGTCGCGATGTGGGTTAGATGGGGATAATTCGACTGACACTCTTTCGAGGTCCGCTCCCACAATCGACGAACACACACAAAAAAAATACTTGCACTCTAAAAACTAAATAAATCAATTGCTTTGATTTTTAGCAGAACTGTAGGGCAGTTTAATTACAGGTAATTAATGTAACAAATATAATTATAAATATAAATATCAATTCAAAGGCAACTGGATCTAACTAATGAAACTACAGCTTTCTATAAAGACTAACTTATTCACTCTCACTACTTGCAGGTCATATGAGTTAGATGCCAAATAGAATCCGCGCACGTGGCAACGGAAATAACAGTTTAAATTCTATTAATTCAATGAGACATGTTATGATATGGACATTTCCTCTAGACACGCCATGGAGAATGCTTGTACAACCATGCGTTGTCTGGCGGTAGCTCTGAAACTGTCTTCAAAAGTAAGTAGAACGGTTCACTTTCATCATTACAAATTAGTATGAACTCTCACCATTAGGCCCTCACTGGGAGTGAGAGCGCTGGATGTAAACGCTGTGGGTTCATATCAAACCAAGTAGCTTAGGCTCTGGAGCTTTAAAACATCACGCTCCTCACAATATGGACTGCTCAACTGCGTCTCTATGTCTCTCATCTGGCTGAGGACTATCGCCGTCCACTTCGTAAATGGATTGTCTACATGTGGCCACTATCTAAGCTCTGCACGGGTTTAAATACTAAAGCTATGTCTCGACCTTCCGTCCAGATTCATACATTTGATTGGTGCAGTCGCTGGAGCTCAGCCTGCAGTATTAATTTATGCTTGTCACAGCCTTGCGCCAAATCAAGGTCAATTTTACCTAGACAAAATTTAAAATGCAAAACATTAACTACTAAAATCTTCAAACCCCGTGCTTTCTACTCTTATGCACGAATTTCCGAACGCCAACTAAGCGTCTAAATAAACTACCTTTACTCGCCCCTTATCTATGTTAATCACAATCACGGGGTCGAGAACTGCTCTGTCATTCCTAGCTATACATTTATTCTGTCTCGCCCCTCCTTCTCTCCATCTATCAGAAAAAAGGTGTTTCAAAACAAATTGTTCACGAGAACAGCTCAAGGACAAATTACGCTGGTTATAATCAACAAGATCGTAAAAATTAACTCACTGACGTCGTGACCTAGCACGGCATTTATGATCCTAATGATAAACAATTTATGATCATGACACTTATCCCTATGTCTTCTTTCTTGTGTGGGAAAAGCGCCTGAGAAAAAAACAACTCTACCTGTGTGTTCATCATGCCTTCACTGTTTGATTCACCTGATTGCTCTTATTAGGCATGCATGTTCTTGTTCTTAGTTCCAAAATGATAAATGGAGATATCTGTAAAGTTACAGCACTTGCGTTCTTTGATAACATACATGTAGATATTATTTCATTGCTATTTACTTGTGATTTGTTAACTTTTTTTTTTCCTTATTTCTAATGAAAAATGAACAGATATCATATGGTATATGATATGTCTGAATTTTGGTATGGGGTGGTTGGAGCAATAACTCAGTCATCAAATATCAATTTAAAGAACACGGTTAAATGTAGGGCTGACTACAAGACTTAAATAACTACTAGTAACTTCCCAAAGATATGATATCAGTGGTGGAAAAAAATCTTGAATAAAATTTATTGTATTTGAAATAGTGGAAGGTAATTTAAAATTATTT
The DNA here is from genome assembly GCA_963931925.1 of Onchidella celtica. Lineage (NCBI taxonomy): Eukaryota > Metazoa > Mollusca > Gastropoda > Systellommatophora > Onchidiidae > Onchidella > Onchidella celtica. Next base: position 24,105,091 of record OZ007568.1, read on the forward strand.
TGGCTACAAGGGTTGAGGGTAGCTCAACAGTTAAACTTATGCAAAGGTATTGGGCTTTTTGAATGGAGTAAATATTAATTTACATAACAGAGAAATAGGAATGTCTTGTCCATGTTTTCTTTAAGATCCATTTATGTAAATAAATTCCCTTTGTTTTAACTTTCATTTGTCTTTTTTTCACAGGCTAAAAGAGATTGCTATCATGCATTGGACTGCAAAGTTTGCAAGGATCAACTTTCAGCTGCCTTTGAGTATGGGGAGTCTTCAAGCAAACATCAACACAATTCACAGCATGTGGTCAGTGCTGAACAAAGAAGTCAACACTCAGCTAACCAGATTTCTGAAAGTGCTAGTCCCAGCATGAAACCTAATGAAGATGTCGTTAGTAGCATCATATCAGAGCAAGATGATGGCCATGGGACGCAGGAAAAATGTGCCGCTCATAATTCATTGAATGATACGAAGCCAGATTGTTCAGCCAAGGAAAATCTTGAAACAGTACCTGACACAGGGCTAAAAGTTGTTGGCGCTCAAACTGATCAAACTTCCAAAAATCTGGAATGCAGTCAAGATATTGAAGAAATATGCCAAAACCACCCACTGGAATCCCATCACAACAGTTTATCAAAGCTGAAAGATGAAAGGTCTTATAATTCAGTTGTCAAAGCTTTGAAAGATAGGAGCAAAGGTGAATCAAAAGATGAAGAGGAACTTGATAGTATTAGAGAAAGGAACAGTTTAGGTGTTGCTGTGCCAGGTTCACTAAAGAAGAAAACACCTGTACCTGGAAAACTTGTTAAACCATCAGTGTTTAATGATTTACCAAGCACTAAGATGAGAACAGATTTCAGTGATGATGTCTCAGTCAAAGATGATTCCAGTGACACTTCTGTAGCACTAGTCATTGATGAGAGTCACTCAGACACCAGCCTGAAGAGTGTCAATGGGACCCAGGTTGATGAATTAAAAGTCCCATGCCAAGGCAAACCATCTCTTGAGGTACCTGTTAAGGTTGAGCAGGTATCAAGATCCAGTGTGGCATTTGATTCTCAAGAAAAAATATTATGTCTGTCTTCTCAGAAAACCTGCCTCATGCCTGAAACTGTTGGATCTCCACATTCCAAGGATACAGTTTTTGCAGAAAGGGAACAGAAATTGAGCAAACCAGCAATGTCCAAGTCTGAACAGCCAGCCCCTTCAAAATATGTTATTGATGCACACGCAGTAACAAATTCATCAAAAGTTGAACCTGTCTGTGTAGCCAAGAACACCACAGAGAGTGAAAGCAGTGTGGGTACAATTTGTAATGAACATTTGCAAAACCAAACGATTTCAAGATCCCTCAGGACTGCACAGGGAAGTGAAATTCCAAAAACAGTGAAGGCAACTAAGTTGAAATCATGTAAACAAGGTGATTTGAAAGAAAATAGCTCTAGCAGTAGCACAAGTAAATCAAGTACTGGGGTAGCATGCAACCCCAAGAAACTCTCAAAGCTGTGTCCCACATTGAAGCCAGTTGCCAACATGAAACAAACAAATTCAAGATTAATGGCCATGCAACACAAGAGAGACAAAGGGGTAAAATCAGAGAGTAAATCACCAAAAGGAAGCAGTGACAAATCTAAATGGAGTAAAATTCAGCATCCAAAGTTGGACAAGTTAACCGCTGGAAAAAGAAGCAAAGATATGATTGATATACGTGGGGCTATTGAAAGACAAGGTTCAACAGCATCAAGAGAAAGAAACCAAAGTTCAAAGATTAAATCCTTAAAGGAAATAAATTTTCATTCTTCAGGTAAAACAGGAGATAAAGTTTCGACTGAGTCAGATTCATACCACAGGGTTTCATCATTATCAGCATCAGCCTCGCTGTCATCAACATCATTATCATCTTCAGCATCCCACTCTGCAGTTAAGCCTGGTAAAGAAACTTCCTTATATGAGGTGGCAAATGCGTTAATAAATGGTGAAACAACAACAAAGACAGACAGATTTCAGAATGGGATCAGCAGTTCCCCAACCCTATTACCTGTGACACCAGAACTAAGGACTGATGAAAAACTGCGAAAGGACATTTCATTGATTACAAGACAAGCAGATGATACTTCAGATGTCGCAGGCAGTTCAAAAAATGTGTCAGAATCACTCAGCAAGAAAGGGGAAGAAACTGTACAATCTTCAACTACTCCCTTGAATGAAAACATGAAAAATAATGAAGTAGCACAACCAAATTTGAAGATAAACCCTGAAATGAATTCACCATGGTCTTCAGAACCATTTATGGACAAAGGGCAAAGATCATTATCTATGGTACCAAGGCGTTTCATGAGGCCCAAATCCATGTCACAATCTAAGACCGGTACGAGTCAGGCTGCAGCGCTAACAATACCAGTGTCAGATACAACCCGATTTCACAGCATCATTAATCAGACTGATATAATTCAGGCTATGGAAGGGCAGAAAGTAGGCAGCAATGACAGAAAAAAACCAGACAGCAAGACCACTGCAGCGCAGTTGGTTTTGAAAGAAAATAAAAACAAACCATCAGTGGCATCACAGAAAAAACAAATAGCTGAATGTCAGAATGAAGTGTCTGACATTCTAGTTGCATTCACATCTAAATCACTTCAGTCCATTGCTGGAAAAAGTAAATCTTCAACAGTAACCATTAGTGAGAAAAAATATGGGGAAAATGCCAACGCACATCATGCTGTCCAGGACGGCACTAGAAAAGAGCAAGTAGAATCCCGTCAATCTGACCTGCAAAAGTGCCAAGGTGATGAACTCATGTCGTGTGAAAAAGAAAACGAGACTTTCACAGCCAGCAAAGAGACATGTGGAAATTCAGAGCCACATACTAATTCTAAGGATCTGGATTTGAAAACTAAATCTCCCACCAGCAGTGGAAAGGAAAATGTGACGTGCCGTCAGCCTGGCAACAGTAGTGAAACATACGGCAATGGGTTATCCACTACAAAACCACAAAAATCATGGATTCCAATACCTCTCTTAGGTGAAAATATATCATCAGAGCATCAAAACACAGGTGGAGGTGAAAATGTGGTAAATGCAACAAAAGCAGAAGTTTCCAAAAAGTGCGCCGAGACAAGATTTTCTCATAGTGCAACAAACCAGCTTGAGGTCCCAGCAATGGATTCCCATAAATCTCCTTTGGCAGTTCATGAAATTGATACGGGTTCAAGTTCCTCAAAGAACAAGTATGAGACGATTCAGGTATCAGTTCCGACTCACTGTGTAACCAGCCCATCAAGTGGCTTGTACAGTCCATCAAACCCAACCAGCCCCTGTACACTGAGTACCAGTAAAGACAGTGTCACCAGTCTGGCAGTCTACATCAAACGAAATGGAAATGATAATTCTAGACAGGATGGTTCAACACCATTTACACCATATGTTGATTCACATGGAGATGTAGACTACAGGGTTTCAGTAACTCAACAAATATTGCCAGCAATTCAACAACCACTTCAGAATTCTAATAAAACTTTTCCACATGTCGGTCCAGCTGCTGTACAGCATTGTGGAAGGACAGATCCACAGTTGAATCAACAAGTCAGGAAACCCAGTCAAAATTTTCTTCTACACCAGCCAAAGACTTTTAATTATCAACAACCTTCTTTGACATGGAGGAGGGGGGTACACCCACAGATCACACAGAGGACAGAGATGTATCCACAGAATACACATTTTGAGAGCTCCGCAGTGAGAGATTCCAGGGACCATGATTATAGATCTTTGCCTGGATCTCCACAAGCATTTCAGTCAAGTCCCAGACCTTCACTTGGGTTTAGACCTTCAGTTGCGTTTAATAGCAATAATTTTGTTACCCAAGGTAGATCATTTAATTGGACGTCCTCCAGCTCAAACTTGAATCAGAACACATTGCAGAGTCCTAATTGTGTAGCCAAAAAGACACCATTCAGTTGGTCAACCATCGATTCACACATGAAGCAGTATAGAACCACCCCAGAAGCCCCCATTGAGGAATATACTACTAGTATAGCATGTGCCGCTGAAGGTTCAACACCTCTCCGGGTACCAAATACCAATTCAAACAGGGTTAACATACCTGGTCTTGACTTTTCATCTTCAACTGCTAGGCATAACTCTGGTCCAGAAACAGGTATCTCCAGTGCAGAGAACCCTTCATCTGGTACCCCAGTTTGTGGGTCTGAAACCACAGTATCTAAGGCAGGTGGAGACACAGAAAATCAGCTATCTTTCTTTGATCCAAAAGTGTTACTACCAGAGATTTTTAGTCCACCCAAACCACAAGAAGCACATGTTAGAAAGTGTAGGAGTCTCCTTGATGCTGTTGTAGAGGAAAAAAGCAATAAAACTCCACTGGAATCAGAGACGAAAAATGTTCATATTCTTTTTCAAAATGTGAAGAATGCACTAGAGTATCTAAAAGTAAAAGCAGAGGGGTCCAAAATGAAGGGAGCAGTACCGATGGAAAACAAAACCCCTAATTCAAATGGGGCACTCTGCCAAAACCGCATTTCAAGTGAATCAAATTTGCACACCCAGTCAACGGACATATCAGGTTGTCTGAGTGATTCTGTCTGTACAGGGCAGAGCAAATCTCTAGATTCTGGTAACAAGACTTCTTCATTGGAGAATGTGGAGCAGGATAACTCAGCTTCAAAGGAAAACACGGACGTCAACCAGCTGTTTCAGTCTCTGTCCTCAACAATCCAAACTGCAATGTCAGCATCAAAGCAAAAGCAACAAACCCAGTCTTCCCTTGAGGCACATTCTTTCATGGAAAAGATCCTTCAACGCAGACAGCAGCAGGTGAACAAGACAGCTTCCAGAGGCACAGAACTAAACAGAGTGAAGGGTGCAGACCATGAAACAAAGGGTGTAGGAGCATCTCTGTTGTCAGAAATTGACAAATCTCAGCATCAGCTTCATAATAGTCAAGAAGGCTCTGAAAAATCCATAGCTAACAGACTCTCTTTAACTGCTCAGACTTCTGAAAAGTCAGCTTTGGAAAGTCTAGAAATTTGTCCTCCAAATCTAAGACAATCACAGCAAAACAGCAGAATGCTGAAGGATAAAGTTGCTTCATATAGTGAAGAACATCAAACAAGTGGCAGCAGAATGAGGATCAAGCAGACCTTTGACTCATTGTCAGCTTCTAAATCAACAGCTCAGACGACGGGGATTACAATCACCACAATTAAAAGACAAAGCATAAAAAGAATATCTAGAAGGGAAGATATTCTATATTCTTCCAGATCAACCTCACGGGAAAGAAAGAAATCTCTGGCAAGGTCAAGGGCAGGAAGTGCTTCTTCCAGAGGTCATTCTTCCAGATCAAGATCTTCGTCTATTTCAGGCTCCAGAACTCCTCCCAGAAGAAGGTACAAGAAGTCCAGATCAAGATCTTCCAGTAGAGAGAGGATGTTGAATGGAAAAGTCAGCAATCTAGATCATGAACTTTCACAAAAGAATAAAAACTCAGATCCATACTATTGGTTCAGGGACAAATTTACTTCAGGCTCAGCCCACCACAAATCTTCCTCACGAAGTCATAGTCATAGCCCTGTTTACCACAGTAGAGGATCAGCCAGCCCAAAAGGACGCCGTGGAAGAAGGTCGGACAGCCTCAGAGGAAGATCAAGTAGTTCTGACTCGACCAGTGCTGAAAGAAAACACAGAAAAACATCTGTCAGCCGAAGTAGAAGCCACGGAAGGAGGAGCTATAGCCATTTCAGGAGAAGATCAGATAGCTCTGAATCAACTGATGCTGAAAGAAAACACAAAAAGAGATATACCCGCCGAAGTAGAAGCCGTGGAAGGAGCTCTAGCCATTTCAGAAGAAGATCAAGTAACTCTGAATCAACTGATTTTGAAAGAAAACACAAAAAGAGATATGACAGCCATAGTAGAAGCCGTAGAAGAAGCTATAGCCATTCCAGATCAGATAGCTCTGAATCAACCAGTGCAGAGAGAAAATACAGAAAGAAAAGTCCTACAAGAAGGCATGGAAGGAGATATGACAGTCTCAGTGGAAGATCAGAGAGCTCGGAATCAAGGAGTGCTGACCGAAAACATAAAAAAAGATCTGGCAGTCCAAGAAGAAGTTATGAAAGGAGCTGGAGCCACCACAGAAGATCATTTAGCTCTGAGTCAAAGGCCTCTGGCAGAGAATGTAGGAAGAGATCAGTGAGCCCAGGGAGAATTTGCGAAAAGAGATTGAAGAATGTCAGGAGATCAGACAGTATAGACTCATTCATCTCAGATCCACAGCATGATGGTAGCTCAGTCGGTCCCAGAAGATTTGACAGGCCTTCTTCACCCAGTCAAAGACTGAATTTCACTCCTAACAAAGACTTAGGTGCTTACAGGAGAAACAGCAGCTCTTCTGAAACTGTGACTGAAAGTAGAGTATCAACTGTGAAGAAGAATCCGCCAATGGTAGAGGGAAGATCCTCCTTCCAAAGAGTTCCAGGTCAGCAAGATTCACCTGCAATACTGGCAAATGGACATCTTTCAGCTACTCAGTCAACTTCAGGTGTAGGCACTCAATCACCCAGCACAAGCAGTTCTAGAATTCTTCTCTCTGATGTTCCCATGGACGCACTTACATATGCACGTGACAAGATTCTGGGTGAAATTTATAATCTGACTGAAAATGACACAGAAGGTGTTGATTCAAACCAGGACATTTCATGTGATACTAGTGTCAACGGGATGTCGCAGAACTTGGTTAGTCCACACAAAAAAATTGTTCAGAAACATTCAAGTTCCAGGCATGAAACCTTGACAGCAGCAGATGAAGAAACGAAGGAGCCTCGAACATCTTATAGATTTTCTAGTAAATTTAACAACAAAAGTCCAATTCTAATAAGTGATTCTGAACTAACTGATGACAATTTCAGTCCCAGAAATGGTGAGAAGCAAAAAGTTCAACCAGTGACAGCAGCAAGTAAGAAAACATGCAAAATCCTCACTGACATTCCCCAAGATCGCAGTGTCAATAAAACACACATCTCAGGCTCTGAAGCAAATGTTCAAGACCCTTATGTCAGGAGATCTGAACCTAAGCAGAAGGAAGTGATAGTGATTGATACAGACAGTGAGGACGATCACCCTCTCTACTGGACGGAAGAGAAAAAACAGAAATATTACAGTAAAGCAGGAAGACAAGGAAATGTTGATAAAAAAAATGCCCGTTCTGAAGACGAACCCCAGAATATTTCTTCTTCCACCAGTGAGGTACCATCTACCAAACATGTCGGGAAACCAGACAGTGACACAGACACGAATCAAACCAACTCTGATGTATATCCAAGTGACAGCTGTGTTGGAAAGGAATTAACTGTACAAGATTCTAAAGTCAAAAAGACTTCCAAGCGTCAGATTCTTCATGGAGAAGACTCACCTTCACAAATGGAAGACATTACTACACCACCATCCAGTGGTCAAAAAATGTCAAATGTCCAAAAGTCCACACCAGCTGAAATGTCAGAGAGCAGTGGGTCTGGGGGCATAAAGTATGCCTTCCATAATGCAGACATGAGTATAAAGATTGCAAATAGGCAGGATTCTGAAAATGATAATGAAATTGATGATGAGGATAAAGATGAAATCCAGCCCATTAGGATAATATGGCTCAAAGAAAAGACTTCAGACAAACCGCCATCAAGTTCACAAGGAAGGCCAGAAACTGAAGACACTGCTAAGGGCTCAACAAAGAGTAAGAGTCTTACAAACATCTCCGAAACAAATCCAAACAATGACTTTGGCTTGAAGGTCAGACAGCACTCAACAGACATAGAGAGGGAAAAAGCAGACTTAATGATATCTATTGAGACGGACATAAGTTCTGCACTTCATAATTCCAGACAGTGGTCGAAAATGGAGAGAAAGAGAGAACGTGAAGAGTCTTCAGAAAGAACTGATATGATTAAAAAAGCAAAACTTTGTTCACAAGCAGATGAAGATGTTGATGAGGGGACGAGATGTGTAAAAAATATTGAGGAAATGAGTTTATGTACAAGAAATGAACAAGCAAATGGAGATGACACAATTTCTAAAGACAGCTCTGTGGATGTGGATTTGAAAACGCTCCAAAAATCCATTGAGAATAAAGATAAGACTCTGGATATATCTGAAAACCTGTCGTGCACTAGCGAAGCAGTTCAGTCAAATAATGAATCTAAAACAAATGAATCAAGTTTTGATGAAGATAGCATCAAAGATAAAAACTGCAGTAGTCCTCACTCAGGAAGTTATTGCAAAGATAGAAAGAGAGACAGAAGTCTCTCAGCAGACAAGAGGAAAAAGGTAAGAAGAAGAGATGGAGAGAAAACAAACCGCCACTCAAGAGGCAAATGGAGACATGCAAGAAGTAAAACTCGATCTCCTCTCAGAAGTGGAAGCAGGCGAAGCAGAAGCAGGTCATATCATTCTCCATCTAGACATAGAGACACACATTTCTCTAGATATCACAGAAGCTCAACATCACGTTCTCCTGCATCTTATGATTGGGGGCGCAGGAGAACAAGAAGCAAATCTCCACCTTTACAGCAAAGATCCTCAGCTTCACCATCACCACATAGGCAGAGAAGATACCAATCAAGTAATTCACCATCTAGAAGAAGAAGAAGCCCTGTTCTCCCAAGACATTCACCTCAATATCACTATCATTTTTCACCACACAGAAGGCCAAGCCCTGTTTTCAGAGGCTCTTCACCTCAATATCGAGATCGTTTTTCACCATACAGAAAACGGAGCCCTGTTTTAGGAAGCTATTCACCACAGTTTCGCGATCATTTACCACATAGACCACCAAGGCAATCAAGCATCCACAAGAACTCTCACAGATATGATACTTTCTCTCCAAGATATCTTGATAGACTAGTCTCCCCACCCAGAATCTGCAGTAGATTCAGGTCAATCTCACCTGTGAGGTCTCCAAGTAGGTATGAATGTACTAGGAAGAAAAGAGGGGAAGATCCGGAGTATTATCCATCACCGGAAAATGATTCTCATGATGCATCCTTAATGAAGACTGGTCAAGTTCAAAATCAACACCCCCTAGATATCCTGTCAAATTTAAGCCATCAAAAGAAAGATAGTACTGTAAATGATCTTGATTACTACACATCACGGAGCTCAAAATATGAAGTGAAAACTCGAACAGTTATCATAAAGAATGCTGTAGTTTACCCAAGTGAACTACCATCACCAAATGGTGAGGTTAAATCTGACTCTTCCAGAAGGGATGATGTTATATCTGACTCTTCGAGAAATGATGGCGGTATATCTGACTCTTCCAGAAAAGGTGAGGGTATATCTGATTCTCCTAGAAAGGGTGAAATTCTGTCTGATCCTTCCAGAAAGAGTAAAGTTGCATCTGACTCTTCTAGAAAGTGTGAGGTTGTGTCTGACTCTTCCAGAACGTGTGAGATTGTATCTGACTCTTCCCAAAAGGGTAAAATTATATCTGACTCTTGTAGAAAGATTGAGGTTGTATCTGGCTCTTCCAGAAAGAGTGAAATTCTGTCAGACTCTTCCAGAAAGGGTGAGGTTATTTCTTCCTCTTCCAGAAAGTGTGAGGTTATATCTGCTTTTTCCAGTAAGGTTGGAAGAGACCGGTCCAAGCAGCTGGCTGGAGGAAGTTTTCAAGTTGAAGAGATAACTAAAACTAAAACAGCTTTTATTCATACCTCTCAGTCAACTGCATCAACTTCATGCAGTGTCAAGAATGCAGAGAAGGAAAGAAAACCAGGTGAAGTCAAGTTGAGTTGTCCAAGTCCATTGAAAAGTCCCCAAAAATCTCTCCCAGCAGTAGCTGCTGAAGTTGACAGTGATAAAGATGTTGTTACTGTAAAGAAGTTTATCATGTCACAGTTTGGTATAGCAGCCTCTGATGATATCCAGTCTCTGCTTTCAATGTCACTGGATGACAACCTGAAGAAGTTATCACAAACAGAGAGAACCGGTATTTCACAAGACATTGTATGGAAGATTATTAAACATTTGGGGTTGGAAGGTTTCCCTGTAGTGTATGACAGAATTGAACCAGAAATCAGCAGTGTTGGTAACCCACCTTTCAAAATGTGCCTAAATGAATTCTCCAACGACCAGTTATTGTTGGAACTGAATGTTTTCAAACAATGTGAAAGGACTCTTGAGTGTCAGCAAGGAAACTGCACTTCCAAATCTTCCAAACAAAGTGATGAACTTTTGCAACAGAATGCAGTGAGACAGGCAGAGCTGATGGCTGAAAAAGCTAAACTCATGCAACAGCCTGAGACTACAGAAGCGGAGAAAAAGCACTTGTCTGAGATTGAAGCTCAGATCCTGGAGGTTCGGAAAGAGCATGAGATCTTGTTAAAGAAATGTGTGGAGAATAAACTTAAAAACAGTGGGCCATCCGACCAGCCAGCCAAAAATGCAAAGGGTAACATATTTTTTGTCTCAGAGCTGCCTGAAGAATTCAAGGTGTCCCTTGATCATTTCAAGTTTGATGTTCCCAAGCAACCTTTACATCAGAGTGATGCCAAATATTTGAAGGATTGCCTCCAAACAGTAATAAATGATATTTTTGAACTTTCCAAGCCTGAGCAGTTTGGGGCACCTTTCTTCCGGGTGCCTGAAATTTTGCTTCTGGAGGAAGAGAAAAGTCATTTATATGCCAGGGGTGGCTGCTTTCTCCTTTTGAACAGACAGTTTCCAAGGAAGGTTTTTATTCAGTTACTTGCTCTGAAGCAGCGGATCATGAAAAGTGAGACAAAAAAGTATGAAGACAACAGGCACATAATTACTGAGGTCAGTGAATAAATAGGCTGTTTCGTACAATCATATCATTTTATCTTTTTTTTTTTTTTTTTTACTGTTTTTTGAATATCTGGAGACTTTAGAGCATAAAACATTTCAACAATATTGTGTCTCATTTTATCTTTTTTTTTTTTTTTACTGTTTTTTGAATATCTGGAGACTTTAGAGCATAAAACATTTCAACATTATTGTGTCTCCAGGCCTTAATTTAAATACTGTCATCAGTTTCTGGTAGGTAAAGTAAGACAAGTGCGTACAGGATTTTTTAAGTTTGTGATGTATTGTAACATAAAGGCTTTTATTGAAAAGTTATTGTCATGCTGCCTATTAAATTTATGAGAGGATACTGCAGTATGAATTGAACCAGCATTAATGCAATTTTCATTGTTAATATTATCATAAATTGAAATACACTTTCTCTTGATACCATATTAATTATGGTGACCTGATATTTCACATCTGCAAGGCCAGGTGATCTAGAAGAAAAATATTTTCTAAGTAGTTATCATTTCAAGAATATTTTTATCTTTCATCGTAACAGACTTGTCTTTCACTGTCCACAAACTGAAAATTTATGTGACCTGTGGCAGTAGTTAGGTTGCTGGTTAAATGTTGATAACCTACCAAGGCTGTGTTGTTGGCATCATCTTATGATTTGGACCACAAAATTTAACACTTGTCTATAACCTCAGGAGTATTCACTTTTGATTCTAAACCTTCTGCCTTATACAGTTTTGTACATTCAATCCACGTTAATAGTCTGGTGAGGGCAATCCTTGTTAGACCCACTCTTCATCAGGATTTAACAAATACAATGGAATCATGCAATATGGATGTCACATTCAGTACCCTCTCACATTTGCCTAATTTCCTTTCATTTCAATTTTGTTTTTTGTCACTGTGTGCGAGAGAGAGAGAGAGAGAGAGTGTATGTGTGGTTTTTACTCTCCCCACCCCCCCCCCACACACACACACACACACTTCTCATCTTTGAATTTTAACAGAAATATCTGAATCCAAGAATTGTAACATAAAACTCTGAAGGTGTCCTTTTCAATGGAGGATTTATATCTGATGTATTTCAGCGTGCAAATCAGTTGGGCAACTACACATGCTGGATAAGTGACATGCGATGGAAAAAGCTAAGGAATCACTTGCAGCGCTACTTTAAGTGCCACAGTTATTTGAGAAATATCATTGGCCTTGAGAGTCTGAACGAACTGAAAGTTTTCAATTTTTACATGACAACACTGAAGTGGCACTTTGAACAAGTGCAGCGTGAACTGGTAAGTAATGTAGAACATCAGATTCTATTCTCTCCGTCTTTGACTTACATATAATGGTGTTGTTACTATGAGTATATACCATCATGTGGAGTCATCTTAAAATGGTACAATAGTTCAATCCTGAATTAGTCAGCATGCAGTGCTATTGTTTTCAACTGATACTTGGAAGACCAACTGTTCAAATATCACAGTACATGTATTTTGTTAATACTGAACACTGGCCATTGTCCCTTTAATATCTAAATAGGCTGATTTGGACCTTAGCATATACAGTTATATAAATAAGTAACTAATAGGTAAGTAAGAAAATGAATAGATCAATAATGAGTAAGTAGGTAGCAAAGAGTTTATAATAAACCTAGAGAGGTAAGACTCGGTCACGTCACATAGCCGCAAATAGAAAGCCCGGCAGCCATCTTTGCTTACGGCAAGCGATTGCAAACACGGTGTCAAGGCCAGTGCTAACGAAAGTAGTTTTTGTGGGAAGGCCTCAGTATTTTATTCTTGTTCATCCCTCTTTAGGGATGGAGGTTCAAATTCATCCGTACATTTTGTATTTTGTCATAATTCTTAATACATGTGTATTTGGTTTTTTTTTCTTTTGGTGGGATCACATTTTTTACATTTTCGTGGTTCACCCAATCCATAAATTAAGTCTGCTCATTACTACTGTAATCCCCGTTCAAACAATCTGAAAGACTGTATTATTTTAGGCTTGGATTTGTTTACTTCAGCCGTACTGTCTAGGTCGAAGCAGGCTTGTCGTAAGTTGGCTTTACTTTAGCCGTACTGTCTTGGTCGAGGCAGGCTTGCCGTAAGTTGGCCGCCATCTTTACTTCACCTACCGACGATGCCATGCGGAGACTTGCGTAGCGCTAGTCTGACCTCTAGCTATAAATAACCTCTTTGGTAGGTAGATAAATCTATATTTATAAGTAGATAAACCCCTCTTATCTCTGGACCATCTTTCTGTTATGACTGAGTATCGTACCCAATTGAAGTCTTTTGCATCCTAGAAAAGATTCTCGTCCTATGTTATGTTGTATTTTGTGTTTCCTCCTAAATCAGGATTCTCCTCCATTCCTCAGTGTGTCAGGAGTCCACTGCATCAAAAAATATTTGCTGCTTTATCGATACGACCTTTATTTGACACAGTATTTCTATGGCATGTAAAGCCATATATTTTAATTTTGCTTTTCATTAGAACACATACTGCATAAATTGTTTGTGGGAAATCAAATCCTGTGTTTTATTCATACCAGCAGATCACATATTATCATATACCATCATTAAGTTTTACTTTCTCAATGTTAATTGTCAGTAAAAAACATACAAAATTTAGCTTCACCAAATGATAAAACGATTCTACAGATTTCATTTTTGATATGTCTTTCATTAATATGATGGGCCATCAAAGTACACTGTAGGACATAACATCAGTGGACCTGTGTCCATTTTAACATCAATTACTTAATTAAATAATGCTGAGGTAGTGAATATATAATCAAATTTTCATTGATTTTGTCATGTCCTCTAAGAAACTGTCACATCAAATGACTTTTCAAATTCCAAATCTATTTACAGGCCTATCCCACTGTGAAAGAGTATGGAGGTAAGTTCAGTTTAGTGATGGAAATATACAGTGGGGCCCACTTAATTCGATGTTGTGGAGATGTCAATTTGACTTTGATTTACCAGAGTTTGCATTACTTCAAAGCAGGGAAACGTTGCGCACGTTAAAGATACCTTGGCAGTTGGAAATCGTAAAGAGCAGGCCGAAAGGCCGCTGCCCGGGCAAAATTTGAAATTAATAGATTAAAATTTATACATATCATCTCCCCCCCCCCCCCCCCCCCCCCCCCCCCAGAACAAGAAATAATAAAACAAGTAAAGTGAGGTGTAAATGCCAAGGGCAGCGAACCTCCTAAAATAAAGACCTCAAATCAAAGCAGGGAAACGACCACTTTTGTGATGTTTGCACTATACAGTACTTAATTATAATTACAAGCCTTTTTGCATTCACACACACACGCACACGCATCCTTTGGTTGAAAATATTTTTGTTACAAGTGACTGCTCACCACGGTGGTACCCTGCTTATCATGTAAGCATGGTATAGTGGTAGGCCTATTGGCTAAGCATTTAGTGTGGTGACTCTATCAATCGATAAGGACATTCACTAGTGTATGATGGTCTGTAGGTCTACAGCTAGCTCACTTGTGGGCTGGTCTCGCTGTCAGTGGTGTGGACCGAGCATCGCCGGAGGGTTATGATGCCCCACTCATACCATCCCTCTCCTCCCCCCCCCCCCCCCCTTCCTTCCTTCATGTTTCTCAGTCCATTGCGGCCATGTTCACTGCACTGTGTTACCCATACCCCCTCCTTTCTCCTTCCTCTGGACTGTCGTTGCTGAACCGGACTTTGTTTGTGGCTGCTGGGGGTTTTCGGCAGCAGGAAATTGAAAGTTCTGTTGGAGTGACCAAACCTATCAAAAATTGATTAGTTACGGAAAAGAAACAAGCCAGAATTTGAGATTACACTCATTCAAAAGAAATTAAAATTATCAAAGTTCTAATTAAATGGACTCTACTGTAGAAATCCAAAACAGCTTCATTAAATAAATGAAATGAGCAACTATATTATTGCATTAATTTTGAAAGCATCATAACCTTTCTCACTTAGATCCAGATATCGATGGTGTTGTGCTCTAACCGTGTAACTGGAAAAAATTGACCAACTCATTTTTTTAGTTAAAAATAGTCACCACGCCTTTCCGGGGGTTCCCTATTCAAATGGGAAGTCTACCTGCACTATAGATAGCAAAAAAGGCTTCAAAACCTTCAATAGTTAGAATTCCAACCGTGTATGTGGCTGTTCTAATCGTGTAACTGATTTCTGTGGCGGAATTTTGTCGTGCTCTAGTCGTGTGTATCTCTAACTGCGTAAGTGCATACTTTGTGTGATAACCGCGTAACAGGATTAACCGGCTTAAAGACCTGCATTTTAAAAAAAAAATATTTATTAAAACAGAAAGACAAGTTTTGTTTGATTAATACCACCAAAAAGATATAGTCCTGTATAAAAAAAACGCGCAAAAAGATGTTTTTTTCGTCTCCTGGAAAACAGTCCCAAAACCAGTTACACGGTTAGAGTACAACACCATCGATATGCTGTGGGCAGATGACTTCTGTCTGTCAATGCTGTGGGGTATTTGTGCCTCAAGAGCTTTTGGGAGGAGTACCATTTCAGTTTCATTAACATCTTGTCTATAACAAGGAAATTGATTGCATCAGCCAAGAAATATCTATGTATAAAATTTTATACATTGTATGTGCTTGCTCACTAGTCTTAGTCTTACATCTTAAAACCTCCTAACCTCAAAGGCCTTTAATGAATTTTTAACATTTTTTTTTTTTTCATTTATTGTTTTAAATTTCTCAGCAGATTCTTGTGATGTAAGGAAATTTAATTGTAAGTGCTTATGAAGTTTTTTTATACATTGTTTTCTGCAGATTGAGTTTGAATGCAGTAATACAAGTCTGCAAAGCTTGTTATTTGATCAAGGCAGCATCAGCCAGAGATCTTGTTTTGAAAATACCAACACCATATTGACTGAACACAAATTGTACCAGCTTGTATTCTTGTTGTTTAATTCACAGAAAATCACACAGGTGTCATATTTTTTTATGCATATTGAAAATTCATTTTTATTTTGAGATTTTGTTTTATCCACGTGTGATGTCACAATATTATTTTTTTTAATTTCGCTGAACTTGTTTTATAATGCATTCATTTTTACCGATGTTTGTAGTACATGATATGCATTTTTCATATTTCTATTAAAAGTGCAGCTTTAAATGTTTTGTTTTGAAATGTCACGAAAATTTTTCAGTCCTTTTTTTTTTTTTTTTTGTCCTGCTCAGTTCACTGTGTTGTATTCAGTTTTCTGTTTTGTTACTCAGCTTTAATATAGAACATAATATATTGTTCCAAATGTAAAAGATGGACATGAAACAATGTACGTGTCTATATAGAAAATTAAACTAAGAAAACAAAGGCAAACGAGGAGCAATGCAAATCCAATTTGTTTCTTTGTTTCTTGAGGTCCCCAGCCTATAGCTGTTGGCCTTCACCTGATTATGTGCTAAATGGCAAGGAATTAAAATGCTATCATGATGGTCACAGAAATTTGCCCATGTGCAGAATTTGATTTACTTACTTAAAACATACAGTATTTTCAATTTCATCATCGTTCTCTTGTTAAGAATACTTGGGCTTTCTTGGAAAATTATGCTCCATAATCACCATTAACCTGCTTGTTTTGCCTATTCTGTTATCATCATCCACTGTAAATTTCTGTTATGTGTATGTTTATCAGTCCCCATCATTTTTAATCTTCTCTTTTTGAGTTTTGCCTGCAATTTATTTTATATCTAATCATCTTTCTGAATTATTAGCATTAGATTTATCATCGAAGTTTGTACTCTGGTCTTATGTTGAGAATCAGTCTACACAAGTGCATCATTAAGACCCATTTACTTACCAAAACCTGCCTAACTTGGATGTTTTCTTGACTTCTTTATTTGCTTTAGGAGGTTCTCTTACCATATCAAGCATTACGTTTTGAGCTGGTGCTCAGAAAATTGTGCTCGATCTCCAACCATAAGTGTTTTCATTTTATGTAAGACATATGATTATATATGAATATATTTTTGTTCCTTATAGTGACAACAGTATTAGCTTTTCTGTTTTCAGTATTTTTTTGTTTATTTCTTACATGTGTATTTTCCATATCATTTTATGCACCACAGTGGAAACTTCAAGATGTATGATTGTCATGGTTTTAAAATTGTTTCATTTGGTTTACAATGAAGAGTGTTTTCTAATAGTGCAAACCAAAATGAGATGGGCAGTTCAGCCACCCAAAGGAAGAACGGTGGAACGTACAACATGGTCTTTTTCCACTATATTATCTCTATGAACTTGCCATACACATAATGTTTTTATGTTAAAGACAGATAGCTGTATCTACTGCCGAAATAGCAGTCTTAGTGTGGCAAACCAACATGAGTGAGTGATTGTAATCACAGACAATGAAGTGGAAAAAGGCCAAGCTGTCAACTGGATCATTTTTCCTTTTTGGCATCAAGTTAGTCAAATCAAGAAATGGTAATTGATAATTGGTAGTCCAAACCGATTTTTACTTTTTATCATAACTTACCAGTTGTGTAATTTGATGGAGCTTGCCTTTCTCAAAATTCTGATGACAAATTTATTATTCTAGCTTGAAGGCTTTGAAAGTTATGGCATTTTCAAAAGGAGAAAAACACCTCGAATGTGCTACCTTATGCAAATTGCATGATAGTCCAACTTTAACCACCCATAAAATGACAGTTTACTGAGTCACTGCATTAATAATTTTCAGTTTTCATGTCAGTGGGCCGGGCACGGCGGTTTCAGAGCGGAGCACTTAGTTAATGGCTTCACCCCGCCAACCCCATGAGGTTACACTCGGGTCAAGTTAACTGGGCCCAGCTGGGCCGGTGCTTGGTAATATCGCCCCACTGTGCTGTTACGTATATGTTCAGAAAAATATGCTTGAGCTTCATAGTTTAATTCCAGTAATATGTGTGAAGAAGCTACAAGAAAGAGCTTTTAATGCCTTTAACAGTCGTATAATTTGTGACTGAGCATATAAGCATGTGACGAGGAATGGCTTGAAATAAGGGTTTAGGTAGCACACAGTTGGTTACGTTTTTTAACAATTTTTATTACAAAACTGATGCTTTAAAACCATATCATTTAAACTTCAACACAAAACGCAATAATTGCACTTTCACACATACTTACTTTTAGCACTAGGCGTCTTCAGATGCGCTGTCAGAGTCCAAAATTTACTGCATGGATAATGCGCTAGCAGATTGGATGCACGAGGGACCTTACCTCTCTGGTAACCTTCTAATGGAATTCCATTGTTACAAAGACAGTCTGAACAGAACATCATTGTTCACACACTGGCTTCAATGTCAACAAAGATTCATAGTGTGAGGTTCCTTTCAGCCTCACAGTGTAATATCTACCCATGAGAATTAAAAACACACGTGGAAACACAGTAGCTCCACAGAAGCACTCAAGCTCCACTACACACTGTACACTGCACAATTGATGGATTATTTACTGTTATCTTTCCTCAACTTCCTTTTTTGTGGCTGAGGAATCGATGACTTCAGTTCTGGTTGAACTTGTAACAGATGTGCATTCATAATTGTCTTTAACTTTGTTCGTTCATTTCTTATTCCTAATGCTCTGGTCTCAGTTGTTTTAATTGTCGGATGCAGTTGTTCACCGCCCTGTTCTCCAAGAAATTCTAAGCCAAATCCTGTGGTCTTGATGAAATCAAGGCAATGTGTTTCAAGGATATGAAGCTTCGGTGTTACTTTGTATGGCAAACATTTTCTGTACAGCTTCAGATAATTCTGTACTTTGTCTGCTATGTCTTGGTGCTGCAAGGGCTTAGTGGGATAAGAATGTGAAATGAGTTCGTGGACTTAAGAATAGTATTTGTTTAGTGTATTGAACTTCTCCTTTATCATGTAGTGTATTGAACTTCTCCTTTATCATGTAGTGTATTGAACTTCTCCTTTATCATGTATGCAGTGTTAATGGTGGTGCTGCTTAATGGTAATGATTTGCTTTGTGAGGTCCTGAAACACTTCTGACTTCATGTATTTTTATCGCAGCTGTTGCCTATAAAAGACAACAATGCCATGCTTTTCTAGAAATGTCTCCAAAGGGCTGTAACTGGCCTGTCTCTAATTTTAGGTGCTGTGATGATTAGATTCTCCTCTTCTATTTGCTTCTCAAATCTTGCTTTTTCTGTTTGCTTCGTTGCAAAAATCAAACATCCTTCTAGATGTTGTAGGGCCTGTTTTATCTCTCTTTTGTCTTTGAGTGCCTGAGTGTAGAAAACAAAAGATTCTGTGCTGACAAAATCTATGTTTTTTATGATGTTGGCAAGCTGTAAATCAAGCTCATGCGTTGACGCTTCATGCAGTTCATGGTGCTTGATCTATTAATGTTTCAGCCAGTTCGATCAATAAACTTTTCAAGCAATGATTTTCAAAGGAATTTCAACTCAAAACACGATGAATAATAATTGAATTAAGCCTCATTTATTTGACTTTCCCTATGAGTTATTTTCAGACAGGTGTGCAATCGATCCGAGGGGTTCAAATTGGTGTGCACGGCTCTGAACAAAAAACAGGAAGACTGTGTCATGTTCAGGTAACAAAAAAGACGCAGCTACACACATTAAACAATACAGAAGATAGTATATTTCAACAGGGGAAGAATTAAACTTTATTTTGATGTAGGATAACATATGCCATTTTACATAAACACACACCTGTAGTAACTTTTGTAATGATAGCCTAAAAATATGCCAAAATGGGATTTTCCCCCATTTAGCGGAACAGTTTGGATTACCTATAAATGGAAATTTTTCCCAAAAATAAATTTATTCTATGACAAAACTTTTTCCGTGTATTATATATTTTTTTGTGTCATAAAACAAAGGGGCTTCCTTTTTTGTGTGTTTCGACATTTTATTTTATTTTTTAAATAAACATATGATTTGACTGCTGAGAGATTTGGTGTGAAAATTTTAAAAATATGTGAAAAAATTGGCAGCTTCCAATGTGTGTATGCATTAACCCTTTATCAGCTCAATTTATTTCTTGTTGTATTATTGTATGTGAATGAATATAAATCTTCAGTTGATGAACGTCATATGAAAATGACAAATACCGGTACTGTACTTAAAAACAGCATACCAATGTGATTTTTTGACATTTTTGTGATTGAAAACCCAAAAACAGACATTATTTGATCTTTCTACCCTCACCATAATCTGTTCATGTGTTCTGAATGCAAATCATCATCATCATTGCCTTTCTCACCCTGGATCAGGGTATAGGCCACCAACAAACACTTTCCATCCCTCTCTATCATGGGCCAGTCTCTTTACATTATTCCAAGTCTTTCCGCTTCGTTGCACATCATTTTCTCTGGCTCTTCTCCACGTTCCGCGCGGCCTTCCTCTTGATCTCTTGCCCTGGGGATTCCAATCCAATACCTTCTTCGCGATGCTGTTTCCTGGCCTCCTGAGAGTGTGGCCGATCCATCTCCATCGCCTCCTACCAATTTCCTCTCTGACTGGGCTCTGTCTTGTTCTTTTCCAAACAATTTCATTGCTGACCTTGTCTGTCCATCTGATCTTAAGTAGCTTCCTCAAACATCTGTTGATGAAAACTTGGATTCTCTTTATGCAGGCCTGGGACGCATTCCATGTCTCACATCCATACAACAGGACTGACTTCACGTTCGAGTTGAATATCCTCAGCTTTGTTTTTAGAGATATATCCTTGGTTCTCCAAATCTTGCTTAAGGATGTGAAAGCTGCCTGTGCCTTTCCAATTCGTGCTTTGACTTCTGCCTCTGTTCCTCCCTTATTGTCAATGATACTACCAAGATAGCAGAAGGACTCTACATCTTCCAGTGGTTGATCTCCTACTTTGACTTGTTCGCTTGGGGGTGCAACAATTTTTAGGACCTTCGACTTCGCAGGATGTATCCTCAATCCAATAGATTCTGAAATTTTGTTTAGAGCTGTAGTCTTTGCTTGCATCTGGTCGTGTGTGTGCGACAATAGTGCCAAGTCATCTGCAAAATCTAGATCGTCCAGCTGTGTCCATGGGGTCCATTGTATGCCATTTCTTCCTCCATTGGTGGTTTCTTTCATAAGCCAATCAATCACCAGAATAAACAAATGGGGACAGCAAACAACCCTGCCTAACACCAGTCTTGATATCAAAGCTGTCAGTAAGCTCACCATCGTGTACGACTCTGCAACTTGTCCCCTCGTACATGCTCTTGATAAGATTCACCATCTTCTCTGGGATTCCATAATGTCTCAATATTCTCCACAGCGTTTCTCTATCGATGCTATCAAAGGCCTTCTCGTAGTCAAGGAAGTTCACTATCAGTTGGGAGTTCCATTCTAGCGACTGCTCTACTATAATTCTCAGCGTGGCGATCTGGTCGGTGGTTGATCGATTACTCCTGAAACCGGCTTGCTCCTCACGAAGTTTTGGGTCTGTTGCATTCTGTATTCGCTTGAGAATAATCCGATTGAAAACCTTTCCTGGGATGGAGAGAAGTGTGATTCCTCTGTAGTTACTACAATTGCTGAGGTCCCCTTTTTTTGGAAGCTTCACGAGGTGTCCCTCCTTCCAGTCCTTCGGAAACTTGCCTCCGATCCAAATCCTCGAGAATAGTGAGTGCAGACCCTCTGTAGCCCCAGCAGCATCTGCCTTCAGCGCCTCTGGTGGGATCTGGTCTGGTCCAGCTGCCTTGCCTCGATTTAACTGCTTTATGGCATCATTAATCTCTGCTTTAGTCGGAGGGTCGCAACTGATCGGTAAATCATTTCTTGCGGGTAGAATGTCGGGTGGGTTGCTTGGTGGAGGTCTGTTCAAGAGGCTACTAAAATGTTCTATCCATCTTTTTGCCTGAGCTTCCTTTCCAAAAATAGCCTGCCTGTTGTAATCCTTGACAGGAACTTCCGGTTTTCCATATTTTCCAGCAAGAGTCTTTGTAGTCTGGTAGAGGATCCTCGTGTGTCCTCCTGTTGCTGCCTTCTCTGCTTTCTCTGCTAACATTCCTATGAACTCCTCTTTGTCTTTTTTAATTGATTTTTTGACCTCTTTAGCTGATGCTCGGTACTCTTCCTGGTTACCAACTCTTGAGCTTCTTGTACGACTTGCATTTACCTGTTCTTTTAGGTCTCTTCTTATCCTTATCAAGTCCAGTGATTTTTGACTGATCCATTCCTTGTGTTCCACTTTCTTTTCCCCAAGAACATCCTGACATGTCGATGTAAATACTCCTTTTACCTTAGCCCAGTGAGTCTCCAAATCTACTGTCTCTTCGAGGTCAACAAGGGGTTTGAATCTATTCCTCAGTGTCAGCTGGAACTCTTCCTTCTTGTCTCCATCCAGAAGGCTCACTTGAAACTTTCTCCTCTTTGTTCCTGCTCTGGTACCTTGTTTCTTGAGGCGGAGTTTGAGTCTTGCCAGCAGCATGTGATGGTCAGATCCAACATCAGCTCCTCTCTGTACTATGACATCCTCCAGTGAGCATCTGAATCGTCGGGTGATGCAAAAGTGGTCAATCTGGTTTTCAGTTACTCCATCCGGTGAAATCCAAGTGGCCTTATGGATCCTCTTGTGTGGGAATACTGAACCTCCAATCACATAGCTGTTAAATGCGCAGAAACTTGCAAACCGCTCTCCATTCTCATTCATTTGTCCCAAACCATTGCACCCCATAATGTCCTCATACCCTGTATTGTCCTGTCCTATCTTGGCATTGGCATCTCCCATTATAATGTTTACATCTTTTCTTGGCAATGTGTCAACTATTTCCTGAAGCTGGTTGTAGAAATCGTCCTTGTCCTCATCGGTTGCTTCATTTGTTGGGGCGTATATCTGCACAATGTTCATGTTGATGTTCTTGTTCTTTGTAGTAAATGATGCCAATATAATTCTCCTTCCGTAGGGTTCCCATCCCCTCAGTGACCTCTGGGCGTGCTTGCTCAAGATGATCGCTACTCCTTCTGTATGCTTTTTGTCCTCCCTTCCAGAATACAAAATCTTTTCCCCAGAATTAAGTTGTTTCAGTCCGGACTGTATCCAGCGGGTCTCGCTAACTCCAAGTATGTGCAGTCTGTATCGCCTCATCTCCATTGTAACCTGGGCACTCTTTCCTGCTTCATACATGGAGCGGACATTCCACGACGCAATCCGGAGTGACTTGTTTGATGAAGGAGCAGTCGGGCCAGTGGAGTCCTTTCGGCTTTGTCCATTGTCCTTCATTGAATCTACAGGTGCAGATGCTCCCCCTTCTCCCAAGATAAAAGACTGATTTAAAGTATTTGCTTGTGTTTCTGTAACTGGTTTATTTTTACAGGGTGGGTAGTTGGCCCACCGCCAACTGGCTCTTCTCGGGAGACCAGGACCTTTGCACCTTTAGTCGCCTCTTACGACACGCAGTATCACGTCAGATGTATTCTTTGCTGTCCCTCTTCCTGAATGCAAATGCTGAAAGTGATTTCTGATAAGTAACGGTTCCAGATTAAACCAAACAAATTGGAGCAGTTGGGCATAGAGTCTGAAAGTGTGTGTGTTCATATTAAAATGCATCAGTCACAATGAAAACCTGTTTCCTCCTAGAAGTCCAGATCTTTGAGACACTGCCTGGTTTATGATCAGTTCAAGTGCCCTAGTTTTCCACGGAAACTTTGTTTACATTGCTTTCTAACGTAACTCACTCGCTGCCGGGCATTTTTCAGCAGCAAGCAGTATACGAAATTTTACCGAACCTTTTCGGGTCCAGCAGCGAGTGAGTGAAAGCAGCGACAAGTACATTGGAGGCTTTGTGGGAAACAGACAAAATGAAGCGATAACAAGTGTATTAGTAAACCACTGGAAAAGCTTTCAGTTATGACAAAGACAACGCAAATATTTTGTCAAATGATTTGTGTGTTCAAACAAAGCATAAACATTGCCTATTGGCAGATGTGTTCAATGATTATTTCAACGTGAATGACAGAAATTTTTGTAACATTTATGTAGACATTTGCTGTCTCAGATCACAGATCATATCCAAGATACACAAATATATACAGCTGAATTGATACTGTACTTAGTTTTGTTGCATTTTGCTATATTATTTTGTTATAATATTTTGTTACATAGATTCTCATGCTTAATGACCAAACATTTGCCCAAAAAACATTTTGAATGTACATTATTTGTATGTGGCTTTTTTCTTTTCAAATTTGGATGCCACGATGTCATAATGTAGTGTGTAATGGATTGGGCAAACATTCAACATCTCAGACAAATTTGGTCATGTTTTGACATTGTTGGAGATGACAGTGACTTGTACATCCTAAAGACTAATCCGGTTTAGAAATTGCTGACCAATAAACTTCCATGTGGTTGTATCAAGACTTGATTGGCAACTATGAAAAATCCCCATCCTGCTTCCTATACCTGTACGTGTATATTGGTGTCACATGTTTCTACTTTCAGTATTTTAAGTTGTTGCATTTTACTTATTTTACAGTGTGTGTCCAGTACGTAATCATAGTCTTCAGGTAGCTGACAGCAGTGTTAAATGATGATTTAAGTGTATTTTATACTTTCAGCCCAAATGGTGGAGTATAAGAAATATTAATTGTTGTACTTGTACACTACAATCTCTGATTCAGTTTTTGTAATTTTATACATGTAATTATTATCCCCCCCCCCCCCCTTTCTTTTTTTTTTAGTATTGCAGAGAATAAAGAAGCAGTACCAAAAGCCACTTTTAAAGGGGAGAGGGGATGGATGGGAATACTGTCTGCTATGTTTTTTTATTCAATTTATTGGAACTCATGATTATGATGAATTTCTTGATGCTCCGATAAAAGAAAAAAAAATTTGTTTCATCTGTGAAATGGCAGCTGAATGCACAAATGTAAATCTGGTTGAAAAGAGAAACATAAGAACATTCTCAGTGGGGACCATTTTACTTTGAGCAATGAAGCTCCATGTAATTTGATTTTGAATGTGCATCATTAAAATGCAAGTAGGCATGTTGAAAATTTAATGCATTCACTTTGCATAATATAAGTTGTCTTGTATTCATGGCAAGTGAAATTATCTTTTATGTACATGTACTTTTTCAAATATTGATTTGCTTGTACATATTTCCATCATATTTTATGTGGACCTTTTTTTAAACTTTGCATTAAATTTAAATTACCATTTAGCTGTGACTTTCGGGTTTGATTTCTTACACTTCCATCATACCCAGGTCTTTGTTTGCAGTGTTTAGTCTGATATCTTCAAGTTGTTTGATTCCAGACTCAAGGGTTCTCTCAGGTCATCTGCGTAATGCCAAAAGGTTGTGAGATATCTTTGCACTCAGTATGCAGTCCATATAGAAAATTTGTAAAGGCTTAGTTTGATCTGTGTTTCTCTTCAGAATTCAGTGGCATTGTAATCTAAAACCAGTGTCATGATTCGGATGTTGTTAGAACTCACGAGAGCGTGAGTTGTGTTTTTACCAGGGCCATGAGAAATTGGCTGGTGGCCTTGAACCGTCCTCGAGAATTATAGTTGGTGAGTAAATAAATGTAAAGTTAAACTGTTAGATTCACGCTTGTCGGTTTTAATGTTCGTGATTAATAAGTAATGGAGTAGGGGTGAAACAAGGTGGGGATAGTTGACATTGTTAAGTATGACTAGACAAGTTTTTGCACGTTAACTGGCTGGTAGGATAGTGCAGACGTATTACTACAATTAAAATGGTGGGAGGTTTCGGCCAATGAGATAGCTGAACTAATTGGGCCAGCGGACTAGCACTGCTGGGTAGTTAGATAGTATAAAACATCGTGTAACGTTCGGATTCATTGAATACAGACGAGCAGAAGCATCGTGTCATGAAGTATCTCCGGTTGGCCAGTACCTGAACTGTGTGGTCTGAAGACTAGAAGTCCTTGCTAACGGACTGACTGAGCTCTAGAAAGAAAGGTCTGAGTGGGCTGACCTTTAAAAGCCCACGCTGCGCTCTTTTGATGTTCGCGCCTACCAGTAGGCGTGACCAACGGTAATATATCTTATTTGTTTAAGCATAATAGAAGATCAGAGATAGAGAGAGAACCACAGCCTCATAGGAAGTCTAAGGAAACCCCAGCTGGCACTCGACGACGAGTGGCCCGTATTATAGATCTATCTCCATAGTATGATTGAAGTAATATAGCACATTGTTGATGAATTGAATAATGCATGTCAGGTCAGAAAAATCTGCTACTGGTAACATGTAATCCAGTACAACCTGTTTCATGAACTGGTACGAATAATTGAATAGTGATTGTGCATATATATATATATAGTCTTTTGCAACTGCTTAATTACCTACAAGCCGAAGTGTGCTTCTGTAGGCTTTGAACGTACTGGGCTCTCCTAACATTCAAGCCCCATATGATTTAGGGAGAGTTTGCCTGGCAACTGGCCAGTGGCGTCTCAACTGTCACTTTAGATTGATATCTAGTTTCGTATAATATTGATTTCGTATAACATTTGCTATTGATTGCAGTACATCCAATAAGGAACCATAGTTACATGAATATCATAGATTAAGTTAGTAATTAGAATTTATTGCTTTGAATATACCTCTATTGTCTTTTGTTTTGTTTATTAATATTTAAATAATAAGATGGCCTGACCGGCCTGACATAGATATACGCTCTAGTTATTTAATACTTTTCTTGTGTGGTTGTGTCCGAGTGTGAGTTAGCTGCCTCTCGTGCAGTCATAACATCCCCAAGACCCTAACTCTGCTCGTGACAACCAGTGAACCAACTTTCTTAGATTTAAATGAGCTGGCAAATGAATCTGCACCCACATAAGGACTCGTGAGTCAAGTTAAATGATCAGCACACACTGATTTTACATTAGCCGTCCACATGGTACACGCCCCAGGCCCCACACACAGATTGGGTTTGGAGAAAGCACGCCGACACGATAGTGGTCATATTGTGCCAGGAACAAACAAGAACAATAGACTGAATATAACAGGATGATGGTATAGGAGGAGGCCTTACCAGAAGCACCTCACATGACATGACATACCATACCTAAAAGAATGTACTAATAATCAAAGTGGTATTCGGCAGAGAAAGGAAAGGTCTCAGGTAGGCAGTTGCCTCTAAGAAGAGTGATCTAACATTTTATTAAACATTCTGCAATTGCTGACTCGCTGAACCATAATTGCTGAACAGGTAAGAAAGTATAATTATGAGCAATTCAAAATATGATTTGATAAAGACATGCAATGTGAGGACAATAGTGTCAGGATTTAAGTAATATAAATGCCGTGCTGGGTCACGACTTGTAAGGGGTTGATTTTTCACGGTCTTGTTGGTTATAACCAGCGTAATTTTGTCCTTGAACTGTTCTCGTGAACAGTTTGTTTTTGAAACACTTTTTCTTAAGAGATGGAAAGAAAGTGGGGCGAGATAGAATAAATGGATAAGTTAGGAGTGACAGTGCAATTCTCGACCCCGTGATTTTGATGAACACTTAGAAGGGAAGAGAAGGGGTGAATAAGGATAGATAGTTTAAGACGCTTAGTCGCGTTCAGAAATTCGTACATAAAATGTAGAAAGCACGAGGGTTTAAAGATTTCAGTAATTGTTTTGACATTTTAAATTGACCTTGTCTGTTTTTAGTACAAGGCCGTGACCAACTCCCACGTAGAATATATTAATACTGCGAGATGAGCTCGCATGGATGCACCAATCAAATCTAGGGATTTGGATGGTAATTTGCAGGTGGCTGCACAGTATAAAAGTGTAGCCATACCTATGTCCATTACTCCATACAGAAAATTCCAATCTGTGCAGGCGTCGGCACGATTCTGCCTGAAGAATCATAAGACTGTTGATTCATGTCTAGTCCACTATAGACATTGAGATGAAGCCATATGCTTGAATGAGATATGCCCACTGCTATTGTCTACTGTTCCCTGGTTTTTCTAATACCAGGGACCAAGTGTAAGTGTTTGTCCTTTGATGATTCAACAATGAACGAGGAACTGAACATAATTTATCCAGTAGGACAGGATTGCCGCATATGCTAGGAGTGCTACCCAAGAATGCAAGACAAAGATTTATATTGACTTGCCACTAGTATGAATGTTTGGCATACACATCTGTGAATTGGGATTGATTTGTCTGGATGAGGCTGGGGATTGCCAGCCCATCCTAGAGTAGATCCAATAGACTTAACTACGTCAGTTTATATTGACGAGCTTGATCCATTATAAGCGGTAGGCACAAATAGCTGAGATGACATCGTCGCCAGAGACATTAGTATATTGCTTGATAGATAGTAGGCAGACTATATCTGAGAGATATATAACTAGTACTTAAATTGTTAGTGAGTCAGAATGATCATAACCTTATAGGAATCTAGAGAAGACTTCTAGTGACATATTATTGAATTTTCATTTGATGCTGCTGATGTTGTCTTTTAGTATGTAATAGATCTAGACAAAATTGTTAGGAAATTTAATGTAATTAAATTTGTGGCCCTGCAGGTCTGTTTATGAAACTTATTCAGATTGTTCTTAGTGTGTGGCATGGTACGAAAGAGTAAATAGTAAATACCTCTCGATTTAAAATGCAGTCATAATTCCATCATTGAGAAGACCCTCTTCATAACAGCTAGAGGGCACTACCACCCAGTACCAGATTTGTAACAAATAGTGTTGCCAACTTGTCACTGTATTTAGTTTTATTTTCTCTCTCATTGTCACTGATGTACTACATGTACCATACAATAGGTTTATGCTACCTAAGGATCGCCTATTTCTTCATCAGATGACAACTTCATCTGTGGTTTCCTTTGAGACATGTATATAAAATTCGGAATTCTTTACAATTTTGTTTTACAATTTGAAATGATCCGATGTGAGACACCGTTGCATTCCCTCTCTTTTCTTAACCACATGTATATTTCTGAGTTCCCTCACAAGGTTCTGGATGCAGGACTGTTCTGCAAAATGTGGAACACTTGGCAGTCCTGCACAGTGCAGATGAATAGGCCTATAGCTGCTACTTTTGATTTGCACACTTGAAATGCAAAGAAAGCAAAGAAAATCCTCATCCTTGGTATTGAGAAAATAATTTTTTATACTTGAGTAGTTGTTTTAAAGGTTTTCCAAACTGTACAATTCAATAGAAGAAATAACGCATAATGATGAGGTGTATATATGCACAAAACATTTTATTCCACAATTCATCACCATATTTTATTATTACAGTAGATAAAGGGCAAGTATGCATAAACTGGAAGGAATGAATTAAAGTAATGATGTGGAAAAAAAAAAAAAACATTGTCCATCTACTATAGGTTATTTATCACATCCACTTTATGTAATTAAATGCTCAGTGAGCTGAGAAAAAAAAACAGCATTCAGTCACTTATTTACCTGAATGCATTTTCTATTTTTACTTTAGCAACAATGCTGACCATGTTTGGCTTGTACTGTAGCGTATAGTTCTTTCAGCCTCTAAGACATGACAGACGGGTATTAACAGTGACCTATTGTATGTGGGTCACTGATTCCAGTACAATAACACGTCTTCCTATTTCTACAGTACACACAAAATCAACCAAATGATCACGAAAACCTATAGTTTTACCATGCCCCTAAGATCAAACTCTCACAAAATCAGAATTTTCCCAAGGGCACAGAGGGTTAAGGGATAAGTAAATGATTTGGATTGTCAGCAGGGTGTGGAATTGTGGAATATGTCATGAATTTTAGGTCAATAAATTAAATAACTTAATACACATAAATATGACAAAATATCATTAGTACACTTCTTTCATGGCAATCTGTAGAGAATAGCTAACACAATCTTTGGTGACCAATGACAGTAAACAAACAAATCCAAGAAAACAATTTTTTGCATAACATTCTGCATTTGAGAAATATATTTATCTTTTTTGACATCATATTTTATTCACATCAGATATCACATTAATTTGGGCATTGAGAGACAACAATACTAATTTACATGTGTAAATGACAGTCACCACAACATAGTGTAAATAAAATTCATGCACAGTTCCAAAAATACTTTAAATTATGGAAACCTGTGCCAAAATGATAGGCACTGACAATTTTCCAGGGCAAGATCAAATTTACGACCTCTAGAATGACATTAGAAAAAAGAAAATACGTTCATGAACACATGCTATTTCCATAGATCAATATGTATCAAACTCAACACGATGTATCTATTATGTAGCAGTGGAGGGAAGAACAGAATATAACACATCCAGCTAAGACATGTATTTTACTTTCTTGCAAATCTGAAACTGAGCTGTGAATCAAATCGAGAGTCATGTGGTAAATTATCACAAACATGTTTTCACAAATTTTTCAGGAGATGCAAAAAAAAAACAACTGAATAACTGTTTTCATGAGATTTAAAAAAACAAAAAAAATACATTTAATCCTTAGTCTTCTGTGTTTTTAACATAATTCCCAATTTATAACACAATCTGTGGGTTGTCGAGGGCTAGGAGAATACCAAATACATGTATATCAATTTTTGAAAAGAGTTGAGTTACAATAATTTACCATGCAGCCCTCAAAGTACATTCATTGTGCTGAAAATACAGTTATTTTGCATTTATAATCAATGCATCCCTGGTCTGCTGTGCCCGACCTAGTTGAAGTTTCTGCAACAAGAGTAACCCAACACATTATATGCAATCATCACCAACAAATCTGACATTTTTCACAAACTGATGGTCTTATTCTTTCTTGTTTAGGGCAACTCAGAAAAAAAACTAAGGACTTAAACACAGATCAACAATGGGCAAAAATATAGCTGATGGCAGGGTACAATACAGTGCCCTCTAGTTCAGCAAAATGAGATTCATATTTGTAAGGTATATAATATAGTTCAAACAACTAATCAGTTTCAGTAAACTTTGGAAATATCCTTCCCAATGCCAATCTACACTATCCAGTCCTTTCTGGGATAAAAATCACTTTTCACTGTCCTGATGTTGTCTGCCCAGTCCACATCACACACAGGTTTAATCAACTTTTGATAAGAGAATTTATTACATGTGCACCCTGGACCAGGCTTTGCACTTTATCACTGAAATAAAGTACATGTAGGTATTGAGGCAGAGGGAGAGTAATAAACAAAAAATTTTCCCATGAAATGGAAACTAGGATATTCTCCCAGGCCAATGTTCAAGCCTTACCATATGATTTCAAGCCAATCATTTTAAAGCTAACAAAAGTAACAAGTGTGCCACACAATGTACTGGGTACCCGGTTTGTGTTGACGCCCAACCTATTGATGTGCAACCCTCATCAGTCCTAGCAATCATACTTTCAGTTTTAGATCCCAAATCCTCTCAATGCAGTGTCTCTCATCTTTTTGCTCTCAAGCTCAACAACTGAGTAGCATATACTTCCCACTTGGCTGGCAGTTAGGGGAAGTTCATTCAACAATTAGAACTAACAATGCCCATCTGTCATGTTTGATTTGACATCCCTGACTGACTCACATTTTTGCATCACCCTGATATTTAACTTTTATGCGCCTCCCCACACTGAAGCAATGTCTGCCATGGATATGTAGAACAAAGGTCTGCATCATTCCCTGCACACATGCGAGTTTGGAGCACTTTTAAAAAATCATAACTTTTGGTACGCTGAAGCATTTTTATCACTACTTGCACCAAAAAAAACGCAGACTACACTGTATATCAATTATCATGCTAACACTAACGCCAGGGGAGATAAACTTTCAGCTACGTCACTGGCCCCCACAAGAAAAACAGGAGTTGCTGGTCGTGTAATGAAAGGTAAAGCAGAGGCGCAGGGAGTGTGTGATCATCGCGGCGCATAAATGTTAACACCACATAGCAATGATTTGATTAAGCATAATAAATATTTCGTCCTGCAGAAAACTTTAAATAGCACTTGCAGGCTGTCCTCCACCCTAAGTCTTTGATTGAGGAACTTGATTTCATAAAGACAAAGTAGACAAGATATTTGGATGGACAATGGACATGATATTCCATCAAGAAAGGATCACAATTATTGTGCCTTTTCTGCAACTAATAATAAATAGCCGTTGTGTGAAAGAAAAACATGCATTCCTAAGGAAGGCATTCGGTTGATCAAGACAAAAATGTACAAAGCCTACAAGAGATATTTTCATCAGTAGTATTTAATGCAGACCAATGCATTGGGGTTTTAGTCACCAAAAAACAATAATCTGAGAGAGAAAACACCTGCATCAGTTCCTTTCCTTTTACCAAACGTTTAGTCTTCTGAGCAAACAGCACTTTAACAGCTTTTTCAAAGGAATTTACAAAACCCATAAAATTCCATTTCATTCTCGCCCAGTCATAAATGATCTCCACATAAGATTAAGAATTAACACAAGCTGTCTCTCAAGCAAAGTCCTTGCTCTTTACTGGACATAAACTCAAAAGGACTCCTAGGGTACCACTCTCATCCAAATTCCAATGTATAAGCCCTTGCCAATTTGAGCCCTTTATTTTGATCTCACTAAATTTTTTTTTAAAAAAGGTAGAACCGTCTGGGAACCTTGACTTCCAGTAGGCATAAATTAAATTGCAGAACTGAGATTGTCTTTGAAGAAATTTTTAAAAAAACAACAACAAAACAGTACAGTGATCAAGCTCCATCATCATTCTAGTGAACACTTTTGCATACTTATGAATCACAGTGAATTGACAAAGAGACACTGATGCATACAACTGAAATAACACATTCTATTCAGAAAGCCACACCATCACATTAATTTACATGAATATTCCATGGCCAGGGCCGATCATGTTGTCTGAATCATATGGCTGAAAAATTAGGATAAAATGTACATAGTACATTACAAATAATTACATGCTCCATTCAGTGGGAGCACCGTATAACTGTCATTACTGGTCACTGCAAACTGAGACACACATTTATGAATGTGAAAGCAGTGGATGAGAGTCGTTCCATTCTTACATATTAGACAATTCTAATGTATATGGGCAATTCCACCTGGTTCGTTGACAAAATTACACATACACAAAGAATTCATGAATAAAAGCACTTTTTATTTCAATAATAACAAAATGTTGTGATATACATTGCATTTGAATTGTAGAAGCTGGGGGAGGCACCCCTTGGCTGTGAAATCAACTGAAGATTTAGAAAAAGGCCTAGCAAAGTAGAAAATACTTGAATTTTGCCCACCAAAATCTTACATTTTCCACAGACGTAATGTCACAGCCAATTCCTCTTCATCAGTTGAACAAAATGATTCATTTGACATTTGCAAGGGTCAGGGCAAAGTAAATCTTTCTTCCCATGAAGTCAGATGAACTCTCAGAGAAAGAATCTTTGTTCCTGAAACCCGCAAAGATCGATCTTAAACGTAACCGGCTTTGTCCACTCTTTCATGAAAATGTTTACTATGCTTTTCTGATACAAAAGAGAAAAGAAATGCTGGAATTTGTGATGTGCTTATAAGTGTAACATTACTTTTGTTGATGACAGTGTGAAATATGAAACTTCACAATCTATTGATGAGTCTTGCTTACGCAACATCGGCACCCAAATTTTTGTCCGTTTGTTACGATTAAGATCTGCCCGTTTCATTTCGTTTCCCAAACCTTGAGGGCGGAAGTGAGTCCCGTTTTTGCAAGCACCGGAGTGTTATGAGAGTTACCCCGCTTCACCACTTCCTTTCAAGATGGCGGCTTCCACAGAGAGTGAGTCGATTGTTTTCGTCCATGGCAAATCTGAACGTAACGTTTAAGATTTGTTGAATTCTGTGTTACGATTTAGACATAAATTGGTCGTTTTGCTTGCTCTATTTAATTTTTCTGACCATCCATCATGAGAGACATTAAACTTTCAGGGAAAATTGCAACTGAAACTGTGAATAGCTGAATGTTGCAGCTTTGCAGTTGTCACGCATTTGGATTTACCATGCCTGTAAACAAGAAATGGACAAAATTGTACATCTTGTCATGCTTACGATTTAGACAATTAATCTAGTTTCATCTCATCTAGAGCAGTATCCATCTTTCTAGATTATGAAGAGAATCATTAAGTTCATGAAGTAATAAACTGATGTCTCTTAAGAGTGGCTATGATTTGCTTGTTAGTAGAAAATAAGTTGGCCATCTTAAACGTAACGTGTCAAGCAGGACAAGATATCCTTTTATGTCCTTGTTAGCATTAAGCTGTTAATGGGAAAAAATTAAAATACAGTCACTGACTTATTCAGTCTTGGGGTTTTAAAGAGCTTAGATCACATTATTGTTTGCTTGGACCATTTTATACTCTAAGTATGGATGCTGGCATTGGGTTTCTGTTACATGGGATCTGGGTTTTAATTGGTCTTAGATGTTACATGGACACAATTATTTTTGTGTCCATGTAACAATTAAGATCTACCTGGTCCAGATCTGATTGATTTTTGACAGAATTTTTTTTTTACCCAATGAATCTTCATTCCATCATTATTGCTTGTGTTTCAATAAAAAAATCCACTTCTGGAACGCACTTGAGAATAGTACTAAATTACATTAAGTTGGATTGAATCTTAATCATTACATGGACAACATGTCATTCATGTCCTTGCTATGATTAAGACTTAATCTCAAGCTTTCAAGAAGAATTCACTGAAACTTTTGGTCTGACTTTGTGATGCGTCAGTTTTTTTTTGTTTCAATAACAAAATCTAGGTTCAGAATGCACTTGAGAGTAATACTGCATGCCAGTGTTGGACTGAATCTTAATCATCACAGGGACGAAATGACTTTCATGTCCTTGATATGATTAAGACTTAATCTCAAAATTTCAAGAAGAATTCACTGAAACTTTCAGCTGACTCTGTGATATGTCACTTTTTTGAGTTTGAGTAACAAAATCTAGGTTCAGGATGCACTTGAGAGTAATACTGCATGCCAATGTTGGACTGAATCTTAATCATCACATGGACGAAATGGCTTTCATGTCCTTGATATGATTGAGACTTAATCTCAAAAGTTCAAGAAGAATTCACTGAAACTTTCAGCTGACTTTGCAATTGTCACTTTTTTTGTGTTTGGGTAACAAAATCTAGGTTCAGGATGCACTTGAGAGTAATACTGCATGCCAATGTTGGACTGAATCTTAATCATTACATGGACGACATGACATTCTAGTCCTTGATGTGATTAGACTTAAACTCAAAATTTCAAGTAGAATTTACAGAAACTTTTTCAGTCTTGACTCTGTGATATTAATCCTGATATATAGATATGGATTGCAAGTACTTCAACTGTATTCATTAGATTTAGGCCTGGATAATTAAGTGATCAGGTCTTAAGCATCACATGGACGCGATGTCATTTATATTTATTGAGCTTGAGGAGGGTTGTACTGTTCTCCCTACTCGCCGTCATGACAAAGGCAAATTTCCCAAATGGGATTAAAGTAGTATACATACAAATAAAATTAATTTTTTTGCCCTTGTTAAAAACAAGGAGTCTTGCGTGATAGGAAAGAAATCCGATGCTTTCAACTGGGACCAATAAAATTGTCAGCACCAAAGAAGACAAAGGCTGAAATCAATAGAGATTACTACGCACGCATACAGGGGAATGATCAGAAATACATAGATCGCTTGAAGAAACAGAAAGAAACAAGCAAAAAGAATCGACAAGAAATAAAGAATGATCAGGTCAAACTGGAGAGGAGCAGAAAGTTGGCTGCACAGCGCGTGAGAAACTATAGACAAAGGATGAAGGAGAAGGAAGCAAAGGAAGTGGACAAGGTGCCGAAGATTATGACAAGAAAAGATGCTGAAATGTTGGCCAAGAAAAGGGAGAAAGACAGACTGAGAAAACAAGCAGAAAGAGCTAAGTGGAGTCATCAAAAAAGAAGGGCTGAGAGCAAGAAAGCATCGGACAGATATCATAACAAGAAGGAAACTACAGCCACTTTTAGTGCGGACGAAATTGGACCCGAGAGAACAGGCCAACAAGACCTAGGGACAAACAACCGTTCCAGCAATGCTCGGTATCAGGCACTACATCGAGTGGTCAGTCAGTTGCCAAAGAATAAAGTTGCCCGCCAAGAAACTCTCACAGATTTGCTTAAGGAAATTAGAAGTGAAACTCCTGCCACTGCCACCCCCCTGTGCTTGTCTGGGAAGGACAGGAAAATTACAAAAGAAGTTGTAAGGAAATTGTGGGTTGTGAAGAAACACAACATGAAAAGCGTCTTCAAGTCAACAAGGACCCTCTTTGGACTGTCCAGAAGCAGAGTTAGCTACCACATGAGGACTAACTTTCAGAAGAGAGTCAATAGAAAGCAGGAAGCTGTCTGCAAGTTCTTCGAGGACAATGCAAGAACCCTTAGTGAGAAAAAGCATTCACAAAAGAAACAGCAGCCAAGTGGTGTCCTGGAGGAGCCAATAGAAGAACTGCGCAAGAAGTTTGCATCACAATCTGGGATACTGGTGAGCAAGAGCTTCTTCTTCAAGCACCGTCCAAAACATGTGATGAAGATGAGTGAGGTAAAGTTCAATCAGTCACTCTGTGAAATATGCGAGAATTTCAGACTGCTATGTAAAACCCTTGGAGGAGTGAATTTGTTCTTTAACAAGAGCAAACAGCATATTTTAGAGTTTTTTTTATGCAAGAAGGAAGGCTCCTACAACTGCATGGAATGCATTGAAAGATCATGCAAGATTTGTCAGTCTCCTGACCTCAAGTCCTTCTTCCACCCAGATGAACTGACAAACGCAGTCACCAGCCATCAGTGGTTATACAAGGAAACTGATAGAGGTGTCAAGAGAAAGGTCCTAGTATCAGAGCAAACCACCATCCAAGGCTGCATCGACCTGTTCCTTGACCAGATGAAAATGATGCCAAAGCACCTGTTCCATGCCCAGTGGCAGTATAGTATGTTTTTGAACCAGCAGAAATCTGTGAAGGCCGGGGAGCTGGTGACTGTCATGGATTTTGCAGAAAACTACCGTTGTGCCAACCAGGATGAAGTGCAGGCAGCATACTGGAATTACCAACAAGCAACCATCCACCCCATGGTCAATTACATCAAATGTTCTTCTTGCAACGACATCAAGACCGATGCTGTCATTGCAATTTCTGATGATCTCCTGCATCAGAAGATGCAGTGGAGACATTCTACCACAAAAACCTGGAATTCTTCAGGAAAGAGGATCTACATGAACTGACACAGTGGTCTGATGGATGTGGGACACAGTACAAGTCTAAAGGACCCTTTGCACGCCTACAGACTGCACCCAAGAGATTTCTTCTTCTGCTTCTTCTGCGTTCCCCATCATGGCGGACGTCAAATCTTTACTCCAATCCTCTGCAAGAAAGCAGCTGTTCTCTTCAATTGTTCCAAGCTGCCATACAGCTTCTCCCTGACAGGCGTGGCCTCAGGCCAATGGGCTTCCCTTTGCATGTTATATTTTGGACAAGTCTGCAGGATGTGTTCTGCATTTTCTGCTTCTAAGCCGCATTCGCATACACTGCTGTTGCAATTCTAAAGATGCGATGCATGTGATCCTTTAGCAGATTGTGTCCTGTGCGAAGCCTGAATATCATAACCTGTTCTGCTCTGTTCAGTTGTCTTATTGAGTCTTCACCCTGGAATTTTGGATGGTTATTTTTCCATTGCTTTTGGTATGTGGCTTTTATGATGGTCTTTACTTCTTCGTGGGAGACACTTCCATCTGGTTGTTGCTGCTTAGCTCCCTCCTTGGCCAGATTATCTGCAGCTTCATTGCCATATATACTGCAGTGTCCAGGAATCCATTGCAGGTAAACTTCTCTGGCTGAGTTTTTCAGTTGCATTAGCTCTGTAATAAGTTCATTGTGTATCATGCAATCTGGATTTTGGAGAGATTCGAGCACAGACCGTGCATCTGACAGGAATACAACTTTGGAGTCATATGTGCCTTCTTCCTGTAGATGGCCTTTGATCCCTCTAGCAATGCCAGTGCCTCCGCTTTGTAATTGCTGCATCTCTTCCCTCCAGGCATTCTGATTTTCTTATTAGTTCCATTTGGCCATTCAATGAATATGCCAGCTCCTCCGTCGGTGACAGCTTCAGTAGCCGATCCATCTGTATATATTCTGACCCATTCGTCTCTTGGGTATTTCTGGTCAAGGTACTGCAGTGTCACTCTTTTCAGTGCCTCCTGGTTTAGGTCTTGTTTGGAGGAAATGCCCTTCACACTGGTTATACTAGGTGGCAGCTTTGTTCTTGCCCATGGTGGACATCTGTTTGTTACTTCTCTTACTTCCTCCACCGATAGTTTTGTTAGGTTGTGATTTTTTTCTAGTCTTTGTGCATTTTCCACAAAGTTTGTTCTCTTCAGCCTGTCAGTGCCTTTCTCTTTGGATCTCGGGTGGAGTGGTTGATGGATCTGTGACTTTATTTTAGAGTACTGGTTTAGTATCTTTTTGTCTCTTCTTTCAGGTAGAGATTCCAGTGTAGTAACTGTTTCCATTTCTGTGATGGGTGTTGATTTTATGCCTCCCGTAATGATTCTCAGGCTTTGGTTTTGTACTTTGTCAAGTTTTCCCATTTGGCTTTTGGCACATGTACCCCAAGCAGCCATTCCATATTCTAGTGCTGGTCTGACATATCCCTGGTAAGTATGCTTTAGGATTGTCATACTTGCTCCCCATTTTGTTCCTGCTAATTTTTTCATTAATCTGGTTCTTTGATATCCTTTTCTTTGGCATTCTGCTATCTGGTTTTTCCATGTTAATCTGGTATCAAAGTGCACACCAAGGTATTTGGGTGATTCATTTTTCTTAAGAGTGTGTTGGCCTACATTTAGCGTGATGTTGTCCAGCTTTGGAGAAAGGCTGAATACAGTGTAGTTTGTCTTGTGAGCATTTAGTTTCATACACCATGCTTCTGTCCAGTCTTGTAGGTGGTCCAGGGTGATCTGTAATCTCTGTCTGGCCGCTCCCGCATTACTATCGGAGGAGAGCAGAGCAAGGTCATCTGCGTACATCACTGCTTTTACTTCTCTGCATAGTGTTCCTTTCAGGTCGTTGACATATAATAGGAACAATGTTGGAGATAAAACCCCTCCCTGTGGCACTCCATGCCTCAATTTGGCTTCTCTGCTTAGGGTTCCTTGAGATGACACTCTAGCTTTTCTTCCATACAGGTAGCTGCAGATCCATTTTAGCATATTGTGCGTCACTTTAGCCTGCAACAGTTTCAGTATCATTCCATCCCTCCATACTCTGTCGAAGGCTTTCTCCATATCGACCCATACGGCTACCGTCTTCTTTCCTTCTTGGAAGCCGTCTTCTATGACCTGTGTGATATAGGTGATCTGGTCTTCTGTACATCGACTTCGTCTGAACCCGGCTTGTTCATTCACAAGGATGTGATTGCTTTCCAGATACCACATGAGTCTTGCATTAACAATCCTTTCTTGTAGTTTGCACAGACAGCTGGTTAGACTGATGGGTCGGTAGTTTTCTGGTTTATTACCTGGTTTACCTTCTTTTTTGATGGGGATAACGGTTGCTTTTTTCCAAGTGGCAGGTATTTCTCCAGTCTTCCATGAAGCATTAAAAAGTTGGAGTAGTTTTCTTTTGGCTGTCTCTCCCAAATGAATAAGCATCTCATTTGTTATTCCATCAGGTCCTGGAGACTTTTCTGTGGTTAGGGCTTTTAGCGCTTGCTCTAGCTCTTCTTTCTTCAGTGGATCCGTCATGATTTTATCCTCTGGTTCCTTGTGCTTGTTCTTTAGGGTTCTATTATTTTCCTTCACCTCCTTGTCAGAATGTTTTTCCACTGATATGTTGCCA
This sequence comes from Onchidella celtica, assembly GCA_963931925.1. Lineage (NCBI taxonomy): Eukaryota > Metazoa > Mollusca > Gastropoda > Systellommatophora > Onchidiidae > Onchidella > Onchidella celtica. The sequence continues at coordinate 24,144,722 of OZ007568.1, forward strand.
GTCTCCTGAAATTGTTTCATGAATGAGTTGGCTGCCTGTTGTGCGGTTTGCAGGCTACCATTTTCTGTTTCAAGGGCTGGGGGTGCAAAATAGTTTGGTTCTCTATTAAGTGCTCTTGTCAGTTTCCACAGTTTTGTCCCGTTCTTGTCCAGGTCCAACCTCTGTGTTTTCTCTTGCCATGCAGTCCGAGAAGTATGTATTGTTTCTCTTTTCAGTCTGGCCTCTGCTGCTTTGAAGGCGATCATGTTTTCATCCGTTGGTTCTTCTTCTGCTGTCTCTCTTGCCTGTGTTGCTGCATTAGTGAGATTCTCAAGCCCATCAGACCATAGGGGGATGTAGTTTTTTCTTGCTCCTCTTGGTATACTTTCCCTTGCGGCTTTCAGTATTGCTTCTGTGAGTTCCCTTGCAGATTTATTAACATTCTTGGACTTGCAATTTGTTTTGGTGGAATAAAGGTTGGTGCTCCTTTGGAATTTTTCCCAGTTTGCTCTTTTGTAGTTCCATCTGGGGACAGTTGGTGCTTGGTTGCAAGATTTATTTGAGTCTATTTCAGTGAGTATGGGTCTATGGTCGCTACCTGCAAGTTGGAGAAGCACTGCTCTTCGTATTTTCCCAGTCAGGTCTTCTGACGCAAAGGTGAGATCTGGGTTTGTGGTAGTTCTCCATGTGCGTGAGAAGAATGTGTCTGGGTCCTCTTCATCGTAGAGTAGTTGTAATTTAGTTTCCACTTGCCAGTTTTCCATTTCCTCTCCTCTCTTATTCAGATCATCGTATCCCCAGCTTGGGGAGTGGCTGTTAAAATCACCCAGTACTAAGCATGTCTCCTCTCCTATATCTAGTTTCTCAAGTGATAGTTTCTTGTTGGGTGGGCAATAGCAGTTGTAAATACTGATTTCAGAGTTGTCTTTGTATAACTTGATACCCTGTAGTTCCGACTGGTTGTCCGTGTCAATCACTATATCTTTTATGGTGTAGTCATTTTTAACTAGTATGATGATTCCACCCTTGTGTCCCGTTATCCTATCTTGCCTCAAGCACTGGTATCCTCTTATTGAGAAGCGTATGTTGTCCGTGAGATGGGTTTCCTGTATGCAGGCGACATCCACTTTTTCTTGATACAGCTTTCGCATTAATGGCAGCTTTTTCTTGGCTACTCCTTCTGCGTTCCACTGTAGCACTTTAAGATTGGTTCCAGTCGTCCGTAACCTCACACCTCTTCCCCTGGTTCCACAAGAAGAGGGTAAGGCACCACCAGATCGCTTGGGTGGGCCCTTTGGGCCCGGCGCTACACCTGTCCGGCGGGAGTCCACAGGCTTCACACCATAACTTTTAGTAAATTTTTGGTGTCCGTCCATGATTTTTAGGGGGTTGGTGCGTGTCACTGCAGTTTTCAGGCAAGGTTGTTACACCAGTCTGGTCTATCTGCACCTTTCGGTCCAGTGACTCCGGCTTTGGCCTGCTTTTCTGTCAGGATGTGCTTCCTTAGCCTTTGATCTGTCAGGATCTTCTGCAAGGCAGCAGAGGTTTAAGTTCGGAGTTTTCCATCTCCTATTTAGACTGCCTTTCGGTGCTTACGGTCTCTATCTAGCCGGGTTTGGAGTCAGAGTTTTCCTTCTCTTAGATAGGTTGCTTGACATTGCTCACGAGCCCCATCTGCCCGGGCCATGTTGGTCCACGGCACCTTCTAGGTGCAACCCCTTTTTTTTCGGGGCTCCTCTATCCGCCACCCAGGGGACGCGCCCCTGTGCTGTATGGCCCCAGCACGGGGCCAAGAGATTTGATGTGAGACAAGTCAACAGACACTTTTTTGGGTCACGGCATGGTAAAAACCCCTCTGATGGCGTGAGCGCCAATGTTAAGAACAAGGCAACGAGAGCTGTTCGATGCAGAAGGGCAGTTATACAAAATGCCGAGGATCTCTTCAAGTTTTTGCACGACAACATGACTGTGACCGCGGATGGCTGTAGCAGGCACAACTCATGTCATTTTGTCTTCGTGAGCAAAGAAGAGATCAGAAGAGAGACCATTGCCTGCGTTCCTCTGAAGGGCACAAGGCAGGTTCACTCACTGAAGGCAGATGGATCAGGAGAATGTCTGCATTACAGAAATTTAACATGCAATTGCCAAGGCTGCTCAAATGGGACTGCTTGTCAAAATAGTCAGCAAATTAAAGAGTGGCAAACACAAAATATGTTTCAGGTTAGTTGTGTTCTAACAACAGTTACAAATTTACAGGTGTAGTCAAAAAAAAGGAAATGAAAGTATTTTGAGCACATAGTTATCAATACATTGCAGTTACTGTTCTCTTTACTCCCAAACACAAAGCATTATTCTATGAATTCCCCACCCCCTGGATTTTCCTTTTAATGGATAGAATCGTAAACATTTTATTAAAGCAGTCTTATTGCTTCGTTTGATTTAGTGATAACTAATTAATTTTTCAGACTAATGGTTATGTGATGAAGACTTTATCTGCAAGATTGTAACATGTTTGAACATGTTTTTTCTCAGCCAAGATTTTCAGACAAGGAAATCACATGTGGACAGAGCACCAATGACAGCACCAGTGTCTGTGGAGCGAATAATGACACAAGTATCACTGCCTGTGAAAAGAGCGCAGATTCTAGTCTTGGACTACTATCAGAGTCAACTCTGGAATACATGGAGAAGCTGAATGAGGCAAGTACAGTGGAGCCCACTTTCAACAGGCTTGGGTGTAATAATAGGTATCCCTGGCATCCCCGAGTTCATCATTATGTAGACTATCACGTATCAGAAAATAAACCCTCTATGAAAGTGATCCAAATACCTATATCGGCTATAACACTATTAACAGTGATGCTGTGGATGTGGGGTATTTACAGTTGATCCATGTAAGGACATACCGTGAGAGGTGGCAAGAGTGTGTTGAGCATGCATTCTAATACAGCACATAATGTTGAAGGGCTAGTGATATTTTGTTCAATCACTGTTGTAGTAGTAGCCCTCTCTCCTCAATTCATTTCTCTCAAATCTCCATGCATTTGTCTGGTTTCGGCTATAACAGTGATCACCTATAACAGGAACACAGTGCCGATCCCAGCAGTCCTGTTATATCAGGTCGCCACTGAACATACATGTAGCTTCTTGTGAGATTTGATGCGGTTATATGATCTGTTGACTTTTTGATTGTCTTAGGCAAGATACATCAGATTTCAAGTTCTTGTGCATATTAATAATGTGAGAAATTGTATTTGCTCCATATCACAGGGAGTGGAGGCAGGAGCAGCTGAAGTGGTTCATGCAGTCATGGAGGAAACACTGGCACACTCAGAAGAACCGGCCACAGTGGACCAGACAGTGGGAGATGCTAAACACAGCTTGGTGAAGGCAAGTGGTCACTGTTTCATGTTTTGTTAGTGACACGCTATACACTGGTTTTTTTTAAATTATGATGTCTAAGGGGACCATTCCAGCCCAAAATACATGCATTTGTGCATTGCATAAGAGAGAGCACATATATATATGTGGCCCACACAATCTTGTAGTAGATTAATCATCACTAACATATCTAATTCAAATCCTGAATAAAATGTCTTATCTGCCCTTTATTAACATCTGTGAAAAAGGACCACTTTTTGTAAGATCTTGAGTGGTTGTCTTGTTCCATTATATTGTATTATATAATTATATTGATTTTCTTTCTCACAGAGTAAAGACACCATACTCCCTGGTGGCTGGGTTGCTGCTTCTTTTCCTGGCAAAATCTTAAAGGTCTATCTTGGAACAATAAGTATAAGACTACTAAGAGAGTAATTACTCTTATGGGTAGCCGACTAATGTTTAATACCTATTTCAGTTCATTTTTAGAGTTAGGTTTTAGTTACTAAAGCTGGTGGACAGGGTGTGGAGGCCAGATCATATGCTAAAAACTTGCAAATAAGTGGCCTCATTGAATCTAAGGGGTCTGGCATGTTTCCAAGAATCAGATGTATTAATTAGACAAATCTTTCTAAGGTTCATAACTGGCCACTGGTGACCATTGATTTAGATTCTATTCTTCGTGTTACTCATATTCACATAAGTAAACCATGAGTAGAAATAAGAAAGCTTGCATAAGGAAATGTACCTTTCCCCAAGGCCACGACATTGTGCCTGGCATCCACAACCATACCTTAACTGTGCGGGATTCAAACAGTCAGGAACCTCTGAGACCACCTCTAAATTAACTGGCTTCAAATACGGAAAAGTTAAGGCTTTAAGTTGTGTTTTGTTTGTACTTTTCACAGGTCCTTGAGGTGGATGGCAATGAAGCATCAGTAAAATTCTGCCGTCAACATGGCAGTCACTTCACCTGGCCGGCAGTGGATGACATTGGCTGGATGCCAATGTATAGTCTCACACCAGTCGAAGCCCCTAGTCTGGATGCAAGGGAAAAAATGACCTTGAACAATGAAGCTTTCATGAGATATTTCAAATGATTGTATTCCGTATGTTATGTGCCCTGACTATAACATGACTGCGCTAAGAAGTTTGGTAATTGGCAAATAGTTGGCATTATGTGGGGTCCGTATCTCTCTTTATCATCATACTATAATGGAGCTAAGGGTGAAAGTTCTGCCCTCAAAGGCCCTTTTTGGGAGGGCTCCAAAACTGGAAACATTCTCATCGCCTATAACTCGACTTATTGTGATGTAAGGGGATAATATTATACAAAATGCTGCAAACTCTGGATAATTTGTTCATTTTGCGTAATTCACACGTAAAATTCGCAACAAACAGGGACACACTGTTATGATCTATTTTTAGTAGCGTGACGCAGTTTCCCTCATTGTTCATTCACTGAAGGAAGCAAATTGTGGATTAATGAAAACATGGATCGCCTGTAAACTTTAGCGAAAAAGGGTAAACAAACTCCAGAGTTGGCGCGGAATCCGAGTCAATACTGATTTTGTCATTGTATTTCTTTGTCTGTGGAAGGAGCTTTACTTTGTGTCCTAGATCTAGATCATTATCAGTAATAAAGATATTTCTCCCGGGCAGGGCCGGGTAACTCAGCTAGTAGTCCTAAGTTCTCTTCACCCTTGCAGTAGGGTGATGTGTAATCAGTTTTGCTTTTTAGCATGTGCGGTGGTAAAGTGTTGATGGGCCTGAGAGATAAAACTTGATGTTTATGGTTTGGATTAGCAGCAATATATTTGACAAATAAGATCTCTTGTAAAAGTATGATTCAAATGAATGAAACATTGTGCTCTTTCACTCTCGATTTGTTTTTCATACATGTGTTCTGGTAATTGTCATGATTCTTAATGTATCCTTTTTTTTTTGTCCTGTTACCTTTAAGACCAAGTTTACAATTTTATTTCGTGCTTCAGAGAATACTAAGAGTTTATTATAGTATTTTATCTCTCAAGCACTATCAAAGTTGGTGTATTCTGATTCATCTCATACAAAACATTCAGTTCATGTAATTCAAATGAACACTCTTAGAATTTTTGTCCTGTTACATTTAAGATGTAATTTGAAATTTTCTCTTTTGTACTAAAGTATGAGTTAACCCGCGTGGTCAAATGTGTAAGTGTGGTGTAATCATCCTCATTTTTATGTCTTGTTTCATAAATACAGACAATCTGTCACTAGAAGTATACAGTTTATTTTATTTGTGGTAATGGAAATAAGTTTTTTTGTCCAGTAACGTTTAAGATTTTCTCATTAAGCTTTATTCAATGTTTTTGAGAGCTTAAGTTCAATTTTTCTTGTTTGAGACACTTTTGGTGTGTAAATTAAAAGCATCATCAAAACCCATTGAAATAGTTTGTATTTAGTGAATTCTGTGCTTGTCCTTTTTGTCCTGTTATGTTTAAGACTGTGCAAAGATTTAGAGATTAGTGCTCAATATCAAACAAACGGCTGGAGATGGTGGTCTGATATTTTTGGGCATGAAACATGAATGTCTTAAGGACATACACGATCATTTTAAAGCTGATTGGTCAAATATGAAAATTGGACTTCAATGTAAGATTTTGTCAACGAACCAGGTGGAATTGCCCATATATATTCGAATTAATAATTTTCCCTTTAAACAATGTGCAGTAGCCCAGCTACCTTTTCACAGTCTTGGGGGAGCTTGGCATGCTAGACTTCCCTTCTTTTGTGGACTCCTCTGAGAGACAAATGACTTTAGAGTTAACTTTGACAGGTTTAATGCTTTCATCGCTGCTGGAGCTTGAGGAATTTTGACCACCTTGATCAGTGTCTGAGTCATTACCAGTGGTCAGAATGCTTCTTTTTCTTGAAGGTGAAGGAACTTCTACCAAGGGTTCTAATCTTGGAGCATCATCCCGCACTCTGCAAAAGAATGGCAATATTAAGCATATTGCTTCAGCATGTTAAACACTTTTCCATTTGCAAAATCTGTGACAACTTACATTTGTCATAATCTATGGAATGCAATAACACTAAGATGTTTAAAGCAAATCAACATGCTTGTGGAATAATGAAAACTTGGTGAGTAAGAGACATAAGCACAGATAACTCGAATTCTTCACGATGGCTTCATCTGGTTTGAGTCTGCCAAATTTTAAGGAATACCTGAAGCATTAGTCATGCAGTGTTGCTGCTGCAATGAAAGGAAAATAATGCGGCTGACAAGTATTACCTCCCTTAAAAAGCCCCCCTTCTCCCATGGTCTGTTGAGAAAGAAATAAAAATGACGCTAGGCAAAACATGGTTGTGCAGCGACAATGATGATGCCAGGTTGATATGATATGCACGCATGCAGTGGCATGTGACCTTAGGTCAAGTATACCCAAAAGCACTTTTTTGTTTTTTTCTTTAAAGCGCTCTGGTAGGGACAGAGGATCCAAAAAGAATCCAAAAAGAGATTATCTACCTGAACCATGCATACAGTTCACCAATTTTATCTTGTCAGCTTTACTTAGAAGAGTTCCTACTGCTGCACTTCTTTCTTTTTTGTACATGAGCCCGTGACCAAAAAAAAACAACCAAAAAACCCGATTAATGGGTTATTAGCATAGCCAATTAAAATCAAGTAAATACATATAATGTGTTCACCAACCTTAATCTTCCACTTTGTGAGTTCTAACTACATATTTATTATGTATTCTGGAAATGGTCAAACATCTGATGATCCTGTCTGGCACTTCAGCACCACAAATAAATTTTTTATTTTAAAAACAAAAGTTTTTCCTAACCTCCTCAATATGATCACTGCTCTTCTTGAAATGACATCTTCTGGTCGAACACAGTGTGTGATATGATCAGCTGCATAGCCACTACAAAATTAAGAACAAAAGAAAATATGACTTACATGACTGCAGAGAACAGTTTCTACATCATCTTCCCTCTCTCAAAACATGTTGATTTCTTTGAATGAAACAGATTTGGTAAAAATTCACTCTCATGTCTATTAATTCATTGTGAGACCAAACTGCCACTGCTATAGCCTTTAATGGCTTTATGTTGAGTGACATGAACAAGAATCATTTCAAAAATGATTCAAGATATCTAAGGAACATGCCATATTCTTTCTGATCTGTGACGAAATAATCATATAAAAACCACAGAAAAACTGTGGGGTCACAGCAGGGCTATAAGCAATGTCAAAATTGGGCAAAAAGAAAAAGTTGTATGTTGCAAAGCCCTGCGTAAGAAATTTTCATACGCAGGGCTTTGCTACATTTCTTACGCAGATGTTTCTGGTCTGCGCTCAGTTGAGTTTCCAATCACTTTAAAAACTTGTAACTGGAACAAAACAATTGTTGCCTCGAGATTAAGATGTAACAGAAAATGCTTCCAACAAAAAATTAATAAATTAGAGCTATTTCTGTGCAAAACTACCACCAAGTCATATTAGTTTTCAAACAACACAATAAATTCTGCACAATGGAAATTATCAGCAGAGCTGGTATTTGAATAATACTAATAAAAAAAGTAATACTAATAGTAGTACCATATCCGTACAAATTGTATGCCAAAGACATATTACCTGAGGAGTGTAACGCATCCTCGAGACAAAGGTAACGTCAGGACTGGTTTTGACACACGAATTGGTTTGAACTGAAATTTGCATCCAAAACTGAGTGCACTTTCGCTGAAGAAAGACACTGATACAATGGGTCTCTCAAAAATATGAGGTGGATCAATGTGCGATACAATGCATCCTCCAGGCTTATAGTCATTGATAACTGCACTGTTGACAAAACCCACAGGAATGATGTTGGCATCACACAGGGGACCAATGACTAGCCTGTGAATCCAGTTTGGGATTTCATCCACATCACCTTTACTGTAAAGACGCTCATTTCCAGGTCCTCTCTTTGCCAACTGAGATCCATATGTGTACCCTTCACCAAAGAAATATTTGTTCCTTAAGGGAGCTCTGGTGATGGACAGAGAAATGGAAACAGCATGATGATTACTTGACTTCTGATTGATATTCACAAACACAGGAGAAGGGGAAAGAATCACAAGAGAATAATGAACACACAATTTAGATCTGGATGTCATTAGGTAGTCCAAACTGCCCTGCCAAAGGGGCGAAATCCCGTTTTGGCATAATTTTAGGCCAACATTACAAGGCTATTACTGCTGTGTATTTATGTGAAACAGCATGTATTCCACATCAGAATAAAGTTCAATCCTTCCTCTGAAGTCTGACAGAATGTACTTTCTTTTGTATTGTTTAATGTGTTAACTCATTCCCTACTGGGCCATTTTCCTCATTCTGACCAGCCCATTTTCACTGACCTTATTTTTCACCTCAGTTGATGCCACAAAATTTAGTGTAGCTCGTATGTTTTGACACCAAACCCCAAAGTGTTATATATCAAAATGAAGAGAAATAATACATCTTGCATGCAATGTTAGTCAAAAGTTATTTTGAAATGAACAGACAAAGATTAGGTTGTCAAAACAGAAAGTGCATTATGTAATTTTCATAATACAACACAAAAATTTTCAACTTACTGTTTGAAGATCTCAAAGACTGCTAATCCAATATGCATGAAATTTTCACAGGTCACTTATAATCCAATTGTCTTTAGGTCATGAAAATTTCAAATAAATACGATGAAAAATAAAAAAATTACATCACAAGAAAAAAAATGTAGTAAAACTGAAAAAAATGCTAAAAAATTGCTTTTTCCACTTCAGTAGATCTAGATCTAGACCTCTGTTGCCAGTAGTTGTACTAGATCTAGTACTGGCAGCCCCTGCTGTTCTTTTTCCTCCAGTTCCAGGTCTATTCATAGGGCCTTTCCCCTTACCAGCACACTGTTGCTGAGTGCCACGCCCATTTTCCAGATTACCATCACTCTCCTCACTACTACTTGAGTTATACTCGTCACCACTGCTTTCACCACCGTCTGTATCTGACTCAGATAACACTGATGGTTCGTCTACATCGTCCTCAGTGCCATTTATCCACGAATCCAGCATTCCCATAGCTTTCTTAGCACAATAACGCTTGGGTGGGCGTTCCCCTGATGGCCCTGGCTCCATTTTACTGAACTTACAAACTTTGAAGTAAATGCTGCTCAAAAACAGTCGTTCGTATGCCTTTCTTTCGCGCTAAAGCCTGACTAACGCTTTCAAACGAGGAACAGGAAGTCACTCTTCAATTTCAAAAGATAGGAAAGATTGATAGAAATAGTGGTTTGGAAATATTGGATTAGACAGGCACCGTATTTCTTGAGCCGCAAAACGCGGCTCACGGTCCTGGCGGGTGAGAATCCTGAGCCGCAAAATGCGGCTCGCGGTAGGGAATGAGTTAAGCTGTGTGTTTTCATAGCTTGAACAGGACATAGTCTTGCCGTTTTCGCACTGAGCTGCGCATACCGAATTGACCCCCTCGTAACAAAGGGTCGCAGCGCGTCGCGCCGATGTAGCGCACGTGTTTGAAAATAACTCACATAGAGAAAGCCAGATAAATGAGGTTTAATTCAATGTATTTTTCATTCTGTTTTTAAGTTGAACTTCCTTTACAAATCGTTTGTTGAAAAGTTTGTTGATCGAGAAACTGGTGGAAACTTTATAATAGATCAGGATCAAAATTATACGCAAATGAACCACAGCCTTTGTATTTTCAGGGTGTATCAAAATTAGACTTAGGGCATGTTTCGACGCCAAGCGCCGACGGTTTTTATACTTATAGGCCCACCCAATGCTTAATTTTGTTACCCTTTTCTGACACTCAGTGCTAAGTCAATGGCGACACAGATGACCTAATTTTCAATTAAAAAAAAATAAAAACATTATTTTTGTCTCCCTTGTAATTGTAAGAATTCACACAAAATTGACGTCGGATGAAGTTTGATGATTAAAAATAGTAAAATAAGATGCTTGTACTGTATTTGTACCCCTCGAAAAAAATTGAGCGTGATGTACACCCCCTTGACTTGGAAACTGATAATTTTTAATGCTGTGGCTCAATAAACAGTCATTTTATGGGCGGTCAAAGTTGGACTATTGTGCAATCTGCAAAAGGTAGCAAATACGAGGTGTTTTTCACTAATGGAAATGCCATAACTTTCAAAACAGCTTTGGTATCAAAATTCTTAGAAAAGCAAGCTCCATCAGATTAGACAATAACTGGTGAGCTCTGATAAGAAGTAAAAATCAGTTTGGACTACCTAATGTCATTGTCATACGTTTTTTTTGTGAAGAAATTAAGTTGCTCATGCTTTCTTATTTTCTGCACATATTGAACTCCAAAGATGCACAACATTCTCTCTGTATGAACATATTTTTTATAATATATTATAATAATATTGGGAGGAGTTCCGTATGCGTTACATGTAATTTTTACCGTTATTAAGTAAAGCTCACTGTTACACATTGTTCCCAACCTTATGACCAATTATCACTTCATATTCACAATAACACTTGTAACATACTTGCTAAGAAAAATAGTATAATCCAAGAAAAAAGTCTGAAGTGAGACAAAATCCGAAAACAGCTGCCATTTTGAAACTTACTGGGGAGAGGTCACAGTAACAGAATTTACCAAAAAGCGCGGCTGGCGAAGGTTTACTGAAACAAAACTTGATATAGTGTTCACGAATTTAAACTCACAACACATGGAATGGTCAGATGGACCTGGGGGCGTGAGGGTCTAGTCAGTTTGTATCAATGGGCGGTAGTCAGATTGACTAATCGGGCGAAAAGGGCTGGGGTAGCCATTGGCGATCGACGTACACACAAGTAGGCCTTCATTAGATCAGATCATGCAATCTCCGAGCAGCTGAAATCGGATTGTTTCGCTACTAAGCCGATTCATAATTTTTTCAAACTATGCATATTAACAAGGTCGGTAACTTTCCGTAATTTAGGTCAAGGTACTGACTGTGAGTATAAGTAAATTTTTACCGACAATCTGTTAACTCACCTGCGTGGCGAAATGGTTAAGACATGTGATTCAGGAGCAAAAGGGTGTGGGTGCGGATCCGAGCATTGTCATGATTTATGATTATTATGTATGTGTTCTCTTTCAGATGCTTTTAGCGCAGAGAAATCGAGATGAAATGGAAGCAAGATAGAGAGGGGAGAGAGACACATAAGAGAAAACGAAAAATGACGTGAATTATTTATTGCTATTTCTTTATTAACCCCCCAAAAATACCTAGCCCCCTTTTTTTTTCAACCCCCTCAAAATAAACCCTCTTTAGCATGTAACGCATTCGGAACTCCTTCCATAATATTTGACTTGCAATTTGTTTCGCCAACAATCAATGAATTTTAGATGTTTTGCTTTTCAGTTAGGCCTATGTCATAGATTTCCCCATTCACAAATTTCAGACTGATTTATACCTCTTCTTACCTGCCAAAATTAGTTCAAAATTGAGTAAATTTGAATCTTTCTGCACAAGAAAAGTTTGTGTTGTTAAATTCATGTTTCTCGCTTCTGCTTTGAGGGAGTTACAGACCAAACACAAATATTAACGTAAAAACTGTGAAGTTTTTGTATTCTTTTGCTGCTGTCTTACCTGTCTACAGTGTGCTCTTTATATAGACCTAAGTCACTGAGTTTTACAACTTTGTCAATCTTCTTTTCGATGGATTTGCACTGCTCTTCAGTGAAAAGCCGACTTTGTTGTATTCCTGATTTGACTTTCTGCAGCTCTTCCTCACGTTCTTCAGTGTTGTAGTCATCATATTTCGACCTTGGAATGCTTTTGCCCGGACCATGATCTGCATGATTTGGTTTATGTTTAGAACCCGCTTTCTTGCCATATTCTTTCGTACGATGATGAGTTGAGTTGTGAAGCTTTACTCTCAGGTCCGTGACAGATTCGGTCGCCATGATTGACTTTGAATCATTTGTCAACTCCAATGCAAAAAGAGTTCCACTGATGGAGTAAAATTGTGTCATGTATGGCTTTCGTGTTTCAAAACACGAGAATGACACGTTCTGTGCAGGGCAAGGTGATACCACTGGTCCACTGCGGCCTTCGTGTCAGTAATCTGATTCGGCAGAAGGAGCTGTTTATTAAAGTAATCAAAAATCCCCCCCCCCCAAAAAAAAGATCATCAGTGAATTACGCTAAAGTTATTGACGACCCGAGGCCATTCGCCTGAAGTATAAGCTGAATATAGAAAAAACAAACATGTACTCCAACTCCACTACATGTACCACCATTAAATCAGACTGTCATGTCGACACATACCACTGAGTTAGGTGGTGAATGAGCTACGGTTTCTTGTCAATGGCTTATGACAAGGCTATACCGACCCCATATTAGTGTGCCAGTTCTCTTGTTTATTTTTAAGCGGCGAAAAAAAAAACATTCCACGATCCTTTCAAACAATGTAAAATAACATAGGCTACAGTGTATTTGTCGCCATACGGCAGAAGGCGTAAAAATAAATTTAACAAAACGGCATGACGTGGATTTTGCAAAACTCTTCTTTCTCAGACCCAAGGACATTATTTTTTACAGTTAGGTTGTTTTGTTGTTGTTGTTGTTGTTTGAAAATTGGAAAAAATATACATGCATTTGAGAGTGAATGATGAGAAAGAATGAGGTTAAAGAGAGATCCACCAACGCAACCTCCTGCTCAGAGGTCAGTGCCAGCAAATTCCTCAGTCAGACATCACATAACTTGGATGTCAGATCGATTCTCATGGCCTTACTTAATTCAAGCCTGATGGCTGTCTTTTTTTTTTTTTTAACTTCTACAGTCAGTCATGCGCACATGAATGTGGCGCTTTAGTTTGATATTTGTTGACTTTCACGTAGGCCTATTGGTTCTTTTGCAAACATTCGATGGCACAATTAATTTGATCAGATATGATTTTGCAGAGGAATCGTCTTAACATCCCATTAGGCCTATCAAGACACGTACATAAACAAGCGTACTCCCGCACTTACAAACACATTTTCACTCCATTTTAACTTTTCCCCAGCTCACAGACAGTTCAGGGCAGCGGTTTTCAACCTTGTTCAGGCAATCGCCCCTTGGGCCCCAAATTTTCTGCCCCCCCCCTCCTCACCTTACCCGTACCCTAAGATGCAGCCAAGGGTGCACAGATTAGACATAATTACATTATAAGGTTTTCGATGCTTTTTTAGCGACCCTTGATTTACTGATTATTGAGATATGAGCGAAAATAGAAACTAATTATATATTATCCTTCATCAAAAATGCATCAACAACTGGCTGTTCCAGTTCATAAAATCCATCATGTAACAAAAATGTAGCCTACTGTTAACATGTCGGTGACTTTCCCGTGGTTGGTGCACTGTGGTCAGTTGTATAGTGTCGGTGTTTGTGAAAAGCAAAGCGCAGATCGCCCTGTGCACGACTTAACCAAGTAGAGGGAAGTGAACGAGTCGCCCCCGTTTTCCATAAATCCCGCTCGGGGGAGAAAGACGACAGGATATAGCCTATTTAACTTTGCCTTAAACTGGATTGTCTTGTTAAATTCACTTCTTTCAAATGGCAAAAATTTGTAACACACAGGCAGCTTCTGTGTTCTCTCTCCAGGCTGGCAGTCTTACTGATTACACACACACACACACACACACACACACACAAAAAACAATTCAATTTCGTGATCCGCACTGATTCAAGCAGCTCCAGAAAGCATCAGTTACTTATTGATAGGCAGCGGACCCAGAGAAGAAGTCGCTCAAGTCTTCAAATTTCTCAATATGGACGACGAGAAGGCCAGAAACCTCCATTTTTATGAATTCTATGAAGCTCTGATGCCGTCCTATCGTTGGCAGGTGCTCTATAATCTGTTGCAAGTGAAATTATATTGGTCATCGTATGGCTTTGTCTCTAAAGTAATCCGTCACCTTCTACCATTTAGATCAACTGCAAATTTGCTGAATGGTCAAGCAAATTGAACAGCATGTCCTTGACAGGATTTTTTGTTCTAATGGGCATAAATAATGTGTTTTTACACTAAAAGTAAGCGAAATTATTGTCCAGAAATCGTGCAAAAATGTAACTCCAAGTTGGGACAACATTCATTTGCCCCCTCTTCGTAGTTTTCGCCCTTGTTGTCACTTTCATCCCCATGAGACTCAAAATCGCCCCCGTTGAGAATCACTGGTTCGGAATAACATGTTATCTTCCTTCTGCAGGTTCGTTTTTTTTTCCCTTCTTCTGTCGCTTGCCCTCCGTCTTTCCCCATTAATTTATGTCCTGCTCTCGCCCTTAATTAAAATTTTCGTATTCTCCCGGCTTATTTTACGCCGTTGTCACCTCTTTGGAACAGACGTGGACAACCAGAAGCAGACGAGTTTCAGATCTACATCATACCATCTTCCCGTTGTCGCTGCCCCTCCTCTCTCTTATGCCGTTTCCTCACTCCTCTTTTTTTTTTTTTAATAAGAATCAGTCAAGGACTACTATACAGTAGTCCTTGGAATCAGTGCTTTCGTGCTTTGTGCATCAAGTCTCAAGGTAATAGAAGAAAAACAAAGACTTCTGATGTCTGCTTAAATTGTGATGCAAATTTTAATTGAAAATCAGTAGCTGAAAACTGTAAAAAGAATATCCAAGGGCACAATATTATAAAAACCACAGAAAAACTGTGGGGTCCCAGCAATGCTATAAGCAACGTCAAAATTAGGCAAAAAGAATAAGTTGTATGTAGCAAAGCCCCACGTAAGAAATAATACCCAAACGATACAATGCAAACTGAAGTAAAAGAAAAGACAGAAAATGTTTGATATTTCGGTTATCGCCTTTATCAAGGAAAAAAAAAGAAAAAACAGATAAAACAATCGCACAATACAAGATTTCAATAGGAAATGTATAGATCTGGAATCTGAATAGACTTTTTATGTTTACTAATCTGTGAGTTCTTGCTTGGTCAGCAGCACAAAAGCACGCCTGCCAATGTATGGAAGCTGGAAATGACCAAGGGCACAGTGTGAAATCAAGTCATTTATGTCAGTAATAATTACATTCTGCTTGAACTAACATTTCAAGCTGCAAACTACAGGATATATAATATATTCTAAAGCCTTAAGAAATGAAAACGGCTGTCTTGGAATCTACCTCAAGTGAAAGGAGACTCTGAAACCACCAATACACAACCAATTTTATCATCAAACTTGTTGTCAATTGATGCTTGTACGCCAATCTGATGGTCTAGGAGCATGCTTGCCTGACAATTGGTTGCATGAAATCATAACAACCTGACTTTTTTGTGTAAGCATCACCTTGAACATGCCATGTTTGAAAGTGTGGCTGACAAACACTGAAGCCCCACATCTACCATCCCTCTATATTGATGCTAAAAAATGTTGTCCGACAGAAGTTCCACACTATCTTGTGTGCCATTCCTAAATCAATGGAGTAACTCTCTCAAATAATTCGAAACATTTTACCATGAAGGTTAGTTCCTCTGTCCTAAGGTAATTTTCCAAATGGTCTGGAAATTGCTGAAGTTCTTCTAGCAAATTAGCTTGAAGTTTACTTAGGAAGAGGAATCCCTTCTCAAAAGCCATTCCTTGCTCCACAAAATTCACTTTGAGAATGTTCTATTTCTTCTAATCCTCAATCACAAGATAAATTGTACACTTTTAATATTTCAAATCAAATGTGAAAGGAATGTCAACAATAGGAATACATTAAGTATGAAGTCCACAGCAGTAACAGTGAAATTACATGGAATATCATTTTGGCAATTAAAGAAAAAAAAGTATACAAAATAATGATTGATTTAAAAATATATTAAAATTTAGCATGAAATAAGTTGGCATAATAATGATCACATTTGTCCAATAAGAAAATTGTCACTTTGAGCCGCTAAATATAAGACATGTGTAGGACCCAATTTTGCTGCTTTCTGCCAATTTCATAGCAGATGTCCACACATCGTTCAATTTCAGGACGTTCCGAAAATTTTATGTCAGTTTGTCATGCTCACCGGGGAAAGTGTTATTGGAATCTCACAACATCAAGACATCTCTGGTTACAGACATGAAGGTATGATCTTGAAGAAGCAGAGTCAAATCCTGGTGAGTTAAACAAACAACACTTCTAATATGTGAAAAACATGCACCCATACTACAGAGCCGGGTATCCTTGATCTTCGAAGGCTGAATGATCTGGCCTGTCACCATCAATTCCCATGTGCAGTTTTCAGAGGGACCACCAGTAGACTATCATCCAATATAAGTCCATACGCTGGAAACACTAAGGTTGATGGGGAAAGGGAATGGTCATATCCATGAACGTTGCCTCAGTGAGAAAATGTGTTGCTTGAGTAAGAACACAGGGGAACGATGTGTCCTTCACACAAATGTCAATTGTGAGAAAGTGTTTTATGATTTAACTTTCATCTCATTTTTTATTCACATGATTTACAGACTTTCCACATATTGTGCAAACTTTGAATTAGAAGAATTGTCTTTCTGTTTATATATGTACACAATGTACATGTATTACCGGCATGGAGATCACTGCCGAGAAGACAAAGCTCATTACAAACAGTGCCCAGCCAATCACTACCAAGATCACAGTCAGTGGAAAAGAACTTGAGACTGTTGATCACTTCAAGTACCTTGGAGCCATTATTAGTGAAGAAGGTTCAAAGACCGAAATCCTCGCAAGAGCTGCACAAACAGCAGTAGCAAGGGCCCATCTGGAGAGACTGAAACATCTCTCTCAGGTCCAAGGTCAAGCTATTGCATGCACTGGTGATCTCCATTCTCCTGTATGCATGCGAATCCTGGACACTGAATGCAGATCTGCAAAGGAGGATCCAGGCAGTGGAGATGAGATGCCTCAGAAGACTTCTTGGCATCTCATACATGGACCACATCACCAACGAAGAAGTCCAACAAACCATCACCCAACAAGTAAGGCACTATGAAGGCCTGCTGACCACAGTTAAGAAGAGGAAGCTCAGATGGTATGGCCATGTGACAAGATCAGATGGGCTCTCCAAAACCACACTACAAGGAACAGTACAAGGGAAGAATAGGCGACGCAGGCCGAGGCAGAAATGGGCAGACAACATCGTTGAATGGACCAAGATGAGCTTTCCCACAACCCAGGCACTCGCCCATAATCGCCACAAGTAGAGCCAGCTGGTGCAGGGTTCGTCAGTGCAGCACCCCTACGACAATGGCGGGTGATGCGATCAGTGACAGTGATTACCAGTTTTATCCCTTTATGAAAATTTGTGGTAATGTTGCTATTAATGGGTTGTCCAAACTGCCCCGATAAAGGGGCGAAATCCAGTTTTGGCATAATTTTAGGCCGACATTACAAGGCTATTACTGCTGTGTATTTATGTGAAACTCCATGTATCCTACATCAAAATAAAGTTCAACCCTTCCTCTGACAAAATATACTTTCTTTTGTATTGTTTAATGTGTTTAGCTGTGTGTTTTTATTGCTTGAACAGGACATAGTCTTGCCGTTTTCGCTCGGAGCTGCGCGTACCAAACTGACCCCCTCATAACAAAGGGTAGCAAATCGTCGCGCCGATGTAGCGCATGTGTTTGAAAATAACTCACACAGAAAGAGGTTTAATTAAATGTATTTTTCATTGTGTTTTAAGTTGAAATTCCTTTGAAAATCATTTGTTGAAAAGTTTGTAGACCGAGAAACTAGTGGAAACTTTTATAGATCAGGATCAAAATTATACTCAAATAAACCTCAGCCTTTATATTATAAGGGGGTGCCAAGATCTGACATGGGCAAACTGTTTTTAGACACCCACCCAATGCTTGATTTTGTCACTTTTGTCCGACACTCAGTGCTAAGTCAATGGTGACACAGCTGACCTCCTTTTCAATTAAAAAAAAACAAAACATTATTTTTGTCTTCCCCGTAAGAGTTCGCCACAAAAATGATGTCGGATGAAGTTTGCTGAAGACTAAAAAAAGTAAAATGAGATGCTTGTATTATGTTTGTACCCCTCAAAAAAAAATTAAGCGTAACGTACACCCCCTTGACTTGGACACTGAGAATTTTTAATGCAGTCACTCAATAAACCGTCATTTTATGGGCGGTCAAAGTTTGACTATCGTGCAATTTGCAAAAGGTAGCAAATTCGAGGTGTGTTTTTTCACTTTTGAAAATGCCATAACTTTCATAACTTTTAAGACAGAATAAAATTTGGTATAAAAATTTTTGGAAAAGCAAACTCCATCCGATTAGATAATAACTCGTGAGATATGATAAAAAGTAAAAATCAGTTTGGACTACCTACTAATTATTATTAATTAAATTGTAGCCTTCCTGTTTTCAAAGTACTATTTCTTCCATATCTGACAGTGCAATTAAATTGTTGATTTTCTGTTTTCAAAATACTATTTTTTCCATATTTGACATTGTAATTAAATTGTTGATTTCCTGTTTTTCCCACCATGAAATTGGCAAATGCCCTAAAATTGGGTCCTACATGTAAAACTGAGTTACAACTTACATACAGGGCAGTAGCAGGCAATTTCAAAGTGTTCAGCCAATATTATGTCAGATGTGTCAAATCGGCTGCAAAACTGGCACAGCACCATGCTACTGGGTCCTACCATACAATTTGGTCTTACAAATGTATTTCGTATAAATAAACACATGCGAAACACAAGCCAAAGGCCTATAAATATAGCACTTGAATTAGGCCATGATATGTATAAATGCATGAAAACAGAGGCAAAGGCCTATGGTATATATTGCATCTGACTTAACCCTCGCCCTGTGGGAGGCCACTACATTGGCCTCCCCGCGCAACATGCGAGACACACGAGGCCAATATTGTGCCCTACATTTTGCAAACTGGGTCCTGCGAGAGGCCAATATATTGTATAGCAAGGCTGCTCCTCGTGTTTTGTTTATTCAGTTGCCGCGACTTCATTTTTTGCGTTTTTTTTTCCACACTATTTTCGCTTGTTTATCTATCCTGTCACCCCTACTATGTCTAACAGAATGGTATCGTCCGATTACATTTATTACGATGCAACTATTCCTCATATAATACATGTAGTACTGACGGTCTGAAGTTTGAACTGAGGAAAATCTTGGGTAAACTTTTACTTTGCTGCTGGTTGTCATCTACATGTGAAATGAGGAGAAAGCGGCTATCTGCATATTTGAGAAACTGTTCTATGTCTGTAATGATGAATTCCGATGTAATGCTAGGGCATGCTACATAAGGGCGTCTGTCAGTAGGTTTTTCATCAGGGGAAACTGGGAGAAAATGACCGACTTTGTTGTTGGTCGTTATATGTATTTGATGTGGTAATCAGAGAGATATTGTGTTGCTTTGATTAAACCGCTTTTCAGTACATGTATTATTGTGCTCTACAATCTGGAAATCAAATCTCTTGCTAAAGGTGTGCTAAGAAAACTAACACCATAGCACGTGGAACCTTTACATAGTTCAGGGGGAGAAGGCAATGGCATGATACATGTGGTTAGTAAATTAAGTGCCTGGCTTAAAAAATAACTTGTTCATCGAATGGCCTGACTTAAGGACAAAACAAGTGCAGAGCTCTTGGGAAAAGGATAAAATGTGTATTAAACGGCATGTAAATGCAGAAAGTTCTTGATTATGGGCCTTCTATTTAACAATTGAACTTATTGCGTCTCATCACAAGTAGTTTATCCAAAGATCATAGGAGTCCCTTAGGATTCATCCACCACTACTATTGTTATTACGTCCTAAAGTAAACATGATACACGTGTTCACAAGGACCTGATTGACCCGACCAAAGAGGTTATTGGCAACACGCGAACGATCTGCTGACTGGCCGCTGGCTGTCCCTGCACAGGGCATTATGTGGACAAGTTCACCCAGCATGGGACGAGGGTTAAGACATGATTTGAATAAATTTAGTGGAACCTGCTTATTGGCCACGCGGCCCGAAACAAAAGCACGGCCCTTATGATATCAATCCTTCAAGGAAAGACAGAAACAAAGAGAAAACAAGGAAGACCACCCATTACATATCACGATAACATCAAGAAAGTCAGCCAGCTGGAAATAAGTGAACTAACTAGGAAAGCTAAGGACAGGATTGGGTGGAGGAGATTTTGTCGTGACATCCACTGTAGCAGCTAACATCGATGACGATGAAGCCGACAGGTGACAGGTGAGGTGAGGCTTAAACCAAAAGCAGATTTAATAAGAAATATCTCTTTATCTGAAAGATCTCCATAGACCTGCCATAATCCTTCTTCATTCCTTGTATTTGTAAGTTTATGTCTGACTACACGTAAAGAAAATCATGTAAGTCCCTTTGAACTGAAAGACTCTTATTTACTTCGCTGAAAGTGAGTGCAGGCTCAAAATTGTACTGCCTTTGAATTGAAAGAAAAATGTCTAAACATGTCAATTTCATGCCAATCTACTAGTTAGCGCAGCGGGGCAGCAAGGAAGACGACTTAGTGTGATTAAACTAGCTTATGAGGACACCAGACAGAAAGGTGCCACCCATAGTAGAGCAGTGTTCCATATTTTTTTCTTATTGGTTACTCTCTTCTCTTCACACTTACACCCTTCCCTGGTCTGTTGCAAATGTACCCTACACATCACACAGGCTGCAATACATTCACTAACAGTGCTTTTCAAGCATTTCAAATACATAATACTCAATACAACTGATCGATCACCATCTGCTGTTTTGGCAGCCCTTTCCAGCTATCTGCATAAGGATGCATCTCATTGACACACACACATACACATACAAAAGAACAAAATTGGAGATCTGTTTGTTGTTAATAAAGTAAAATTACCTAGGCGTCTGGTATTATTTCTCTTTAAGAGATTTAAATCAATGAAACTTGTGAATGTGATCTTAAGCCAGCTACTCTTTATCCAATACACTATTAATGCGAAATACAACTGTTGGTCCCCTGAATTTCAGCTTAAGCAGGTTTTGCTGTATGATGAAAAAAAAAAGCATCTGAGCATTATTATATTATATTATTGCACCATAATTATAATATCCCACAGTAAAATATATATACATAAACTGCTTTAAAAAAGATTGTTAGTCACATTTTGATGGTATTTGTAATAAATTACCTCTCTTGTATATATATACGTATCCCCATTAAAATTATTTGGAAATGATGTAATTTCTTTTCTTTGGACTTATACAGATTGTAGGGGAATATTCTTTGACCCCATAAATGGCGCAAGTGTGTTTTGCACAACTGTAGATGACATCTATTTTTTGCCAATATGAACTTCTTGGAAGAATTTTATTTTTTCTGCTAAGTGGGAGTGCAATATTTCAAAAATTTATTCATGTATACTGAACTAAAAATGAATGGATGACAAAGAATGCAACTCAAGTAAAACACGATTTCCTCCTCAACTGTAAAACAAGCTCCTTCTCACTTGTGCAGTTTCAGGGCATGACCAGCATATTGTTAATTATCTTTAAACAATTTTCTCCACATATTAGCAGATAAACAAGTCCTCAATAACTAAAACATTTGGTATTGCAGTATTGAAAGATTCTTCATCAATACTTTGTTTTTGTTTTTGTGTGTTGCAAATTTGTAATTGTCGGGTCATTTCAATGTTTGTTGTTTTTTTTTACGATAAAATAGAATTTCAACAATATTTGTTGAAAACGTCAAGCAAGAATTAGGTGTTTTAGCTGATTTGAAACTGGAGTCAGATATGTCTGACACACAGTCCAAACCAAATATGGTCTAAAGCTGATTTTTCATGTTTGTTTATCTGTCTTTTCCAGAAAAATATTGGTTTTTTATTCTGCTTAACATTACTGAAACAGCTAGTACTACTTCTAAATTACACTCAAATCACTCTGCATGCTACTAGAAGATCTCTGTGTTTGTTTCTTCCTCAAGTGTCCGATTTTGGCATACATTTTTGAGATCACTACGAATTCAGGACCATTATCAACATATTCACTGAGTATTTTTGAAATGAATATAGCTTAAAAATTCTTGGAAAGTGATTTGGATTTGTCATTGACATTGTCAGAAAGACCATGTAAAAAAACAAAAAAACCAAGAGTAATGGCAACAAGAGGAATGTCATTATCATTTCAACAGTTGTTTTATACAATTCACTTTTGTGACTCTAATTTAGTCCAAGTGTTTTTTGGGGTTGTTTTTTTTGTTTCAATATTTGAGAAATTTTCTGTTTTTCTGTTTTGTTATCTTCATTTGATCTTACATATATTAATACATTTGGAAGACTGAAAATTAACACTACAATACATGTACACATAAAAACACAGGCCTAAAAATAGGTATTTTCAGCCATGGAAATAGATCAAGGACGGAATGAGGAATTGGTTTAAAGAATCCTATTCTGGCTACCCTGATTTGTCCGAGATCATTTAGTTTCACTACTTTTCCAAAGTGTAAAACACAACCAGCTCTAATTTCTAATTTCTTCATTCCAACTGATTTAAAAAAAAAAAAAAAAAAAAATTCTGTCCAGGATCATGTCACAATCACTGACACACTCATATGCTTTCACAGAAATATATTCGGTACGGGCAACCTTCAATTCTTGATGTTAGTAAGCTTTAACACCCATGCCCACTGACAAGGCATGTCACGCAAATTTATGTTGGGCATCGTAACATCTATTCCGCTTGTCTTGCCTGGTTTCCACTGAAATGCTGGCCCTTTATATCCAACAAGGGTTATCACTGTATTTCCTGATGGCACTGGACCTCCAAGTGAAAGCTCAGATGTTGTTGGCCAGTTCAACAACATTGCATACACGATGGCTGGTTTAGTTTTGTTGTTTTGGGTGTACCTGTCCAAATACAATATGTCAGTGGTTGTTTACTGCTATAATTATTAATTAAACGAGATTCAAATTGAAGTTTAATTCTAATTTCATGAGTCACCCTGAGTAGGAATAACATGAGATCTCTTGCGCATGCTCACAAGTCATCTTTAAATCCACTGAAGAGATTGAACTCTCAACTACTCAATTACTGGGTCTGGGAGGGAAGGGCATGTTATTCCTACTCAGGGTGACTCATGAAATTAGAATTAAACTTCAATTTGAATCTCGTTTAATTAATAATTTCATTCGTCACCCCTCGTGTACGGAATAACACGAGACCTTTAAAGAAAAGAGTTCAATCTCTAATTTCTTCAGACTTACAATTACACTTAGTATCCATGAGGTATGTATCTATTTACTTACATACCTTAATCAGTCTGATCCCCCAGAACTGCCTCAGCAAACCTGTGTTTGACCTCAATTGGTTTGCTGTAGAATTTTGCCACTGTACTGGCTCTTCTCCAGCCCACTGAAGACATGATGGTGGCTAGAGAAACTTGTCTCTCCATCGCCTTACTGGTCGATGCAGCTCGTACTGAATGAGCTTTGAAAAACTCCAAATTAATTCCTGATAGTTCCATTATTTCTCGAGTCCATCTTCCCAATGTGTCTCGCGTAATTGGGAGAAATGGTTTCTTAAAGCTGAGAAATAATTGCTCATGTTTCCTATTCACATGTTCTTTGAATATATGCTTGCACAAAAGTAGTAACACATAAAGCTTCTTCACTGAATTTGAGAAACTCCATATCTGAAACATGAAATCTACTAGTTGTAGTCTTTGTTAAATTTGGAACTTTGATTTTTATGCAGTCTTCTGTTATTTCAATGTCATTTCTTCTAATATTCACAACACTCTGTCCTCTTCGACCAGACAATAGAAGAATAAGAACAGCAGTTTTTTGTGTAAGTTGTTTCAACGAAATCTTATTTGGTGGATGCCAGGTCCTTAACAAATCAAACACCTTGTTTACATCCCATGTCGATGAATATCGAGGCAGACTAGGCCTCAAATTGAAAATACCTTTCATGTATTTTTTCAATATATTCTCATTTACCATATTCCTATTGGTAATGAGGTTTAGCACAGCACTTTTTGCCACATTAATTGAAGAATATGCTTTTCCTTCCTTAAAAAGCATAGTACAAAATTCAATTATTTCATGTTCATGACCTGAAAGGGGATCCTTTTCCCTTTGACTGCAAAAATCCAACCAGCGTTTGGTAAATGATTCATAGTTCTTGACTGTGCCCTTTCGCCAAGCCGATGTGATAATGGTAACAGCATCTTCTGATAGTCCTTGTTTTTTGAAATTTTCCCTGATAATCTGCAAACAATTAGATGAAGATTTTTTGATAAAGGGTGAATCAGATTAGGATGCACAGGATTTTGTAAACCAGATTTGTTGCACTGAAACACCAAGGGATCTTCTATTAGCAAATTCAGCATTTTAGGAAACCATATTTGTGTTTGCCACAATGGAGCCACTAACACAATTTCTGCCAAATCAGTTTCTAGTTTCTGCAAAATTGATGGAATAAGACAGAATGGAGGGAAGCAATAGCTTAACTCAAAGTCCCATTTGACGTGAAATGCATTCACTGCCCAGGCTAGAGGATCCGGTTTCCAGCCTATAAATTTAGAAACTTTGAAATTTAAGCGAGATGCAAACAGGTCGATGTCGAATTTTCCAAATCTGCTCTCAATTTTTTGGAAAATATTTTCATTTAAAGACCATTCAAGGTTGTCATTTTGTTTTCAAGAAGCCCTATCTGCTTCCACATTGTCTTGTCCAGCTATATGAGAAATTGTTACAAAAATTTCTTTTTCCTTACACCACATCCAAATTTCTCTCACAAGACTATTGATGGCTTTCTTAGTACTTCCCATCTTATTCATTGATGCCACTGCTGTACTGCTATCTGAGTAAATTTGAAAGTGCACATTATTCAAGTCCTTGCAAAGAGATAGTAGACAAAACTTGATTGCTATCAATTCTAAACAATTTATATGAGGTCCCTTTTCATCATCTGACCACATCCCTTCAGTGGTTACCTTTTGTTGTTCATCATACACACCCCAGCCAGTGACTGATGCATCTGATTTAAATCTGAATGTTACGACTTTTTGTCTGATGGGTTTCGGAAACTTATTTGCATTATTCATCCACCAAATTATGTCCTCTTTCAAGCTATTGTCTGTAATCTTGATATAAGTAGAGTAATCTCCTTTGGATTCTTCCAGTTTTTCATTTCTGAATATTTCAAGTCTCTTATAAAATAAAGGCGCATACATGTTGCCAGCCTCCAGAGCAACAAAACTGCCAATAAGCTCTGACAATTTAGTAATAGTAATCCATTCCTTTCCTAAGACCTCAGAGCACAATTCTTGAATTTTAGTAATTCTCTTTGGGGTAGGCTGAACATTCATTTTAATGCTATTAATGCAAAAACCTAAAAATTCAATTTCATGGGAGCTTCCAAGAACAGATTTTGTTGCATTTATAGTAAATCCTGCTTCATCGAAAATCTTAATTGTCATTTCCACATTGGTCTTACTTTCCAGTACATTGTCACTTATCAGTAAGATGTCATCTATGTAGATGCTATTTGTGAGACCCTTACCTCTCAGATAAGCCAATAAAGGTTTCGTAATTTTAGTGAAGACCCTGGGTGCATCAGTATAACCTTGAGGTAATGAAGTAAATTCATACACTTCACCATTAAATAAGAATCTGAAATATCTCCTGCTATTTTCATCAATTGGAACTGAATAATAAGCATCTTGCAGATCTATTTTTGCAAATAGGCAATTTTCTCTAACAAGTTTTAGTGCTGATTTCAGGGTTTCCATTTTAAAGTGCACTTTCTCAACAAATGTAGTTAATTCCTTTAAATTGAGGATAGTTCTGAAAGAGCCATCTCTTTTTGGTCTAAGGAAAACATTGGTTACAAACTGAATTTGATCAAATTCTCGAATATTATCACAGGTATAAAACAGTTTCTTGATAATTCCTTTTTTCAATAAAGACTCAATTTCTTTTTCCAAAAAACTCCTTTCTTTTTTACTGAACTTAAATTCTCTCTTTATGATAGACTCTGACAAGTCATGTTCCAAACGAATATGAATTCCTTTTAGATAAACTAAAATTTCCTTATCTGAAGTCATAGCTGTCCAAAATTGAAATTGTTCTTTAATTTTGCCACCTTGAAAATTATCTGAATTATTTCTCAAATTTCTAAACTCTTCCGATGTGTTTACCTCAATATATTTTGCTTTCTCATTTAATTGTACTGGTTTCTCTGTCGATACTGCATCCCTTTCCCTTTCTTTCCGAACTTGCTTTTCTTCTTGAGACGGAAGTTGTTTGACCCCTGTTGTTTGGCTCTGTTTCCGCCTACATTGTTCCAAGGGGATTTCCAGTTTTTTTACTTTTTCATTTTATTTGTTAGCTTTTCTTCCTCCGAAATGTCCCTTATCTTTTGTGAAACATCTTTTCCTAACAGAAGTTCTGTGGTCTGTTCCTTTTCAGAATTGCCCATGAATGGTTTCCTGCATAAGGATCTGTATTCTTCTGCAATGCCAAACTGGATATTCTCCAATCTTCTGTAATTCAATTCAGAGTAGGAAGCAGAATGTAGCTTGATGCAGTCTTTCAACTTCTCTTCTAAAACTTTTAGATCTATTGGTTGCTTCTTTTTCTTCGCATTCCTGATGAGATCCAACATTTCAGCAGTTCTACATAAACCTTTGACTGTGAACATTTGTGTCTTTTGCAGTTTTTTGTCTTTTCCTTTCATGGCTAAAGTAAGATTTTTCCATGCATGTTGATTTGTTTTGGGCACGACCAAATTGTTGCAATTTTTGGGTCTTTTTATGTTTCCACACAATTGTTTAATTTTTGATTCATCCATGTCACTGCACAATCCTAAATCAATGATATGTGCTAGATTGCCCGAAATCTCTTCTCCCACATCTTCCTGCGTCTTAAAAAACGTTTCTAAACTTTCACTTTCCTCATCCTCCTTGTTATCATCCATCGAATCTTCTTCTGATTCAGATAACATGTCAAACAAAGATCCTTTTTCTTCATTGTCAGAAGAAATTTCACCTTCTTCCTCTTCCTCTAACCTAACATTTTGTTTCTGTCTCTTTATAATAGGCACTTTCTCACTGACACTTTTACTGCAACCACTGTCTTCATCTCCACCTCTTTTCCTTGTTTTGCTGACCTTTGTACTGTCATCTCCTTTAGATTTCCCTAGATCTACTCGATCATCTTTATCTACAGAGTCTTCAGACCCCGACTCTAAGCCTCGATCTTTCGAAGACGACGAAGTTTCTTTGCTTTCGAGTTTTGACTCGATATTAGTCAAACGCTGTGCCAGCATTCTTAAAGAAGATGCGAGATCGACATCCATCTCTTTTAAATTAGTTAGAGTTTTTTCATTTTGTTTGTTTTTTCCCTCATCTTCACCATATGTAGATCTACCACAATTCCCTTTCCTTATTGAATCTTCAACTTCTGGATTTAGGAATTCTGTAATAGAAGTTTGACTTTGACTGCTCTGCTGAGCCATTATGTCAACAATTGGGTCTGTCACTATGGAACATACAGAACAGAAACAAATTAATTACAAACCAGTGTCCAGATTCTAATACCATGTACCATAGAACCTACATATGAACCTAGATTTCTTCTAGTTATGGTAATAGGCATAGTAAAAACCAGCCCGGCCATAGAGTCTGACCCCAGACTGGATACTCTACTAGTTGGATCTAGAATTATTAGTTCTTCATTTAATTTAAGACTCTATATAGATTCTGCAAATCATATGCCAGATCTACTTTATGAAGCCTTGGTGAATTTGATTCTGATTGACATGAGAGGTAACTAGATCTAATGCGATGTCTAGTCCAGCAGCTACCTCACCTAACTGCCCAAAACAGAATCGTGAAAGATCTGGACCTCGTCCAACCTTCACTTCACCTTTAATTTGGCCCCTTATGCAAAGCATAATAAAGATCTAGACTCGCTTCGTTCCTAGATCCTAGCTCTACCTGTACTAGAGCCTAGTCATAAAATCTAAAACTATCACCATGTGATATATGAACATCGAGACTGTAATCTAGGTCGAGTGATCTAAAGCCAACAGCCATAACCGCAGCTCGTAGGGTAGGCCTACACGAATGTAGACAAACAAACCTTCCAGTTCTCACGTGTTCTCAACCAATGCACCGCAATTCATCGAATTCTGTATGAATTGCACCTAAAGTGGAAACAAACCACTACCAAACCATTTGTCCCATCTTCTCTATGGGAGAAACAGGTTTTACTCACAAAATTCCCCACAATTTCCGTGAAATCACAGATTTTTTCAGTAAGAATAAAAATGACTTGCAGCCATATTGAACGCAAGAGCGTGAATGACTTGTGTTATTCCGTACACGAGGGGTGACGAATGAAATTGTATGGACAATATTATATAGAAGTCTCCAATATACAACAGCTGAAGGTTAAACATATAATTAATATATAATGCAAATCTTCTGCACAATTCTGAATATGCCTCAACTAAAACTAAAAATGCAGTTTGATAAATCACTATTTTTTTCTGTAATGCTTTCTCCACACTTTTCAGTTGAGTTCTAAAACTAACTGGGTAGTCATCTCATGTCTGGCAAATGGTGTCATGTCTTTGATGACTTTTTTTATGAATATTCATAACAATAAATTGATGTTGTCAACCTACATAATGAATAGCAAAATTGACTAAACCCATATAATTGTCTGTCAACTGTTGGAACTTTGTTAAAGCTAGCCTCAAAGTTTGGTTTTAGCGAGGTTCTAAGAGTAGGTAGTCCAAACTGCCCCGCTAAAGGGGCGAAATCCCGTTTTGACATAATTTTAGGCCAACATTACAAGGCTATTACTGCTGTGTATTTATATGAAACGGCATGTATTCCACATCAAAATAAAGTTCAATCCTTCCTCTGAAAGAATGTATTTTCTTTTGTATTGTTTAGTGTGTTAAGCTATGTGTTTTTATAGCTTGAACAGGACATAGTCTTGCCGTTTTCGCTCTGAGCTGCACGTACCGAATTGACCCCCTCGTAACAAAGGGTCGCAGCGCGCCGCGCCGTTGTACCGCACGTGTTTGAAAATAACTCACACAGAAAGCCAGATAAATGAGGTTTAATTCAATGTATTTTTCATCCTGTTTTAAGTTGAAATTCCTTTAAAAATCGTTTGTTGAAAAATTTGTTGATCGGAAAACTGTTGGAAACTTTAATAGATCAGGATCAAAATTATACGCAAATGAACCTCAGCCTTTGAATTTTCAGGATGTGTCAAAATTAGATTTAGTACATGTTTCGGCGCAAAGCGCCGACTGTTTTTATAGACCCACCTAATGCTTAATTTCGTCACCTTTTTCTGACACTCAGTGCTAAGTCAATTACAATGCGGTTGACCTAATTTTCAATTTAAAAAAAATAAAAACATTATTTTTGTCTCCCTTGTAAGAGTTCACACAAAACGTTGGATGACGTTTGATGATTAAAAAAAGTAAAATAAGATGCTAGTACTGTATTTGTACCCCTCGAAAAAAACTGAGCGTAATGTACACCCCCTTGACTTGGAAACTGGTCATTTTTAATGCTGCGACTCAATAAACAGACATTTTATGGGCGGTCAAAGTTGGACTACAGTGCAATCTGCAAAAGGTAGCAAATTCGAGGTGTTTTTTCACTATTGAAAATGCCATAACTTTCAAACCCTTTAAGCCAGAATGACAAATTTGGTATCAAAATTCTTAGAAAAGCAAGCTCCATCAGATTAGACAATTATTGGTGAGTTGTGATAAAAAGTAAAAATCAGTTTGGACTACCTACTAAGAGCCAACCAACAACATATGTACTTCCTTTCATGACTGCAAGTGAATGAGACAGGATATGGGAGAGAAAGTAACTCACTTTCTTTTTGGTAGCCAAAATAAAATTATGCTGCCATCATTTCATGCTTGCAATAAAATGATAAGTACACTATAAAGTGGTCTGTGTTTTATCACATACCACACTCCGCTAGTGACAGTGTCATTTTGGAAAGTCCATGGTTTGCTACCATAGATGGCTTCTCCATTAACTTTGAGCCAAGCTCCCATCTGCAACAAGCGTTCTTGATAAATTGGACTGATTGTGCCATAAGAAGTTGGGCCAACATTCATCAGTAAATTTCCGTTGCAGCTGAAAGGTAAAATTGCACAATTGTAACATGAAGTGTCAAATTAATCCTTCTCTAATCAAAGGAAACATAAGAGGTATAAGGAAATAACTCACATTCAACTGCCATACAGGGCATTAGACACAGTTAAATTATGATGACTGAGTGATATTATATACCAAACACTCACACTAGCTGTGGTTTACAAAGAAAATCTCAAGCGAAAACACTGTCAAATTAAACTTAGGGGCCTACAAATACATTTCTCTATTTAGCAAAAAAGAATACAACAAAAAGGCACACCATTTTGTATTGCCTTAATAAGCCATGAAAAATTTCATTTCTAAGACAAAAAGCACCATTGTTCCTTGTTCCTAGGCATTGTCCATCCACTGCAGGATGTAGCCCTCCGACAATGACTTCCATTCCTTTCTGTCTGATGTTTTCCTCATCCATGTTGTTCCCCCCCCCCCCCCCCTCTTTTTAATATCATCCTGCCATCTTCTTCCTGGTCGTCCTCATGTTCTATTTTCATGTTCGTGGTTGCCATTCAGTGCATCGTTTTGTCCATCTATTGTCATGCATCCTTCCCACATGTCTGGCCCAATTCCACTTTTGTTGCAGTATGAATTTTACTCTGTCCATTAGCTTTGTTTATTTGTGTATTTCAGCATGAGCAATTTTATCTTGTAGTCTGATGTTAAGCATTCTTCTTTCCATTGCTCTCTGGTGGTTCTTAACCCATACCCTGCGCGCTACCCGTAAAGCCCGCTGCCCCGTCAGTTACCTTACTCACGGAGAATCTTATCTGGGGTCACTGACCCGTGCCGCTAGACGATGACCACATACGCTGTCCACGTGGTTCGGTTTTTATTGATCGGTATGAAAACATTCGCTGCTATGCCTTATCACGCTTGATAATGAATTAACCAGCAAAACCTTAGTCTGTCAGTCTCTAACCAATGATCTGACTCATGATTCCAAACTGACAGCTGTAGTTTTCATGAGAACGAAGCATGATAACTAGCCACGCCCTCCCAAGCCCTACACAAATGGTTTCATCCTGATTGACACATACTAATAAACCAATGTGGGCATTTGGGGCAAAGATTATTTCAGAGCTTGTTTCTGATTGGTTCTTAGATACAGACAACTCCAGATGGTGGTCAGCTTGTGAGAAAATGAGATAATATTGCAAATTTGTTGAGCAACAGTTCGCATGTCGATGTTACATCTTTTGAAAGTGTGGGGAGAGCCTTTGAAAGCTTAGTCTTTGTGATTCCGACCAGTGGTTCACTGGTTAACATGTCCATGTCACAATGCATTTGATTTAGAAGAGACACAGTGAACAATAACACGGTGGTTACGCCTCAAAAAGGTCAGTGACCCGACGCCTGAAAATAGGGCTTGCGCGTAACGCGGTCAGCTTGACCTGGGCGACTTTTACCGCCCGTGAGGCGTGAGCACTTGCAAGTCAATACCGACTATTGCCGCCCCGTGCAGGGTGAGGGTTAATTTGTCCGTAAGTTGTTTTGTAATCAACCATGTTTGGCAACCATAGGTAATTGTTGGAATAATGCACTGGTTGAATAATTGTCTCTTAAGGGACATTGGCAGTTCGAGGTCCATGAATATCTCTGTTTTTTCCAAAGCAGCTCAATGCTGCTCTTATTCTAGAGTCTATTTCAGTTTTTATGTTGCGTTCCATATGTATTGTCTGTTCTAGGTATTTATATTCCGTGACTTTTCATTGGTTTTGTTTTCAGTTATTACCTTTTCATCTGTCTCATAGTTTGTCATGTATTTTGTTTGTCTTTGTGGATTTTCAGGCCAATTTTCTTCCTCTGTTTATTTATTGTATTCAGGTTGGTTTCCATCTACTGGACATCCTCTGTGCAAAGTGCTACATCGTCCCCAAATCTCAGATTTTTCATACTCTTCATTTATGTTGATGCCATTTTCTGGGTTTGACATTTTAAATATTTCATAAATTGCTACTGTAAATAATTTTGGTGATATATGGTCTCCCTGTCTCTCTCCTCTTTCTATGGCAAACTTTTCTGACACATGGTTATCCATGTGGATTCTGACAGAGGCTTTTTGATATACATTTTGCAATACTTTTATGTAAACTTCGTTGATATTGATTTTTCGCAAGGCCTCAAAAACTGCAAAACGTTCATTGCAATCGAAGGCTTTTTCACAATCAATACAGCCCACACACAGTGATAGATTATATTCCTGAATTTTGTCTATTATCTGATTAACCCTTTGTGTGCCATGGCTTTTTTCCATGTTTGCCGATACAGGAAGGAAATAGTGGGGGAGATGAATGAAGACTGACTACAGCAACGTTTATGAATAGAAAGTCGACTTTCTTCCCACAACAAAATAGCTTAGCATTCTCATGTGCACCGATACATCGGTGATTGGCACAAATGTGATGAGTCTGGAAGAACCGATATATCAGTGATTGGTACACAAAGAGTTACAGGCCTGTAGACAGTCTGTTATTGAGCAGCTCTTTCTGAAGCCAGTTTTTTCTCTTGGTTGGTTTTCGTCTAGTGTTTTCCCGATTCTGCTTTGTAATAGGCAGTTCAGAGATGCTCCGATAGGCCCGCGGACGGCAGCCTTTTCTGCCCGTTGCCAACTGTGACCGGCAGTGACTTTCGCGCATTTACATGGTCTCGAAAACCGTCCGTTTTTGTTTCGTTAATATTGTCTAGTCGGCACTTCCGATGCATATTTTTAAAGGGGAATGAATGCTCTTCAAAATGATGTTCTCCAAGTTTGTGTCGATTCAATAGTTCCAGAGATATTTTGATTCAAAAATGAGGTAAATTTTGAATCTGTGAGTGCATAAAATCTACTTGTCTTATGTTTTTGAAACTTCACTTAGATGTTTTTAATGACCTTGTCTCCTGACCATGGTAAAAATTCAGTTAACTGAACCAGGCAGCACGGCGCTGGACTTGGCATAAAAATGCTTCTTTACATTCAACGACGCTAGTTTGCATCCCATAACATAGAAATAGTGGGTAACGTCCCATGCGTCGTTCGCTCCATCCTGTCACAGCCGTTAGTGCTAAAATTAAGCCCGAAATAAATTTTTTTTCTTCGCAACAAATAGTGATATTTAAAAAATTCAAAAAGATTTGTAATCAGTGCACCAAGACTGTTGTTTTGATCGTAGTTTATGGTCTTTGGTGAAATTTGAATTTTTTCACTGAACTGCCTATTTGTAATATGTTTGTGAAAAGTTTATAGGTGTGTGTAATTTTTTATATCTCTTCGTCTCCCTTCTTGTAAAGAATTATGATTTTTGCTTCATGGCAGTATTCAGGTATTTTAGATTTCATTGAATGCTTTCGTTAAATATTTTATTATGTGTTGGCCTCTTACCTGCAATACTTCGCTTGTTATGTCATCCTTTCCAGGTGCTTTCTGTCACGAGCGAGTGAGCGGGCGTCAGTGAGTGCGGGGAAGGGATTTGAAGCGTGCATGTTGTGAGTGAAGTTGGAGGCGTAGTAGAGGCAAAATCTGAATAGTCAGATCACTGCAAGTTAAGAAGTCCAAGGGGACAGACGTGAGATCAGAGAGCAGTCGGGAGATTGTGTGTTTTCCAGTGATGACTGGTAGGTTGAACTATGATTTATAATTATGATGATTGATGTACTATATTCTCCTATGACCATGATGTAAATAAGTTATATGTGAGGAATGTGAAAGTCATTGATTACTGTGTATAGAGATGTGCGCAATGAGCGATAGATGTAAGTTCGGATCATGGATTCGTAGCGAGTCTGAGTGCTGTGTGGTACGGTGGAGGTGTGTTACCGTAAGAGGTGTGGTGAGTGAAAGGTGGACTATTGTGTGTACGCTTGATGGTTCGTAATGAGTGGTGAAGTGGATAGTAATTGTATGGTGGTATAGAAATGTAATGTTGTTCTTATAAATAGGTGCCGGGGTCGGGCAGAGAAGCCACCCGCGGTGAGCGGACTTGTGCCGGGGTTGGGCCGAAGGCTACCCACAGGCCTGCCTGAGTGAAGCTGTCGCGCAGGACAGCGGGAGCACATGAGTCGTGGCAGTCTGGCCACATACAGGGACGTTGTTATTGTCCTTGTTGCTATTAAGATGTTAATGTGCTATTGAGATACTAATGTGCTATTGAAATATTAATGTGCTATTAAGACATCCAGAGGAGGTTGAGATACGGAGATTAGGTTGAGCAGGAGCCAATAAGAGAGGCCAGCAAGTAATATATATATGGATGTGAGGCTGAGGCCAGAGCATAGTTAGAAAGTAACTATCGGGTTGTGGACCCGGAGAAGAATGAATGTTGGGAATACTGACCATTGAATGGTATTTGAATTGAGTTAATGTAATGTATGTAATTGCACAGATATCTTATTTTTATATAATAAATGTGTGAGTCTGTTTGGTTGTTCTGTTAAGTGTTATACTTGTTCGTTCGTGATTGTTGTCCTGTCATAATTATTACATCTCCCAGTCTGGGATTTGTGACAGTGGGGGCTCGTCCGTTTAGTTACCTGTGGTCATTTTGACATTGCGTATTCGTCATATCTAGTTGTATTTCTGTTGTGGTAGGAATTTGTGCTGTTGTCTTTTGTTCGTTGGATGAATGGGAATTTCATGATGATATGATTTATGTATATTTATGAATATGTATTGATGCATGTATTGCTATAAATATGTACTAATGTGTAATTAAATTTTCAGAGAGAGAGTGTGTGCGTGCAGCCTGAAGGAGTCAAGCAGCCAGAGCTCCGAGCTAAGGGGAGAGAAAAAGAAAAGTTAAGTGAAAGTGAAATTTTGTGCCCTGGATTGAGGGCTGTCTTTTCATCTGATCTGTCTTTTTCTCTATTTTTGCTGTTTTTGTTGTTGTCATAGATTATATGGGCGGTGGAGTGGGTTTGCTGTGTTGAACTTAGTTTATCCTTTTAAAAAGGTGTGGTAAACTTTGGAACTTCGTTCATCACAGTGAACAGTCTTTAGGGCTTTGTGATTGTTTAGTTGTGGCGTCGATATCTTCTCTGTTCTTGTTCGTACCTTGTAGTGTAATCGGCGTAGTTAGGTTGCATTTTTTTTCTCCCAGTCTGAGTTTTGTGACACTTTCCCTTTTTTCATCTTTCTTAAATGCATTTCTATCTCTTCCTCTTTGAAAGGTAGGCCTACTTGTTCGTTTTACAGAATTAATTTAAGTCTCTCCCCCCCCCCCCCCCCCCCCCCGCCCCTTTTTTAAACTAAATGATGACAGATTCATCTTCTAAACACATATAAGAAAGAGACTGAATGATTTTCAACTTTCTGTACCTAACCAATATCTATACTTATTTTAGTGAGTTCAAGTTTAATGGGTAGGGCTCAGAATGAAATACACTTTGCTGCTTTCAAAAACTTGTTGACTCCAGAAAAACCCAACAAGAAAATGAAAAATTGTACCTCACAGTTGTAATTAACTGCTCAAGCAGTTCCTCAATGGTTAGGTATCCACTGAGGTCTGCATTCCTACGGAATCCCCAAGAACCACGATCAATAGTCATGGCATTTTCCCATTTGTGCACCACCAAGTGACCTGCAAATAAAAGGCAAATACAGACAGGATTTCATCTAAATATTAACATATAGACAATATGCATGAAAAGTTGCATGAGGAAATTTGAGTGTAGTATTCAGGAAGCCTGCATATTTGTATCAGCTGTCATAAGAGAGCATTATGGTGTTAAACAATAAGAGATAACAGGATTAAGCTTCATTTCTCCTGCAAAACGACTGTATTTTCAAATTAATGTCATTTGGAAAAACTATTCAGACATTAAAATACATAACTAAAAAAATGAACTCACTTAATGGTTGTAAACAGTCAAACGATACAGACTTTCTTTAGAACATCAAAACTGTAAGATCAAGTATTTGATATAAAGATAACTTTCCAGCATGATTGATGATTATTAGAAAATATCTTAGCCCACAACATGTCATTCACCTTCACTTTTGCAATGAATGGAAATGTGATTTCACTTCAAACAATGCATGATTTAGTCTGATGACAAGGTTCTTCTATAGAGGCCAAATAAAAAAGAATGCTTATGTAAATTTGATTAAAAGTACAAACTGTCACCTGGATTGTATCTGTCGCTACAAGTGTACACGCCACCATGATGACACATTGCATCTTTTCCCCACCTATCATTTGTGACAACTGTATCTTTCACAGGGCTGACACAGTCCAGTCGAAAAAAATGATCACAATATATATAAAAAATATACAAGTGCACTTAGCAAATCCACACTTGCTAAACCACAGGTAAGGAAAGATATATGATATCTAAAAATATTGGAAGAGAAAGTAATAAAGTCAAATTGTCACCTGGGTTATATTTGTCTTTACAATTGTAGAATCCACCATGGCGACACCTGGTTTCACTCCCCCATCTATCATTGACGACAACTGTATCCTTCACAGGGCTGATATATTCCATTTAGAACAAATTATTTAATTATAAACAAAAATGCCATGTTTGTTAAATCATTTATCATAAGAAATATAATACCTTTCGATAGAGCATTAAAAAAAAATAAAGATCTTACAGTGACAAGTTTCATAGCACTAGTGGAAATTTCATACTGATAATCAAGCTATTTAAGCTACCGAAGAAGATAAAAAGAAATATGGCTTCTAAAATGCACAAAGTTCTTGATGTTTCAGAGAAAGCAGAGTTAATAAATGGTCATAAATTGTAAAATTAATTTCACCTGTCATTATACAGCCAAGCAAGGAATTCCTTTGAGTCCCAGTAAGTGCTCAGTGCTTCCCAATCTCCATCTGACCACACTACATCAGGCTTGTAATTGTTAACCAGCTCATATAGTTCAGGCATAGTTTTACTCTGCAGACAGATTTTGGATTTGCGTAATCACTGTCAATAAATAGGTAATTTACATTTTTCCATTTTGAAGACCTGTCAAGACATGAATATTTAACCTTCTTAGCATGTGTCATCCGATATATCGGATGTGGATTGAGCAGCGAGAAATACATGAGGTCTGATATATCGGATGTCTTGTTTCGGGAATCTGTGTGCCAGCTCCTACTTTTTACACTACTTTTTACTTCAAGGGAAGCTACTCCCATAATCTTTCTGGGCTGAACAATGTGAACAGAGTTGTTCCAAGACAAGTTTTATGATTTTTTGAGAATTTTTTCTGAGGCTAGATCTAGTTCTAGTGACTTTTTTTTAACTATGGCGTCAAGTGATGAATCTGAGCTAGATATAGATACTACTGCAGTTAGCTCTGATGAAAGGGGCCTCCAATGGGTTTGCGTGACAAAACACAAGTGTAAAAAGGCCAGAACTGCATAAAAATGTGAGTTACTGCATGCAAAGTTTCTCTAAGCTGGTTTTCTTGCTTCAACTTTTGACTTTTTGTTGTTGACAATTATGTTTTGAATTGCAAATGAGCTAATTTACATAATTCAGACTAAATGTTTCTCCTGTTTCAAATTCATATTTTCATTCTCTGTTCTCTTCCCATAAAAAACTATAAATATGTAATGGGATCTGACAACTCCTTCCTTGTGAAAAGTGTGATTTTCTGTGACTAGTCACTTTCTTTTCCCTGTCTCTACAAAACCCCTGTGTATTCTTGGAAACAGAATGCTCAAAAAGGTCACATGCTAAGAGGGTTAAAAAAGAATGTTGTAAGGGGTGTGTAGTCTACTTACAAAGCAAAACAGAGAAAATACTGAGTTGTGTTCACTGTTCAGCTATAGCTTTCTATGTAAATCGCTATTTCCCCCAAACAACAGCCTTTAAATAATGTAGCATTATGTTATGCCACAGTGTAATTTGCTGACCATTTGAATTCAATGATTTTTCTCATAACGCCTCCAAATCAGTTCCATTGTAGGCCTACTACATATCTCTTGTGTTAAGCAAGCTGTTGAAATCTGATATTATTAACTCTTTGTGTGCCAACAGCCGATATATCGGTTCTTCCGCTGGTTACATTTGTGCCAGTCACTGACGCATCGGTGCACACGAATGCTAGGCTATTTTGTTTCGTGAAGAAAGAAAGTCGACTTTCTATTCATAAATACTGCTGTAGTTAGTCTTCATTCATCTCTCCCACTATTTTCTTTGTCTTGGCAAATGTCAAAAAATTCATGGCATACAAAGAGTTAATCAGACTGCTAGACAAATTTACCTTCACAAAAGATTGAGTACTGAAGTTATTCTTCTTGTCTTGCAAATAGAGAGGATTAAACCATTCAAACAAGGAGTGATAAAGTCCCATATGAATTTGAGTATGATTTTTTATGGCAGCAGTCAGCTCTCCTGAAATAAAATGAAATGTACTCATTTCAAACAGCCATAGTATTCACAAAAATAGAAGTGGGAATGCAATCAAGTTAAAAAAAAACAATGTAAAGTGTACCTAGATCACTCCCCGAACTTTCCAGTGTCAGAATATTTTAAAATGCTCAACCGCAGGCAGCTGAGTCCACCAAAGTTCCTCCATATGCGTAATGCACTGAAGGACAGTCTAATATGCTTGTTAGGATCTGGTTCAAGCACCCTTTGTCATGATTATATCCTAATCAGAAATTCACAGTTTTAGAAGCATTTTCATAGTTATAAAATGCTACAGTTTTGAAAGCCTTAAACCACATCAGCTGAAAAGTGGCATGCAGATCAGAAACTTTCATGGTGTGAAGGGAAAAACTCTGTCTTAAGCTAAAAACAAACCATATTTTGATTTGCTTACTTTTAACTTATACAGAAAGAATCACAGTTTGTCATGCAATGCAAACATTCATCTGTTTTACAGTATGATATCCAAGTAATGTATGTATTTACTCAAAGTGAGTTGGACCAATTTATAGGTCATGAACAAAGCTCATTTCAAACATTTCGCATTTACTTAGCAACTCTGCTGGCTTGATCACATTAATGCATCACTCCATTATTCAATATGGCCCTTCAATAAAGTCTGGTATGCATCACATCATCTGTGTGATATATTATGTACCTCCCTTAGAAATATTGTGGGAAGAAATTGACTACTTTTCCATCCTCATGTCAGAACTTTGTGGCCAGTGCTGAAGCATGACTGCAAGAATAATGATTGCATTTATTAAATATCATTATTTCTGTTGAACTAGCAATGCCATCTTGCCATCTCCCTTGCCTAAGCAAGACCTGGTCTATATAACAACTAATGGAGTTAACAGATATGACACTGGGTTTGGGATTTGATTAAAAGCATTACAAATTGCTAGAAATTACTTCTGGAACACAGTGAAGATCAAACAAAAAACAAAACAAAAAAACTGTGCACTGCTCCTTTGGCCATGATGTTCTCAGAACACTATAAACTTAGATGTGCAACCATACAATCAAACATACTACCAGAAAGTTGTGCACCATTTCTCTTGCATAAGAAGACTCATCATGGTTATAACTTGTTTGGGTTTGGTCATGGCAGATGCTAATTTTTTTTTTTTTTAAAGACAAACAAATATACAAGTTATTAAACAAGACCAGAAACCTGCCCTAACTAAAGCTTGCCAAAGTTGTGCTCACCTACAATATCTCTGTTTGGTCCAACATCCTTTGTGTTCCAGTTCCAGGAATACTTGGATGGCCACAATGTGAAGCCGGCATGGTGCTTCGTGAGGAACACTATGTATCTGCCCATATAAATATGAAAACAGTTAATAAACATGTCATAACTGATGACATCAATTATGAGCCAAACTTTCAGGATCCTGACACAGTGTCATGGTCGTTCCACAAATGCCATAGAAAAGAAAAATATACTAACCTGCATTACACTACATAAATATGTCATATGATTATTTATAAGAAGGTGACTCTTGCATTTCTGTAATAAAAAATTTCACTCTAAATTAAAGATGTTCACATTAGTTCACATGATGCTGCCACAATGTTGCTCTCATTTCACTTTATTTTATAACAAGGAATAAAAATAGTAGGGCAAGGTGAATAGTACATAAAAAATTTTTTAAAAAAGAAGTCTCATTCTCAGGCTTCCATTCCAATAAATTTCTAGTTTTTTTGTCTAGGTGATCAGCAAGACTGGGTAGAATTCTAATGCATAGCTTACTTACTGGGCCCCAGACTCCTGGAACAGTTTTGCCCATTCGTTAGCATCGAAAAACTCAGCAGTGAGTTGCTTGGCAAAGTCTGCGTAAGTGAAGTGTGGACGATAGTTTTTCTGCATGAATTCTACAGTTGCCTTTTCTTTGCTCCCTTGCCAATTCCACCAAAACCATTCTGATCCAAAGCCTGGGACTATAAAAATATCAGTAAGACAATAATTCCATGCTTAAAGTGAAAAAAAAAAAAAAGAATATGTACATGATGAAACTTTTGAAAGTTAGTTTCCATTGAGATCTAGTGGAAAAAAAAAAACAAAGTTCAAAAGTCATCTTTGTTTTTTTGTTTTTTTAATATGTCTTTGCATTTATCGGAAAATAAAGAGGTAAATGCTCAAGTGCTGCGATGATGCTGCTTTCCCAAGCATCTGCCATGCTCATGGTACATGTAAAAATGCGGGTGGTCAAAGCTGACCTGTGTGGGGTGGAAGTCATGTTTTCATGATTCAAGTCACTGCCCTCTTTGAGACATAATTACCGTCTTATTGCCCACTTTATCTGTTCTAAGTCAATGGTATTGTGTCTACAACATGTTAACCAGTGAACCATTAGTTGGAGTAACAGACTAAGCTTTCATAAACTCTCCCTACACTATCAAAAGGTGAAGTGTTGACATGCTATCTGTTGCTCAACAGATTTGCAATATTATCTAATTTTCTCCTAAAGTGACCATTATGTAGTGTTGTCTGTGTTTACGAGTCGATGAGAAACAAGCTCTGAACAGACGTTTCAGCTTGACCTCCTAGCTCTATTTTCGCTGTGCGTGCAGCGGATGCTTGGTAACACCGCATCGTGATGGTGCACCTAATGCAGCATGAGGGTTAATCTAGTGTCTGCGCTCATCTATTTTGAATTTTCTGAAAACGATTTAGAGTACATTTTGGACTCCAAGTCACAATGAGTTGCAATAATCATGTCTACTGGTAATGAATACACGTACAAGAATTTTTGTTGTTTTGATTTCATATTTTTCCAATAGAATCTAGTTCTGAAGGAAATGATCAGCTTGGCAGACTTTAGAAACATGAGTATGTTTTTATTTACTTAATTATGTATTCATCCACCCACTCTATTCAATATAAAGTTCACGGAGTCATGCATACCATGGTTACAGACATTTCAATCAGAGCCAAAAAAAAAAAAAAAATATGCATCGAGAGATCTGACTTATATTATAATAGGCACCTAGATTTCTCATTGATCCTGAGCATTCAG
The DNA here is from genome assembly GCA_963931925.1 of Onchidella celtica. NCBI lineage: Eukaryota > Metazoa > Mollusca > Gastropoda > Systellommatophora > Onchidiidae > Onchidella > Onchidella celtica. Next base: position 24,186,616 of record OZ007568.1, read on the forward strand.
CTTTGACTCTTGAGTTATCCACATTAAGAAATCAAATTTTATTATAATTTATTTGTTACTTGAATTTATTTCCGAAAGAATAATTTCTGTTTTTGAGTCACATAATTTGAGCTTACTGACGCTCATCCACTTCTTATATTGCTACTTCAGTTTTCAATATTCCCAACTGTCTCTGACTGAACAGGATTCGTGAAATAATAAGCAATATTACAGCCGGTTGTGAGAAGATCCGCCTCCTCTCAAACTGATGGGCTCTACTAGTCTACTGCTCTGGAACATCTTCCAGTGCTAGATCTAGTCCTAACGTTTATAATGCTTCTGTCTAACCTGAAAATACTCCCCACGTAATGAAGATTCCAACTTTTCCTTCATCATACCATGCAGGCAGAGGACGTTTATCGAGGGAATTCCAGGTCGGCTCATATCTCGCAAACGCAACAGAAAACCCAGCAGACAGGAGCAAAGCCAGATGTAAACACTCCGCCATTTTCACTATCACGTGACCATACAGAATACGGAATGGTACTATTTTTAGTAACTAAAGCTGAAACCCAAGACCCACCCTGAGACCATAGAGCAGTGTTTCCCACGACCCAGTCCAGTTTTCAAAAGAAAAAAAAAAAACGTGCGCCCCACGCACAAATTCAGTATAGAGTGAAATATAACATAAAAAAGATTTTAAAAAGATTTACACCCCTATTCTGAAGTCCCATGCCCCACCTTGTGAAATACTGCTGCACTGTAGAGCCTAGTTGATTAGATCTATCAGAGAGCTAAGCTCTCTGGATCTATGTGATAGAATAATTTTATATGATTGGATTGAGGGGGGTGTGCAGGTTGGGATCAAATCCGGTAGCAATCTCGTGTCTTGCGTCAAACGACGGGTTGTCGGGAATGGTGATAATCCAGTTTAATTCACATAGAGCTACTAGCTATTATTGCTTTTTCTTTACCTACAACTTTTCTAAATATCACTATAGCGACCACAACCACAATTTTCATTTGTTATGCAATATACTTCAATGTTTTCCATCCAACAAAGCAATTTAGAGAATGATTATTTATCATTTCCATCAGCGACCTCTGCCATCATTATTATGTTCGTTTCCATCCATTTGGGTAAGGCTACAGAACACGAAACTATAGGGAGTTGTATCTCTAATCTGTGGGGAAGGCTAAAAATTATGTAGGTGTGCAGCCCTCCGATGAGCTCAATAAAACAGCGATTAACTGAACGACGTTAACAAAGAAGACCTTGGCGGATGTGGGAACCATACAATTATCCGTTTGAGGGACATATATAATTATTACCGTACACACACAAAACAAAACCATGTTACATGAAAATGACAAAGATATGAATCCGCCTCAAAAACCTTTTTAAGAAAAATGATGGACAATAATACCGGTACAGCCAAGTGAAGTGACCAAAAAGTGTGTGTGTGTGTGGGGGGGGGGGGGCTGGGGTGATGTGCACGAGTGGGGTCGGGTGAGGCAAAAATAACTTGTCTGCTTACTAGACTTAGTAATAGTAGACTATCTTTAGTTGGGGGAGGAGTCGAGTGGTTATATATGACAGCCCTGAAGGAAGGGATGACTGATTTTCACGAACGATAATACATCAAACATCTTTTCCTCAGTTTAAAGGATAGCATAACAATTGTTATACTCTCCTTGGTTTAATAATGAAGAAGGTATCACTAGTAGGCCTATCAGATTGTCACGAGTGGAGTGAGTGCAATTAAGGGGATTGCTACAGAGCGGGTGTAGAGTAAAAAGGGCTCACAGTAGACAAGTAAGTTAAGCGTGCTGTTGTGAGTAGTGGGAGGGTCTGAATGAGGCGAAAGCGCTGTATTACTATCATTGCAAGTTAGAAGGCCCTACGGAACGGACCTGTGAATAAGAGCCCATCGGGCGGACATAAGGGGAGCAGTCGAGAAGACTAGTGAGAGAGTCTTTCCAGTGATGACTGGTATGTAGAACGTTGATTGATTATTATGATTGATGTATTATATTATAGTCGTCTATTACCATGATGTAAATAAGTATATGTGAGGAATGTGGAAGTCCTTGATATTGGATATAGCAATGTGCGCCATGAGCGATAGATGAAAGTGAGTTCATGGATTTGTAGCGCGAGTGAGTAGTGTGTACTCCGATGGAAGTGTGTTACCGTTAGATGTGTGGTGAGTGAAAGGTGAACTAGTGTGTGTACGCTTCATGGGTTGTAAGGAGAGGTGGAGTGAATAGAAATGGTCGGGTATTATACCAATGTAATGTTATTCTTGTAGGTGTCGGGGACGGGCCGCAGAGCCACCTCGATGAGCACAGGGGATAGGCCAGCATAGGGCCGGAGGCCACACATAGGCCAGAAGTGAGGCTGTCAGTGCAGGACAGTAGAGGCACATAAAGTCGTGGCAGTCAGGCCACGGACAGGGACGTAGATATGAGCGTGAATGTGATAATGCACTATTGCCATGTTGAGGGGCGAGTGAACTAATAATGTACTGGTGAAATGATAATGTCTATTGAAATGATAATGTGTTATTGCCCTGCTGAGGTGCTAGGGGAGTGCTAAGGTGTATGACAATAGGAAGGTGATATTGAGAGACTGCGGTGCCAGTGAATTATTAATGTGCTATTAAGACCCTGAGGGGAGAGGCTGAGGCCGAAGTGCCTTTAGGAGTAACTACCGGATTGTGGATCCGAGGGAGAGTGTGTGTGAGAATAAGGCCGTTGTACGGCAGTTGATCTCAATAATATAATGTATGTAATTGCGCTATTATATGTATAATTATGTTTAATAAATGTGTGAGTCTGATGGATTGTTCTGTTAAGTGTTAACTTGTTTGTTCGTGATTGTTTTCCTGTCATAACTTATTACATCTCCCAGTCTGGGATTTGTGACACAGATATCGTAACATGCGTTCTTCCAAGGTTTGTCATAGTAGCATTCTATTTTCTCATCATGCCCGTATTAATGTGTGAGAGGATGAACGACTTTCTATTTTTAATGTGCTTTCATGGTAACTCTGGTGCGTGAGTGAGGGACGGCCACTCATAGTAGTTTATGGACACTTGGCCGAGTACCATTAATTGGATTATTTCCCTTGTAATACTAGCGCGGGACCCGTTATTCACATCACGGTGAAAGGCGCGCATTTTGATTGGTCAGTTGGAAATGTTGACCACCGGGCTTCCAACTCTTATATCATGGCTTTAAGTTTCTTACAACTCGCTCCTTCGTTGTTATCCACCGACAGAAAGACGGGAATCCGAATTCATTGTTGAGAGTAGGCAATACCCTGTCGGTACAAAATAGGTACTCATGATAACGTTTGTTATCAATGGAGATACGTCGTATTAATGGACGAAAGTATCTCGCACAAAATTGTCGAATGTTGTTAGTCCTGACACTTTGAAAATTTATATTAAAACTATTACCGGGTTTCTGGTAAAAGTAGTCAGTTAGAATTTTAGCCGCGCGTTTCTACTTTATATTGGTACCAATTTTGTTGTACTTTGATGCACTTATCCTATTGAAATAATTAATAAGAGGGTCTCGGATTTAAAGTAAACTATGAGTTAGACGCATGTTATCCCCGATAATTCCAACCTGGGTCAAATTTATTCAATTATAGCTGGAGGGGACGTTAGAGTAATTTCTGCAGTTTACTGGGATATCTAATTGACTTTTGTGTGCACCCTTTTAACCGTACTGTAAATTCGATTGTGTTAGGACCCTAACCGGTTATGTTGTTCGGCTGGACTCAATGTCCGAGCCTTTCACTTGTCCAAAACGAGACTACGTAATAGCTCTCTCGGACGTCCGCGCGGGCTCATAAATAAGATGCGAGTTCGAGTGGTCAGCACACTCCATCAAAGACGCAGAGACAAGAGCCGACAGCACAGTGAACCTAGACCGGCGGCGGCCTGCCGTGGCGCGCCTCGCCCAAAACATGGCCTAGTCCAGTTGCGCCAGTAGCAGAGAAACTTTGGGTAAGTTGGAGACTATTATATTAGAAGTGACCTTAATTTGCGCAGCCCTCCCCCCCTTTCTTGGATGCCGCGTAGAGAATGCTGATCTACAGAGACTATTATGAGTCCGGCTCAACGGTAATTGCCATTGTCATTAGACGTGTAAGATGCGCGGTGCAGTGCAGTGTCTTGATATTGTGACTTTATTGTCAAAGTTAACGTTTGCGGTGCTAGATGATAATGATGGCTCGCTAACCAAGCTATCGCGATTTGCTTGTGTGCAAATATATAGTGTATGTGTAGCATTGCCTTGTTGTGGTAGGCAGTGAGGATTTCCTGACATGTTAATGTGGATGACTTATGTTATAGCGAGCGGCACTACATACTTGATTGTATTACGGGTATTTGTGTACCTTGCCAGTACCACTATGCTATAGAGAGCAGTGTGATTGTGATTGCGTGTTTAGTGTTTAAGATGTGTAATTAATTACATGTATTGGAGATGTATAATATTAGTTGGGCCTCACATGGGTGAGCCCCAGGATTGTTCTATGTGCGGCGGTGGATGAACAATGTTCAGTGAGCCTACACAGGTTGCAATGAGTCTCGCCGACATATATATATATAGATCTATATCATGTGCATGTATTATAGTTATCCAGATGTATTATGCTTCTATGAGTTTCGTAAGTGTGTGAAGGACAGTTTCATTTTAAGGAATGTACACATTACTTTATGTATCTCGTGGTGTGTCATGCACATGTTAGCCTGGCGGCATAGCTCCGCGGCTAAGGTCAAAGGGCATGACCCTTCAGTATCGATTGGGAAGGGAAGTAACCAATACAATAGCCCTGGGGCGGGTTAGTACTAATAATGGGAGTGGGCCTATGAGGATGGCCTGCATTGGGATGCAGCGTCTGTGTTATGGACGGTCAGTGGGCCATGTTGGCCACTGCGTTATTAAATGGAATGGCCACTCTGGATGTGCTGTACACCGGCTCAGTGGAGCGAAACTATTGTGTTCTTGCCCCTTCATTTGTTATGTCCTTCATACTTTGATTAGTACATTAATTAGTTGGTGTTGCCAGTGTACTAGGAAACTCCTTGTGTATATGATATAGCCACTTGTAGTTGTTATTCATTAACCTTAGCGCTATTTTATTCCATGCATACATATCCAGTTGGTTATTGCTTAAATTCTATATTATATTGTTGTTGTTTGATTTAATACTTAATACTATTACTATGTATGTCCACCATTGATTGCCTGATTAATGTTGTCATTATAATTATCCTAACCATATTTTCGTCTTTTTCTCTTGTTCCAGCTTATGGCTGGTTGGGCTTCTTTTCTGGGTTTCTTTTCTTTTTCTTGGCTTCTTTTTCCTTTTCTTGATAGGGTTTTCCCTATGCCTTTTGGTAGCGATACCTTTGTTAGGCTTTTGAATAAATAAGATTGCCAGCAGAACCCTGTGTTTGTTAATGATGTGTATCCTTAAGGGAGTTACTATTGAACCCACGCAGTAACCACATTAGCCACTCGTAGTTCAATCCAACAAATGTAACACAGGAACGGGACCGAGCGGGTCTCTCTATGATCTATATCTATCTAATCTGACACCAAATATGTAACAGGGACGGGGAACACGAGCGGTCTCTCTATAGCTATCTCACACAAACAAACATACAAACAAAACTATCAGGTTTTGAGAGGACAACAATTTTATTAAAAGAAAAAGAAAAGAAACAAATCAAATAACACAATGCCAATAAACACAAGACAATAAACAGTACAATAAACAAGACAATAAACCACAATACAATAAACAAGACATTACGATAAACCCAACCGATAGGCGCGGTGAATTAACCAAATGAATTCACCCTTGATCTAGATCTACATCATCAGAGCTGGCACTTCACAAATCTTGAAATATTAATTACAATTCTTTTACTTTTATGTTAGTCTGGGCGGAATGACACGTCCTGCTGTCTTGAAGACTTGGGTGGAACTGACTGACCCACGCTATCATCTATGCGTCACCCAAAAACGCGCAACCCATTTACTCCTTACAGTTCACTAAGTGCAAATTCTAACAAAACACTATAACAAATAAAAACATTTTTAAAAGCTACCCTCTCGCTCGTGTATGTTGTAAATACACCATCTTAATAAAATAGTACGTAACAAGATAAATACTAAACAAACTTATAATGTAGTAATACATAACAAGATTCTACTTCTGGCACCAAGGATGGTCACTTAAATTGACCAATCCTGGACAACACAGACAACGCTAAGACTATGGTTTAAAATTGGCGCAGTGAGTACATCAGTTGGCAATGTTACTCAACACTGCATGACTCATGTCAAGTGCGTGATAAACAATAAGGGGAGATTATCTATGGTTTCTGTGTGGTTACTTCCCCTTGACCACGTCTTGTGGTCCAGCTGGTCAAAATAACGGGTTTATCTCCCTTTCCGCTGCAGTGAGCGATGTTCTCAGCCCTGTAATGGTTCACCCCATTACATTAAGGTCCCGCATTTTGCCCTAGTATAACTTTAAATCCAGCCTTACTAGGACCTCCTCCCCGAATATCCCAGTTCATCCAGACACTAGGGATTCTCCCTAAAGAAGTCGCTGGTTCATCCTACTGAAGATTTGGATAGGCTCTCAGTGAAGGTCATAACTACAATGTAGCCTACATGTAGCTGTGATGCTCTGTTGGATATCCGCTCTTCCATATGGCACACTTTTTTTTTCAGATATATACATGTACATCGTGAACTTCATTTTGCCATCTTACACCAGAAACTCGCTGTCTGACAGGTTTAAAAAAGTTAGTGTAATTATAATCTACATCTCATAGGTCAACACTCCTGAATGCTATTGATTAGTTGGGAAACAAAATTCTCAGCTTCATATTCTATCAAATCAGGGGCACCTTTTGAAAAAAAAATATTTCTTTCCCCTGAATTTTCTGTGTTTTCATTTATTGACAGGGCATTCATTTTGTCACGAATGGAGTGAGTGCAATTAAGGGGATTGCTACAGAGCGGGTGTAGAGTAAGAAGGGCTCACGGTAGACAAATAAGTTAAGCGTGCTGTTGTGAGTAGTGGGGGGGGGGGGGTCTGAATGAGGCGAAAGTGCGGTATTACTATCACTGCAAGTTAGAAGGTCCTACGGAGCGGACCTGTGAATAAGAGCCCATCGGGCGGACCTAAAGGGAGCAGTCGAGAAGACTAGTGAGAGAGTCTTTCCAGTAATGACTGGTATGTAGAACGTTGATTGATTATTATGATTGATGTATTATATTATATTCGTCTATTACCATGATGTGAATAAGTATATGTGAGGAATGTGGAAGTCCTTGATATTGGATATAGCAATGTGCGCCATGAGCGATAGATGAAAGTGAGTTCATGGATTTGTAGCGCGAGTGAGTAGTGTGTACTCCGATGGAGGTGTGTTACCGTAAGATGTGTGGTGAGTGAAAGGTGAACTAGTGTGTGTACGCGTCATGGATTGTAAGGAGAGGTGGAGCGAATAGAAATGGTAGGGTATTATACCAATGTAATGTTATTCTTGTAGGTGTCGAGGACGGGCCGCAGAGCCACCTCGATGAGCACAGGGGATAGGCCAGCATAGGGCCGGAGGCCACACATAGGCCAGAAGTGAGGCTGTCAGTGCAGGACAGGAGAAGCACATAACGTCGTGGCAGTCAGGCCACGGACAGGGACGTAGATATGAGAGTGAATGAGATACGATATTATTGCCATGATGATGGGCAAGTGAACTGATAAGTTGTATGACAATAGGAAGGTGATATTGAGAGACTGCGGTGCCAGTAAATTAGTAATGTGCTATTAAGACCCTGAGGGGAGAGGCTGAGGCCGAAGTGCCTTTAGGAGTAACTACCGGATTGTGGATCCGAGGGAGAGTGTGTGTGAGAATAAGGCCGTTGTACGGCAGTTCATTTCAATAATATAATGTATGTAATTGCGCTATTATATGTATAATTATGTTTAATAAATGTGTGAGTCTGATGGGTTGTTTTGTTAAGTGTTAACTTGTTTGTTCGTGATTGTCGTCCTGTCATAAACTATTACATCTCCCAGTCTGGGATTTGTGACACTGGGGGCTCGTCCGTTGTGACACTGGGGGCTCGTCCGTTGTGACACTGGGGGCTCGTCCTGTTTACCTGTGGTCATTTTGACATTGTGTATTCGTTATATCTAGTTGTTTTTCTGTTGTGCTAGGAATTCATGCTGTTGTCTTTGTTCGTGGGATGAATGGAATTTTCATGATACGATTTATGTATATTTATAGATATGTATTGATGCATGTATTTTGATGAATATGTATTAATGTGTATTTAAATTTCTGCAGAGTGTGCGTGCAGCCTGAGGAGACAAGCAGCCAGAGCTCCGATTAAGGGGAGGAGTTAAACTCAAAATTCGAAGTTAAGTGAAACTGAAATTTTGTACCCTGGATTGGGGGCTGTTCCTTTAATCTGTCTTTTTCTCTGTTTTTGCTGTTTTCGTTTGCTGTGTTGAACCTAGTTTATCCTTAAAAAAAAAAAAAAAGGTGTGATAAACTTGGAACTTCGTTCATCACGGTGAACATTCTGTAGGGCTTTGTTAGTGTTTAGTTGTAGCGTCGATATCTTCGCTGTTCCGCAGGAAGACGTATTCTCTTGTCCCTCTTTCTACCTATCTATAGATACGTTCTTTTTTTTCAGACTCTGTTCTTGTTCGTACCGTGTTGTGTAATCGGCGTAGTAGGTTGCATTTTTTTCTCCATTATAGTTTTTTTTTGTAGAAGCTTTGTCCTAGTCTGGTTCGTTGTCCTTGACGTACTTGTGGTCCTTCTACTGAATTTCCTTATTCTTGTCTTTTCTACTCTTTTTTATTATTAATAGTGCAGTACATTTTATGAATATAGAATTAGTTTTGATGTAAAGGTAAACTTCTGAATTGTATTTGATACAAGTAGGTGTGGTTATATCTGTGTGATCTCAGGTCTCTGGTCGTATCGTTAGTGATCATACCGACAGGTTGGTCGTCTTATAATAGATACCATAACCATAAATCTGTGAAATGGCGGAACTCCAACAACTAATGAAGTTGGGTAAGGAACTTGGCCTGGAGGGAGAGGAGCTACGCGGCTGGATTAAAGAACAGCAGGCGGATTTGCGCGATGAGCGTGCTAAGGATAGAGAGCGAGAAAAAGAGGCTAAGGATAAGGAAGAGGAGAGGGAGTTTAACTTAAAGGAGTTAGAGGCTCAGCAACAGGAGAGAGAGGCTAAGGATAAGGAGCAGGAAAGAGAGTTTAAGTTAAAGGAGATAGAGGCGCAAGTAAAGATCGCCGAGTTGGAAATCAAAAAGAATGCGCCAACAGAAACAGTTGAGCGGCAGGTACACAATAAAGGTGGCGTTAGGATTAAGCTCCCTACGTTCGACGACCGGAAGGACGACATAGACGCCTTCCTTTACAGGTTCGAACTGAACGCACAATTGCAATGGGGGGAAAATAAGGAATTATGGGCCACGTACCTGGCATCGCTATTGCAGGGGCGAGCGTTAACCTACTTTAAAGAGCTACAGCGCGAAGACGTGCAAGATTACGATAAGCTGAAGGCTTTGCTGCTTCGCCGATTTGCGCGTACCGAGGAATATTTCCGGGAGCAGTTTAGGCGAGCACGTGCAGATACCAGGGAGGACTTTGCTGCCTTCGTCGCGAGACTAACGGAGTATTTCGCGAACTGGGTAGACTTGGCGCATGTGGGCGCGGATTTTGCTAAACTGAAAGACTTAATGATCCGTGACCAGCTGTACGCGTCGTGCCACAAAGATCTGGTGGCTTTCCTGAAAGAGAACGAACCCGCGACGGTGCAGGAGGCGTCTAAGTTGGCGGAGGCATACCGTACGGCGCATCCGTCCAAACCAGTCGCCAGGGCGTACGTCCAAGATGCGGGGTACGTCGCCGTTGTCGAGGGGTCGCCGGCAGGACTTAGGGACAGGTCGCGTCAGCGTGGTGCCTATAGCGGGCAAGCCCAGGGGCAGCGTAGGGGCTATCACCGATCACCGGCATATGGATCCGGTAAGTTTGACCGAGCAGGAGGGCTAGGTCCCGGTAATGGCCGGGGGCGAATTGTGACCTTTGCCGATGACCGACGGCATAGGGACTCTAGTTCCGGTCGCGATGGGTCACGGGGACCCAGGCCTATTACAGCACAGGGAGCGGAGTGTTGGACTTGCGGACGCGTGGGTCACTTTTCACGCGAGTGTAGGGCCGCGAAGTGTTGGAACTGCGGAAGAGCAGATCACATCAGCGTGAACTGCCCTGCAGGTAGGATAGCGGCGAACGTGGACAGTAGCTCCAGTCCATGTTCCCCAAATAAATTTCATCATGCGGCTGCGTGTGTTACATCGGACAACGGAGGCGGACAGTATTCTAAGTGTCCCAGTTGTGAGAAGTTATTATCTTCCGGTGTTTTACCTTGTGGGAGAAAGATCCCCGTTATAAATTCATGTCATACAGGAGGTGGTCTTAGGGTCTATCCGGGGTTTGTTGGGGACGAACCGGTCTCGGTTTTACGAGATACAGGATCTACCGTTGTGGGAGTGCATAGGGATTGCATTCGGGATTCACAGCTTACAGGTGAGACTGTCCCGTGCATCCAATTTTCGGGGGCCATTGAGAAATTACCCATGGCAAGAATAATGATAGATACACCTTTCCTTAGCGGGGAAGTCGAAGCAGTCGTTGGTTGTTTTCCAGGCGCCCAGCTCATCATTGGGAATGTATCACGGGTAGTTTCCCCTTCCGATGAGAACGTGCAAGCATGGTCGCAATCAAAAGGTATTGACTTTTGCGCCGCGGTCGAAACACGTCGACGGGTAGCGGATAAAGATAAGATTAGACCTTTGGCGACGCCAGCGGTCAACCTAGATATCACGCCAGAGCGCTTGGCGAGATTACAAAGGGAGGACCCATCATTAAACCCATGCTTTGGGGAAGCGCGAACCGAGAAAACGAGGAGATATAAGAACGGGTCGTCCTCCTTTATTGTTCAGGCGGGCATTCTGTTCCGTAAGTATGTAACGGTGTCCTCCATTTTAAAGCAGGTCGTTGTGCCAGCGTTGCTGATCGCAACAGTATTGCATTTGGCACATGATGTCCCATTAGCGGGTCATATGGGGATAGCTAGAACCAAAGAAAGGGTTCTTAAAAATTTTTACTGGCCATCGATCCACAGAGATGTGCAGGTCTATTGTAAGACGTGCAGTGCGTGCCAAAAGACGACGCATAAGGGTCGTACACCCCAGGCTCCTCTTCAGAAGATCCCCACGGTCTCGGAACCGTTTAAAAAGGTCTCGATAGACCTTGTTGGCCCCATTCACCCAGCGACCGATAGGGGGAATCGATTTTTCTTAACGGTCATATGTAATGCTACGAGATGGCCAGAGGCGGTTCCTCTGCGGACCATAACGTCTGAGGCAGTCGCGGAAGCGTTGTTTGCAATTTTCGCTAGGGTAGGAATACCAGAGCAAATTCTGTCTGATAGGGGCGCGCAATTTACGTCGCAGATGATGAAGGAATTGTTCCGCTTATTCAGCATACAACCCATCACTACCACCCCTTATCATCCGCAGGCTAATGGCATGTGCGAGAGATTGAACTCGACGTTGAAGTCGATGCTGCGTAAGGTAGCTGCTGATCGCCCTAAAGATTGGGATAGATATATCCCTGCAGTGTTATTCGCGTACAGAGAGGTACGGCAGGAGTCAACGGGATTCTCGCCGTTCGAAATGATGTACGGTCGTAGTCCCAGGGGCCCAACTGATGTTCTTCGGGACATGATGACGTCGCCATCATCGGGAGACGATGAGCAGGTTTCGGTGTTTCAGTACCTTGTTGATTTAAGAGAAAGACTATCTTCAGCGCGCACTATAGCAGAAGAAGCTTCTGGTATCGCTTCGAAAAGAGCAAAAGACTATAAAGATAGAGGTTCCAAACTGAGAATTTTTAAGCCAGGAGACAAGGTCCTATTGTTGTTACCTACGGACCATAATAAGTTATTGATGACATGGAAAGGCCCTTATGTTATTGAGCGAGTTGTTTCAAAGGTAGATTACGCTATCCACATTGATGGAGCGAGTAAGGTTTTCCATGTTAATATGCTACAGAGATTTTATGAGAGACCACAGTATCTGTGTGCACAGACAAGACCAGAGGAGACTGTCTTCTCTATTGCTTGTACGGGGGTCGTAGACCAGTTGGACTGTGACGTAAGCGACACCGAGGCGCAGGAAGAGTTACAAATTCAATTGCCGGAGTTAACTGCGACACAAGGTTACAGGGACGTAAAAATTAACCCTGACCTTACGAGTTCAAGGAGTAGGGAACTTGAGACCCTGTTAGCGTCATTTCCGGATGTTGTTACGGATTTGCCGGGTCGCACTACGGTGATTCAGCACCAAATAAAGTTGACTTCGGATAAGCCAGTATTTCTTAGACCGTATCCGCTGCCTTTTTCTTCGAGAGATAGAGTCATAAAGGAAGTTGAGTCAATGTTGAAGTTAGATGTGATAGAACCATCAACATCGCCGTATTCATCACCCATCGTCCTCGTGAAAAAACTTGATGGATCGGTGCGGTTCTGTATTGATTTTCGAAGACTGAACACTATTACGGTAGGCGATAGGGAGCCTATTCCGTTTCAGGAGGAATTAATAGCTTCATTGGCCGGGTCCACGTGGTTTTCCAAGATAGATTTAACGAAAGGTTATTGGGAAATCCCGCTTACTGAGGAGTCTAAACAATACACGGCGTTCCAAACGCCCATTGGATTATTCCAATTTAAGGTCATGCCATTTGGGTTGGTAAACGCGCCAGCGACGTTTGCACGATTAATGAGACTAGTGTTGAAGGACATACCTAATGTCGTGTCATTCTTTGATGATATAGCATGCCATACGTCGACATGGTCTGATCATATTCAGACACTAACAGTAATTTTTCAACGATTACGTCATTTTGGGTTAACTGCTAAACCCGCAAAGATGGATTTGGCATGTCCAGAGATAATATTCTTAGGACATATCGTGGGTAGAGGTGTTCAGAGACCTGAAGAAACAAAAATTGACAAGTTAGTAGGGTTGCAAATCCCTAAAACAAAGAAACAAGTCAGAAGCTTAGTGGGAATTTTAAATTATTACAGAAAGTTCATTCCAAATTTTTCCTCCTTGTCATCTTCTCTTACTGACCTTACTAAGAAGGGACAACCCGATAAGGTCCAGTGGACGTCTGAATGTCAGACAGCATTTGATAATTTGGTGACAGCATTATCATCGTCACCCATTCTGATATTACCCGATTTTCGATCTAATTTTATCCTCAGAACGGATGCGTCGGACTCTGGTGTCGGCGCTTGTCTTCTACAGGAGAAGAACGAATGTCTCCATCCTGTATGTTATGTCAGTAGGAAGTTATTGCAGAGAGAAAGAAAGTATTCTGTGATAGAGCGGGAGTGTCTTGCCATTGTCTGGTCCGTCCAGAAACTAGGACGTTATCTCATGGGACGAGAATTTTGTATCCAGACAGACCACAAGCCACTGACATTTTTGTCGAAGAATCGTTCGTCCAGCCCACGCTTGTCTAGATGGGCATTGGCTTTGCAGCCGTATACCTTCGTTATTCAACCAATTCCAGGAACCAGCAATCATATCGCCGACTACCTTAGTCGAGCCTAGGGGAAGATTTCAGGAGCTTATACATCGGAGGACAGGAACATTGACAGGATCTGTGTGAATGAGTCGACTTTAAAATATTGACATTATAAATATGATATGAAGAATGGTTGATAGGTTGATTGGCTTTTGATTCTGTATTAAGTATTGTGGTTAGTTAGCTATTCATGATGTGACACATATATGCATATTGCAGGCCATATTGATCCCCATATTTTCCCCTGATTCCGGTATTTTATATACTAGGGGAACTGCTAGGTCAGTTTTTTTAGTGTAGGTATTGCTCACGCTCACTCGTTGACAGTCATCTTGATGCGATTTGAAATTAATTGCATTAATTTTTTTGGGGTGGGGGATGATGTCACGAGTGGAGTGAGTGCATTTAAGGGGATTGCTACAGAGCGGGTGTAGAGTAAGAAGGGCTCACGGTAGACAAATAAGTTAAGCGTGCTGTTGTGAGTAGTGGGGGGGGGGGGGTCTGAATGAGGCGAAAGCGCGGTATTACTATCACTGCAAGTTAGAAGGTCCTACGGAGCGGACCTGTGAATAAGAGCCCATCGGGCGGACCTAAAGGGAGCAGTCGAGAAGACTAGTGAGAGAGTCTTTCCAGTAATGACTGGTATGTAGAATGTTGATTGATTATTATGATTGATGTATTATATTATATTCGTCTATTACCATGATGTGAATAAGTATATGTGAGGAATGTGGAAGTCCTTGATATTGGATATAGCAATGTGCGCCATGAGCGATAGATGAAAGTGAGTTCATGGATTTGTAGCGCGAGTGAGTAGTGTGTACTCCGATGGAGGTGTGTTACCGTAAGATGTGTGGTGAGTGAAAGGTGAACTAGTGTGTGTACGCGTCATGGATTGTAAGGAGAGGTGGAGCGAATAGAAATGGTAGGGTATTATACCAATGTAATGTTATTCTTGTAGGTGTCGAGGACGGGCCGCAGAGCCACCTCGATGAGCACAGGGGATAGGCCAGCATAGGGCCGGAGGCCACACATAGGCCAGAAGTGAGGCTGTCAGTGCAGGACAGGAGAAGCACATAAAGTCGTGGCAGTCAGGCCACGGACAGGGACGTAGATATGAGAGTGAATGAGATACGATATTATTGCCATGATGATGGGCAAGTGAACTGATAAGTTGTATGACAATAGGAAGGTGATATTGAGAGACTGCGGTGCCAGTAAATTAGTAATGTGCTATTAAGACCCTGAGGGGAGAGGCTGAGGCCGAAGTGCCTTTAGGAGTAACTACCGGATTGTGGATCCGAGGGAGAGTGTGTGTGAGAATAAGGCCGTTGTACGGCAGTTCATTTCAATAATATAATGTATGTAATTGCGCTATTATATGTATAATTATGTTTAATAAATGTGTGAGTCTGATGGGTTGTTTTGTTAAGTGTTAACTTGTTTGTTCGTGATTGTCGTCCTGTCATAAACTATTACATCTCCCAGTCTGGGATTTGTGACACATTTAATAAAATAACAATATACATGTATTAAAAATGAGTTTCTTGTGTTTTGCCATGTGATTTGTTATGAGCACTAAGTTTTAATTTTAGATGAAAGACAGTGTATGAGCACACTAAAATCTGTTTCATTCATTTTCCTGTCTTTCTACATGCCATATTAATGTCTGTTGTGTCAAAGCCTGTATAAAAAGCAAAAATGGTTATTTGTAACATCCATTAAAATGTTTAAATTTCTCCCTGTATGATCATTGGAATTGTCACCATCAAATCCAGTAGGTATTTTGAAAATATTTTTGTGTTCGGTTATGTGCATCAAATAATGTACATGTTTTGCCAATAAAAAAAAATTACTGCCAACTGAGAAAAACATCAATATCTTTTAAATATATAATATAAAAATACCAAATATAATTCAGAATCTTGCAACCAACTACTTGTTTGAATTTGCCGGCATTCTTTTCATATCAAGACACATGCACAGACATTTATGTAATACACCCCATAAATTCCATTCCTTCCTTCTCAAAAACATTCCACACAGATGTAAGTTAAAAAATGTTTATTTCTTTCTGCACCACACTATATGTTCATTACATAAAAGCACCAACAAGAAATACATAGTATGTACTATGTAAAGCATAAAGTGTAAATCAAGTAAAATATCACAATCCTTAATTTCCAGAATGAAATAAACAATCACAGTCATAAATGCACTTTATGATTTTATCATATTTGTAATGAAAAAATGGGAAACTTGTACTAACTGTATGGCACACTGACAAAAAATGGCAGGGGAAAAGAGACTCCCTATTTTTGGTATCAGTATACATGTAACTGGATATTGTTACTTTTATTTTGTTGTACATGTATAAGATAATGAAACTAATGCTCTTAACAATGCAAAAAGCAAAATTATTCATGTTTAGTTTTCCTCATTTTTGTTTCTGCTTTCCACCCTTCAACCACAAAAACAAGTGCCTGATGATGAAATTATCCAGGCCATGAGCATACAATGTCATCCCAAATCAAAAACTGCCTTTTGAAATACATGAAAACAATATTGTATAGGATTAGAAGAAAGCTGTTCGAAGCCATGATATATTAATAATTATTATGCAAGAAAAAGATAATGGCCAGAAAAAAAAATATCACAGTTGCATTTACTATATATGTAAACGTAATGAAATCAAAAGATTGTACACACTGCAATATAAAATATATATAATCAGCGGGTAGTGTTAGTATATTTCCTTGCTCTTTCATTTGGATCTTATCTAAAACAGGCAGAATAGCCCAGCCAATGTACTGTCTTACAAAAATTTGCGTTCCTCAGTTTTTGGAGAGCTTTTAGCAATAATGATTTCTTTAGCTGAAATTATTTTAAAGATATGTGATGGATCTGGAACGCTAATTTAAAAGGATAAATTCCCAAAGCTTGAAAAACACATGTATATATAAATACATATCAAAATTTAATCTTTACATAAATAAATTGTAAAATTATACACTGCAATATCAAAATTTCACCTTTGCATAAAAAGTTGTAAAATGTAAACTTGAAAAATATTTCACCATAACATTTGGATAGTTGCCCATTCAAGACCAAAAACCATCACTACCTGAAATATGAGTGAGAATTACAAAACACAATGCTCATGAACCAAGTGTCACCATCGTATTGTGTTCTCTAGTTTCAAAGGGCCTCATTGATGACAAAAATAAACTGCCACACCTATATTTTACAAAATTGTAAGCTTCGTAAATTCTCTATGTAATGAAATAGGTTTTTGTGCCATGGAAATTTGGTAGAATGTGAGTAAGTTTTGTAATGCAATAGCATTTACAAACCTTAAATGTTAACACATTCTGCAGTTTTCATTCCAATCTTTAAAGTTAAAAAACAACAAAAAATAAAAAAAAACAATGTTCTATTTAATATAATAAATCATCATTATAATGTTAATACTAAGACTTACATCCCGAGATAAGAAACATTTAAAAATGTTTAATACATTGAAATTCTATGGGAAAAAACCAGTAAGTTTAATCTCACTTATTTATAATATCCAAATCTCTTGCATTGGGTATCTCAATTTATTAAAAAATGATTAAACTTTTGAAATGTTAAGATTTCGGTTTAGTATATACTACAAGCGCAGTTATGACATAAAATTACATGGCCTAGTTGTCCTTGTGGCTGTCAGTATGACACTGTTACTGATCAGTGGCTAAGAGGCCAATATGAAGCTGTTGCGATGCTTTTGTCTCATTCAAATTCTAATTTTGATAATCATGCAGGGTGGTCTAGGATTCTGCTGAAATTCAGCAAGACAGTTGTAATATTGGTTTCAATAATGTAAAAAAAAAAAAAAAAAAAAGGCAAAATCTGTGATAATATAGAATTAAAAAATTGCACATATCTGATTCTGGGTAAATTAAAGTGGCTTGGGTATTTTGGGAAAAAACAGGTGTATAACAAGTATTGCAGGATCCAGGTAACCAGGATGTCAGAAATCAAGAAGTTGAGGAAGTGGGGCTGATTTTGATAAGAATGGAAATAATTAAATTTTAAACTCTTAATTTGTAAACAAAATAGAAAAGATCTATTTCGGGTCCCAAATGTGCAGGGGGCTATCTACACCAGGCATGTCAAACTGAAAAAGTGCTTGTGGGCCACATTGTCAGTACATATTATCATAGTGGCCGTATCATTTTGATTCAGCTACCTATTCTCAAAAATAGATGGTGGGCACAAAACTGACATGCAACACAGTATACCAGACACAATGTAACTTATTCATTATGACAAAAATTATAAAGAAAACTTAAACCATAAGAATGTTTTTTAGCATTTTGATTTTTGGTGATTTGCTTAGTCTTTATCATTATTGTCCAGGTGCTCTTTCCAATGTCTAAACAAGTCGCAGTGATTTTCAATGTTTTGTAATGTAAGGTTCATTGGTAAACAAATGAGCATCGAAGCAAAAGAAAACTGGACTTGTCGCGGGCTGCACTTGAGTTTATCGAGGGCCGCATGTGGCCTGCGAGCCACATGTTTGACATGCCTGATCTACACCACATACTGATGGAGCCTGCTGGCACTGGCAGCGTGACTTTCGAAAAAGAGGACTATTGTCTACACAATGAAAAATGGACCCTATAAATTGTTTTCACTATCACTTCATGACCATTATAATGTTTGCCAACCAGACACTTTTATGTCCACACCTTAACCTGTTAGCACAGGTGAGGATGAGACAGGGGTTTCTAGTTGGATAAACTATCATTTTCCAACTTACCATGGTCAGAAAAAAAGTCAGGCAACTAAAACAAATCAATCCAATACTAATGTAGAGTCACTATGCTGTAAGTAGACAATTACTGATGCTGATAGTTACAGGGAGGTTCAGGCTTTTCATACTATTTTCACTATGAAAACATGCAGCGCACAAAGCTCATGAAATTGGGACAAGTTGATTTCAAGCTGAAACATCCTGATTTTCTGGGTCTTGCTGTATTTTGATATTACATGAAATCAATCGAATCTTCAAATTCAATTCTCAAGGTTGGTCAGCTTCAGGACCCAGGCCCACTGACATGGCAAATCACTGTAGTTTATAGCAGGAAATGTGATAACCATTCCTTGACTTGACCTACGGGTCCATGTAAATGGTGCACCCTTATATCCCATTAAAGTCACATTTGTGTTGGAGGTAGGAACTGGTGCTCCCAGGTTTAACACGTTGCTGGCTGGCCAGGACAAAAGAGTGGCATAAACCACAGCTGGTTTGGTTTTGTTATTCTGAGTGTACCTGAAAGTAAAAGGACAGAAAAAATGTTCACTGGCCTAAATATTTCATGGAGGTACCCAGATTTTCCTAAGAATAATATAGGAAGCTTATGCAAAAGAGCACAAGAGACTGAAAGTTTTACACCTTAATAATTATTATTATTACATTATCGACAACTGTAAATAAATTACAACCCCACAACGAAAACAGATCATATCTTAAATTACCATGAAATAAAATTTAATAGTTCTCATGGAATAAATTTATACGGATCTATTCAATTCTATTTGTGAAATTTAAACTCATGAAGTTCTGAATACCAAACATAGGTAAAGTATCCAAACAGAACACGAAAGGCATAAAGTGGCTGTTATTCTGCTGATGCCCTGTAAAACTCAAACTCGCTCATCCTGTCTAATGATCTGTCCACATTCATGTATCTCCCATGATAGGTTCATACATATTTTATGTATAAATTACATTACCATACCTACCACACACCAGATGTTACAGTATCATTCTGTGAACTCCAGGGTCTGCTACCATATATGGCCTCTCCATTA
Organism: Onchidella celtica; assembly: GCA_963931925.1. NCBI lineage: Eukaryota > Metazoa > Mollusca > Gastropoda > Systellommatophora > Onchidiidae > Onchidella > Onchidella celtica. The sequence continues at coordinate 24,206,188 of OZ007568.1, forward strand.
ACTTTCAGCCAAGAACCCATTTGCATCAGTCTTTCCTGGTAAATTGGACTAATCTCTCCATAATGTGTGGGGCCCACATTCATCAGCATATTGCCATTGCAACTGAAGTAAATGAAATAAAGAGAACAAATGGATGAGATTAATCCTGCTGATTTCACATGGTGCCAGAATTTTTGTTAAGACGCAACTTTGGTTGTCTGGAACTTAAGTAACTTGAAGTTTGGCCAGATATTCAGAAGAAAAAAAAATCAGTTTTTCTCTGGGTATTCTAGCGCATTACTGTTGGTAAATCTACTTTTCCATATTGTGCAGTGACATGAGTGTTAGCTTACTTGGTTCCACATCTATGTCGTTGAATGGTAAATCCACCGTTTAGATAACAAAATAACTGCAGTGATTATGTAATGAGGAATGACTTTTGGTTATAAAGAAAATTTCTGTTTCTGTCTTTAAACAGTCTGTTTCATAAAAAATTTGAATTTAATTTGAATATCATATATCAATTTCAAAACATTCCTGTGACAGAAATATTGCATTTCAAGTACTGCATTTAGTTTTATTGGTCGTTTCCTGCAACAATCACACCTGACAGTAGAGACAAACTGTTCCAGTAACTCTTCAATAGACAGGATATCCTTCATATCAGCATTCCTTCGGAAACCCCATGAATGGCGATCAATAGTCATGGCATTTTCCCATTTGTGTGACACCAAGTGACCTGTGAAAATATTTCATCATATTTCTTTATTGTCGACATTTTCAAAATGCAGCTTTTATGAGCGATTAGTTGTAGATAAAAATACAAGTAAATCTATCACAACAGGTTGTGGTCATTTAGACTTCTTATGCTTTACAAGAAGCCATAGTCAAAATGTAACACTTTAAAATTTACATTATTGTAAATTGTGTGTCAATAGTTCAGATTCAAATCAAGGAGAAAGCTGAGTAAAATTAAACTATTCGAAAACTTTATCAAGCAAAGTGTAATTATTAAATTACCAGTGTCTGTAGGCTAACAGAAAATGTTCCCTTTTACAAGACTTGTCTTATTATCAACCATTTATTGTGTGTATATTACAAGATCGTGTTAATATTAATAAATCAGCAAACCTGGGTTATATCTGTCTGAGCAAGTATAATAGCCTCCATGATGACACGTGACTCCCTTACCCCATCTGTCATTGGTTACGACCGTATCTTTCACAGGACTAGGGAGAGAATGATAGTACACAGTGTCTCACACTTATTTAGTTATTACCAAATGATTAGTGAATGACAACAAACATCTTTATATGAAAAATGATTAAACTAAATACTGTAAATGAGCCAGTGTAATTTCTATTACTAGCTGACTTATCTAGTGTTGCTCAGAATAAACCTCTCACTGGATTATTTTGATAATCATTTACTTCAGATCTTTTCAACCTTGCCCATTTCTGTGGTTGCAGGTAAAATATTTAAAAAAAAAAAAAAAAGCAATAAAATACTATCACATTTACTGCTGTTACTGGGAGCCTGTGCACTTCTGTTAGGTGCAGTATGTGCACTGTGATTCCATAGGTTTTTGATTTAATCAATAAATCCGCATTCTATGAACGGCATCAGACAAAGGTTGTATCACAAACATTTTACAACTTATTATTTCTGCTGTCTGGCATGAATTAAAATACCTGTCTGCTAGGCTAAAAATTTACTTGCAGTTTGTAAAATATAGACATAGACATCCTTTTTGACCGTGAAATTATTAGATCCCTAAGAGTTGCATAAAGTTTAGACAGTAACACTTATCAATTGTAGCTAAGATGTCTTCATCAGATAACATAATATACTCCCTTTGTTAGGACAAGATTTCATGCCTTAGACTATGGCAATGAGCACCAAAATTTGTAATTGCAGTACCACCTCTTACCAAGGTTCAAATTGAGAAAATTGTGACAACCATTCAATGATTGCGTTTGAAGAAAAAAGGCTCATCATTTAGGCCTACATACCCACACACATTTGGAAAGTATATAATACAAATGTATGTGATTCTCTTACAGTGACATAGTGCAAGCCATGGTAACTACGAAAACCATGGAATTCTGTGAATATACAAAAGTCTGCAAAGCCTTGTCTTAGGTTGTCACAGATAAATCAAGCCAGATCTTTATTCCCACAATGTCAGAGAAAGATAGAGGGAAAGCAAAACATTCAAATATTCCATATTTTACCTGTCATTGTACAACCAAGCAATGAAATCCTTTGACTTCCAATAGGCATCTGAGGCTTCCCAGTCTCCATCTGACCACACAACTTCTGGTTCATATTTATTCACCAACTCATACAGCTCAGGCAGTGTTTTGCTCTGAAATTTTAAGTCTCCATATCATTTCATTTCGAGGAGAGTAGAGCTATTTTTACAATTCCCTTCAAATAAATTCAAATGTATCCTAATAAATAAAGTGTTGGCAGAAATCTATAACATAGTTGAACAGAAAGCTTAGCAAAATACATACAGCTACCAACTGCACAACTGCTTATCAATATTCCAAGAACATGCCTTGCTTCTGCCACTACATTCAGTTGTTCACTGTCACAGCACTAGCAGTTTGAAATATTACTCCTCCACATCATAAGCAGTGCACACTTAATGTGGCTGCTGTTTTCAACAACACAAATGTCTGACCAATGGGCTGTAATTACTATGTAATTTCAAATGTTCTTCCATACTTATTGCTCATTCCAGTCATTAAAGTTAATTTGCCAAATTCAGATATTTTTTGGTCTAATGCTTACATTGACAAAATCTTGCGTTGTGAGGTTATTCTTCTTATCTTGCAGATAGAGGGGATGGAACCATTCAAACAATGAATGGTAAAGACCAAAGCGCAGGTTAGTTTTGTTCTTGATGGCATCAGCCAACTCACCTATTTTATGAAGAAAGAGAATGAAAATAGCAGACATTTTAGATCACAATACACGTAAAAACCACAGTAAACGCCAGTCTCATTTAAAAGAGTAGCACTCCCCTTTGATCTAAGACTATCAATAACAGATAATACGAAAAATCACTAATAGGTCTACAAATTTACTGTTGCATGCTAAATTATCAGGAACTGAAAAATAAAAACTCCACTGTACTAGTACACCAATAAATTCCTCAAAGATGAAACAAAATTGCATGAACACATATTTATATTTTTTAATTTGCCCTTTTCTTCACTGCATATTATTACGAAAGACAGTTCCTGTATATTATAATTAATAATTATGTGCAGTCTGGTATATGAGAACTCTAAACAACTACCTAAAAACGTGTATGAAATGTAATCTAAGCAAACAATTTTGGATACATGTAAAATGATTATAGATGTATAATTTCCACAGGGAGGTGACAATTTTAAGCAGAAAAAAAACAAGGCTGCCCAGTGCTTGCCACGATATACATACATTATAATGCAAACTCTTAATATCATAATTAAGTACTTCATTTTTTGTTATTTTGGCTGTTAAAGATAAAACATCTAGATCAACTTACTTCTTATGTGGTAGGAATTGAATATTAAGTGTTGCCAACAAATTTTGTTCATTATTGCTGTGATTACATAACAATGTTTATTGGCCATTTCGGAATTTTCAACAATGCATATCTCAAAATCTACTTCAGTATATTTCTTAAAACTTTGCATACAGGTACCTTGAGAACATTTTTAAATATTTACAACTGTTTTTTAAGCTAGGGTTGATATTTATTTTTTTAATGAATTTTTTTATTGGACACGCAAATCGGATTACCAAAAAAAGTAGACTGAGCTACAAAAAAATGCAAATTAAAAAATTCAGTTGAAATTAAAAAAAAAGACGCACATTTGTTACAACACACAAAATGAATATTCATTCAAAATTTCGTAAAGATTGATCAAGGAATAAGGGAGATATCAACTCTGAAAAAATACAGATAACAAAGAAGCAATTATTACCACCATAAATCCCCTTAAGTCTGTGAGAAAAACTGCACAGAATGGCTGCAACCTCATATATTATACTACAAAAGCACATAATCAGAATGATATAATGTACAATGGCAGTATGAAAGCAATATATCTCACTCTCACTCCACCTAGAAATAAGCAGTTGGGCAAACACTGTTGCCTTAGCAGTAGAATATTGTAATCATATCTGGGGGAAATCGGAGAATAAAGGGTGTGGAGTACTCACCAACAATATCTCTGTTTGGACCTGTATCTTGGGAGTTCCAAGTCCATGAATATTTTGATGGCCAATTTGTAAAGCCTTCATGATGCTTACTGACAAAAACAATATACCTGTGAAAATTATAATTTGCTTTTTCAGTGGTGAGGTAACTGAGGCATTCGTGTGAAAGTAAAGTACACATTATGTATGTGAGCTCAGAATGCTCAAAGATAATAAAAATAGCAAACCACTGACAAGCTGCAAGAAACCACATGCAACACAAATGCCAATTTCATTTCCACTTGTTCTTTAGCAGCCTTGCCCTTCTAGGCAAAGAACAAATTTATTATTATTATTTTTTTTTCTAATCACACCCCCCATCAGTATCCCAAGTCGAACCCACGTCTGATGTTGTCACGAGACGACCATAGTCTAGGTTACACTACGATTTCACGGGAGTGCAGAATTGTTGATCGTGATTTGGGTCATGTGGGGCGTGAACGAATTATTACTTTCACGAGGTCATCAGTTGTTATGAGACTAGCTAAGGCGTCCAGCCAATGAGACTGCAATACTTGCAAGTTGTTTATTCTGAACCAAATCGAGGCGTGCAGTGGACTTTGATCGTGCAGATGTGCTAGGCATATAAAATAGCTCGAGCTCGCATTTAAAATTAGTGGGACCAACAGCACTAGGCTGAGGCCCCCGAGAAAACAAAGGACCTTTAAAATTAGTTCCAGGTGGAAGTGTAATGCATCCAGCCATGAGGGAATTCGGCAGGCCCAGCCAGAGTGAGGCATGGGACGAAGATAACAGGGATTCTATAAAATCAAGAAACTGTACTGACGAAGAGAGCTAGATCTGTATGAGCTCCAGGTCTTGGTATGAGACTGATAGTACACAAGTGACACTCAGAATTCCGTCCGCTTTTGTGGACGGCCAATTGTAAGTTTGATAAACAAAAACCGTTCTGTAACAGGGAGCATCCCTAGAGAAAAAAGAGAGACGAACTGTTCTCTGGAGAGGAACTGTTCTTCAACAGCAGAATGATATATCATACAATAAGTTAGAGTAGCGAGTCGTTGACGTTTTAATTGCTATATGAATAGTCGTTACTAGGTCGACATTAATAATAACTTTATTATAGGGCAGGGTAAAAGCCTGTCCCTCATACGAGAAGCTAGTTGAACGTTAGTATTGTTATTTTATTTAATTGAGCCTCCCTTAAGGAGGAGGAAAGTGTCCTTAGAAAGAATGAGAGAGTGATATATTTAGTCTGACTATAAAATAGTTGGTTAGAGTTGGCTTTCGCATTGTAATTCCTTTTGTGTATTCATACAATCCATAGATTTATAATTTATGCAGTCGAAATTATCATTGTCAATAGATTTTACGGCTGTACAGGTTTGACAAACATACATCCATTCGTTTGTTTCATTATTTACTCGTGTGTTTGGTGGTGTCTGTCCGAGGTGAGAGTTAGGACCTATCAAGCCGAGCGCTTTATCCCCACAGCACACAATCCACTTCGTGACAAACATACCACTTAACATTTGACAACAATGCAGAAAATATTACTGAACTCCTTCACAGACAAAGATTTACAATCATAGAACATTATTATTTTTGGTACCTCTGCCAGATACTTACTTGGCTCCTGAGTTCTCAAAAAGTTGAGCCCACTGGGATGCATTAAAAAATTCTGCTGTGAACTGTCGTCCAAAATCTGCATAGGTGAAGCTAGGTGGGTAATTTTCCTCCATAAATTTTACTGTATCAGCTGCTTTTACACCTTGCCAGTTCCACCAGAACCACTCTGATTTAAAACTTGGAACTGGGGAAAGGAAGGGATAATTTATTGCATGATGAATATCAGATACATGATGCACTTTTGCCTTCAGTTACCAGTAGATTTGGTAATGACTACTAGAAGTGTCAAAGAAACACAACTGATCATAAACTGAGACAACAAAAGAATCAAGTAACTCCAGAAATTATGGGTATCCAAGAATTTGCCATATAAGTTAAACAAATGTGCATGAAAAAAAACCCTGCCATTCCTTAACCCTTACACGACAATTGGGCTGATTATCGACCCAATTATTTTACAGAGAAAAAGAAAATGGGGTCAACCATCTGCCTAAATGTACTATGGTTAAAAGATGAATTGGCCGATTACCGGCCTATTAAGAAAGCAGTTATGATTAGTCGTGTCATGCTCTTAGAGCCAATTAGAATGCTTGTTTCATAAAATCTATGATCTGTACATATCGATGATGGATTTTCCTGCTGTTGTAAACACATTATCATTTTTTGGCCTATGAACCCTGATTTTCTTGATGGATAACATCCTAAATACCCCTATTTTCAAAGAGTTAATCTGCCCTCCGTATTGATTAAAACAGAGTGACTATCCGCCAATACTGAAGGATAAAATTTCCCCTGGGATTTTTTTAATTCGCAGCATAAATTTTGTATTGTGAGTGATCTTCCCTGATTGAATCCTACTCTGGCCTGCGGAGGAAGCTTTCACGCCGTTCTGCTCAGGGCACACACTACACACTGTACACTGGCTGCACATCCGTTGAGAACAATGGCATCATTTGAAGTTGGAGAGACTTTTCAGTCATTTGCTAACTTCGAGAAAAAGTTTCACTTTATCATAAACTATATAGGTAGAATGCGCATATCTGCCATCTTTAGTGTCCAGAGCCACGCGTCATCATGGCGATTGTGGCATTGATTTTGATTCAATGGCTGATTTGCATTGCAAGCCCTGAACCAAACAGCGGCAAGCTAAAAATAGGTCTCCACAGTAAACAATGGCAAGTGTGTACATGTTCAATGGGAGACGTTCCGACAATTCCTTCACTTCCTTTCCCTTGTCTACATGGATGGTAGGGAATCTGACCAGCTTGGATCCATCCTTTCCACCCCTGTTATGACAATCAACTACAATGCAACTAACAGGCATTTTAGACGGTTAGACATATCTCGAAGTTACACTAATCAGCTGATCCACCGGCAATCTTTAGTGGCGGAAGACAAAAACAAAAACACTCTGTGACGTCATGCGCATTCTACCTATACTGTATGTGTTGATGGAACTGCAAAATCTCTTTTCGATGCAAATGGAATTGCATTGTCTAGATGGATAATGTTTCCTTTCCCTTCCAACGCGTATACAGCATTTTAGGCTGATCAGCTGGTCTGTAGACTGCTAGACATACTTGCTTGTGTTGGCTGAGGACCATTGGCTAATTATGAATGATTTTAGTGTAATAACATTGCACATGTTGAAACTACTCCTCAGATACACTGGAAACTTCCTTGAACATGATCCTCCTCATCTTTGTAATTGTATGGTTGCATTTCTTTTTCTTTTCAATTTGCTTTCAAATGCCAGGTTCGTGCCTTCGTGTTTTGTTTTTTTTGGCCATGCCCCAACAAGTCCCCACCCCCTCAGTGTTTTAGCACAAATACTACTTTTTTCCTCTGCCATTTAATATAAACTATTCAACATGGTAAATCAATTTGGCTTGTGGCGTTAAATAAGATAAGGACATTGATGCGGCAAAACCTATTTACAGTGCAATTTTGTTTGAGTGACTGTGGTAAAGAGGAAGCCATTTGACCTAGTACTGTTACTAGAAAGATGCCCCAAAAAGTGAAAAACATGTTTGACCCAAACAGTACTGGATATGTCAGTTAGAGTTAGACCTAATATTTTAGTTAACAATAAACATATGGTAATCATATTTTAACCAAGCCTAATGGAACATAAAAATGTGGAAATATAAAAATTAAACTACTGGTGAATAAACCCAGACTGGGGTCTAGGGTCATGGAGACTCAGGGGGTAATGATGGCAAGGTGCTTGGGTAGTGAGGCACACTAGCTGCTTCCCCTTAAGTACCTCCAAACCTAGCTGTACTTGTGCAGTGAAAAGGGCGTGCGTCTGCTGTAAGTCCTCTGGTTTGGCACACCTCTCTTACCTCAAGATCGTTGTGCGTGAGCGAAGAGCCACATCCTTCACGAGGTAACCCGGTTAACCTAGACCTCGCGGTCCAGGGACAGAACACAACGGATCTAGAGGAGACAACCTCGATAAAAAACCCCAAGCTCAAGGTCAACGTGCCGAGGTGCTGAATGGCGGAGGGATAGAAGTCACTAGCGTCACCTTGTAACGGTATCTGGTATGCAGGCTCTGCCAGATGAACGGCTTTACTTCCTTGCAACAATTAACCGTCAATGATATTTTCAACTTTTTAAAACTTATTAGAACCCTCGCCGGAGCTACGGAGCACGTGCCCTGAGCTTGAGGTCCCGTTTAATGTTGGGACAGGGAACAGTAGTAGGAGGAGGAACAAGAGAGGAAAGAGAGCCGGCCGGCGAAGACGATGCCACCGAGCAGGAATGCGGCAACACGAAACGAAAGCCCAGCGGTTAGCCAAATACAATCTGCGACTCTGCTTCTGGAACTGCCGGAGCGCGCGCCAAAGGGGAGAAATTTTGGAACGCCTTGCGTATGACACAGACATCCTAGTCCTGCAGGAAACAAGATGCAGGGAAGAGAATGGTCAGATCCGGGTCTGTGGATTTCAAGCCATCCACGAAGACGAAAAACATGGACAGGCTATTTTGATCAGGGATGGTCTCACAGCAACTAACCTAGATCTGAAGAGGCACACAACTGACAAACTTCAAGTGCATAGTGTCAAAATACAATATGCAAACTTCGCCATAAACATAGTCAATATATATTGTAACAGCACGTTTACCCATACGGATGAGTGGAACGTCCTACAGGATATATGTTCCACTTTAAAAGGAGAGGTGATTTTGTGTGGTGACTTCAATGCTAGAATGCCACTATTGGGTAATTCACCAACAAACCCCCAAGGAGAGGAGCTCGAAAATTGGTTGTTGGGCTCAGACTTGATCTGCATCAATGATGGCACAGCCACAAGGATTGCACAGAAGCCTGGAGAGACAGATGGCTGCATAGATCTCGCGCTAGTTACACCTCGACTTGCAGGACTGTGCAAATTCACAACACTTAGGAGCCATGGTGGTGATCATGTTCCCTGCATGGTCCTTATAAGGCAACAGAGAACACCAAAGGCCGGGCATAGGAGGAAGGCATTTAGATATCCCCGGCCATCAACTGAAGGAAAACTGTTGGACAGATTGCGCCAACAAAGGCACAAGAGAAATAGGAAGAGAAAGAGGACAGGATACAAGCAACCACCATGGTGGAATGATAAAGTAGATGAGATATGGGCATACAAGAGACAAGCGACAAAAATATGGCAAATGATGCGACAAAGTGTAACACACACAGTGGAAGAAGTTGAAACTGCTAAGGAAGAAATGAAAAGGGCAGTGCAAGATTTCAAGATAACAGCCAGGCAGGCCAAGAACGAACGATGGGAGGACTTCTGCAGCAATGTACGGAATGACAGCGCGCTGGGAGAATTCTGGCGGCTACATAAACGTATGAGCAAGCGGGACACATCCACAGTAAGCAGGCAGATTAAGGCGGACAACGGGGTCATTCTGGATACAGCTGAAAATAAAGGACCAGCCTTTTTGGAGCGGTACATACAACAGACTGATCAGGGAAATTATGACGAAAGAGTCAGAATGAAAACGGAATTACAAGAACTCACTAATAGCACAGCATCCGTAATTACCTTTACAGTTGAAGGCATTAAGTCTATGTTGTCAGCCTCAAAAAACACTGCACCAGGACCCGATCAAATACATTATAATCAGCTGAGGAGCTTGTCTGACGATGAACTGCAGGAACTAGCCGACTTGTATAATGAGAGTCTGATGCTGGGGGAAGTTCCCGAAGACTGGTTGCACAGCTACTTGGCAGTGATACCTAAGCCAGGCAGAGATCACACCAAACTAAATGGTTACCGAGTGATAACAATGCAAAACACAGTTGGCAAATTAATGGAGAAAATGGTTGCACAGATCCTTGCAGCTGACCTTGAGTATGGGGAGGCACTACCAGCGACCCTTGGAAGCTATAGAAAAGGAAAGCACACATGGGCAAATGCAGCAATTTTTGCTTATGACACATATGAGGCATTTCAGCGAAAGGAAGAGACACTGGCTGTGGCAATAGACCTGGAAGATGCATACAACAGAGTATCATATGAGCGACTCCTGAGCCTGCTGGTTGAATGTGAGTTAGATCCATACGTGGTCAATTGGGTCGCAAGCGCCCTGATGAAACGCACAGTGGCATTACGTTTGGAGCAGTGGGTGTCAGAGCCAGTCACTATCATGCCAGGACTTCCACAGGGATCACCGCTATCTCCAGTTCTCTACAGTATCTACACTAGTCGGCTAGCCAACATGGCCATTCCCAGAGGCAGAGTTCTTACATTTGCGGATGATGCACTGTTATATACATCAGGCACAGAACGAAACGCCATGGTTGATGTTATGGGAGAAGCGTTGAATGAGGTTGACTCATGGTGTGAAGAGCACAATGCTGTGGTCAACCCTGCTAAAGCAGCAGCACTTTGGTGCTCACTAGACAATCATATAGTGCGGAAAAGCCTTGAACCAGTGAGAATGGGAGGCGAAGTTGTCGAGCGTGTGACTGAACTTAAATACCTTGGAATAAAGTTTGACAGAACCCCCTGTTTTAAAGAGCACGTGAACCACATAGTGAAGCGCTGTGCAAGTGGACTGGCTGCAGTAAAGACAATGGCCGCCCTCGGATTAGAACAGCGCCAATTGCTCATTCTTTTCAAAGCCACAGTGCTATCAGTCATCGACTATGGTCTGGGCATCGTCACAATTTCCAAGACACAGTTGATGAAATTGGAAAAGATTCAAAACACTGGAATGAGAATCATCCTTGGATGCACCCGTGACACCCCGATAGCAGCAATGAGATACATCCTCGGGCTCCCCAGTATTGAACAAAGGCACACACTAGACCAGGTTAAGGCAATGTTTAGAGTGGCGAAAGACCAAAAACATCTGCTGCATGACCAGCTGAATGTCAGGAAAGGTAGTAGAATAAAGCGAGTCAGATCATGGTTGGCTGATGCTGAGGCCACTGTACAAAAAGTGTGTGAACTTGACAATGTGCGAAGGGGTGAGGAGTATGTGAAAGTGGACGATAAGATGGCCGGCAGGTACACTAGAGTGGTCATCACCATGGGCAGAGAATGCCGTGAGAGGGCTGCATGTGCCGTTAATGCGGACGTGCTGGAACTGGTGCACGAGAACAGCAGGACAGGAGATGCGGTAGTGTATACAGATGGATCAGTCACTAGAGGAGAAAGATCTGGATGGGGTTACACGGTCAGCGTTGATGGCAGGACAGTGGCAGAAGATGGAGCTGCATATCAAGTCACAACATCTAGTATGAAAATGGAGGAGGTAGCCGCTGAATACGCACTTGCATGGTTACAGAGGAGCACCCACACATGTGCCGTCATTGTGACAGATTCCCAGAGCATGCGCAGGAAAATAGAGACAGGATACCTCAAACCTGAATGGGTACAGTATCTGCACGACAGTAAACTGAAAAGGCTGACTTGGATTTTCTCCCCTGGACACGCTGGAGTATCTGGAAATGAGAGAGCGGATAAGCTTGCTGGTGAGGCCCCAATGCAAGGCTCTCTTAGTCTCGGGGAAAATGAAATTCTCGCAGCTTTGAGAGAAACAGCACCACAAGAAGACGGGGACACCATCGAACGTATAAAACTGTTTGGGCATCAGAGAGGCTGTGGAGTCAAGAGCCGGTTGTGTGGTACTGCAAGACTTCTTACTGGAGTTGTTAGTGAGAAGACCTTGTCCGACATGATGGCGCGGAGAGCTGAGCACGTATGGGTGTGTCCCGAGTGCGAGGAGGCTGGTTCTACACCAAAGTAACCAAAGTAAACCCAGACTTTATTGGCCAAAACTAGTACTGTCCAAGAAACCCAGATTCTTTTGGCCGACACCAAATGACCAATACTAGTGAATAAAACCAGCTTTTTAACGGCCAATATAAATAATAGAAAATAAACCCAGTATTTGCGGATAAACCCAGGCAGTATCCGCTGATAATGGTAGCAGATAAACCCAGGCAGTATCTGCCGATAATGTTGGCAGGGGCCCAAGCAGTGTCCACCGATAACGGTAGTGGATAAACCCAAGTGGCATCTGCCGATAATGTTGGCGGATAAACCTGGGCAGAATCTGCCGAAAATGTTGGTGGATATGGAAGTATATCCGTTTGATCCCCATACCCCAAGAAGAACAAAAACAATACATAGCTACCCCGGCGGCTTTCCCTGATATGTCAATCTGACTACTGCCCAGACGAACATCGGCCTACGGCCTCGATGATACAAACTGACTAGACCCTCACGTCGTTACACATCAATCTGACAATTGATGCCTATGCACTTGTCGAGCTAGGGAACGCATTCGAAAGTCCTCCCTATACAGCCTCTGCACACAAGATGGCGGACTAGGGATGGATTAAGTTGTCGCATCCAATTTTTGAACTTGTCTTGTTTCTTTTTCAGTAGCCGTACACTATTAATCAGAGTTACAAAGTTGTCAAAATTGACTAAAGAATCTATCTATACTAATCGATTATACATTCGATGTTGTGAAGTAATTTTAGGTATGGGGATCAAACGGATATACTCCCGGTGGATATAATGGCTGCCTTATTAAAATTACTGACAACCCATACAACTAGGCTAACTGAGCTTTGTTGGGTATAACAATTTAGCTGCCATAGATATAAATTTTGTTTTCTTTATGTTTTATTTATTTAAAACAAGAAGCAGAAGTCTACGAGGACGAATATGAAAAGCACACCCATAAAAACAATACCAAGCACTGTGACAAACTATGTACATGCAAATTTTGGATATAAAGTTACATAATGGTGGTTAAATCTTGCTTAATCAGCATTGCACGATCTTCCATCACTGGTCTAGCTCTAGTTGAACTGATAATTCTAACTGGATTAACCAGGAAGGAAATTCGTCCTGACCTGAGAAGACTCCCCAGTGAATGAAGATGCCGAGTTTGCTTTCATCATACCACGACGGCAGGGGTCTAGCATCAAGGGAGTCCCAAGTAGGCTGATACCGAGTTGCTGCATCAGTCGTGAAATGCTGCGCCGCAGATTTCGTGAAACAGATTACAAAAATGCACAACAAGAACATCTTAACGCCCATGAGTGCGGCCATTTTGTAAATCATGTGACAGATCATATGTTCGCATAGAGTGCATCCGGTGGCGCGAGTTTACGAATCGTACCTGGAATGAAGCAAACGGCCTCATTCTGAACATACATGTAACTGACTGGATAATGCGTCAGGATAAACCTTTTTTTCCAGAAGTATGTCGCCCGCGGGATTTACAAAAATTGTAAACCGCCGAAGTATTTTTTTTAAAGTGTGTACCCTACGTGTTGTTGTTGCTGTTGTCGTTCCATTGTAACTTTACGCCTTGCCTCACTGCGACCCGCAGTTCACAAGTGTTCTTCCACGCACCTAAGTCCTAAGAAAAGCCCTCTCTCTACAGGAAGTTTCTGTTTCATCTAACTGAAAATTTGGATGGCTTCCAGGCCGATTCAACCGGACCAGCCAATCCTAAGATCCGCTGGATGCCATTTGCCTGTCCACCCCAGCTGTTCATACAGCCGAACCCTGTTAAGGTTGAAACAACCGAAGGCTGGTGTAGGCGCCAGGCCGGTGGGTTGAGATTTGTTTCTCGGGGGCCTCAGCATAATGCACTTTGGGTCCCGGGCAGTGCAGGAATATCATGAAACAAATCAGATAATTTGTGCATCTCAGCGAAGACATCAATTTTTTCGGTTGGTATGAAGAAGATTTTTACTTTGCTGCATTCCTTTTCGGCAGCTTCAGCAAAGGATTCAGCATCACACTAACGCAATAGACACCGCGATCCAGCGGGTCGCAGAAGGCGGTGTGCATTACGCTGATGTGGAGCAAAATTTATGGGCGGCGAGCCACCGGCCCGACGCTTACACCAGCCTTGATTTGTGGGTTTCCGGAGCAAGGCAACTTTTGGACCCCCTGACCCGCTCACCTTTATCACTCACCGAAGCTGGTTTTCATGTGTATGGAAACGGAAACGTCAAAAACCCTTCAAGTAGGGAAATAGAAGGAATGTTTTCATGTGTATGGCAACTTAAATTTCCGTATACATGGAAACACTTTCTTTTTACTATTTGATGGGTTTTTGACATTTCCGCTGCCGTTTCCATTTCCCTACACATGAAAACACAGCTTGAGTCCCTTCCACCAGTCCAGTATTGAACCCCTTACTCCCCCACCCCCCTTCCAAAAAGCACATGTATTCTAGGAAAATACTGATGTACTTGAACTTAAAGGCATTTAATGCTAATAAACTCAAATTTATTTAAAATCGCCTCCATGCAAAATTTTCAACAACAGTATTGAAATTTATCTCACTCAATTGATAGTTTGCTAGGGTACTCAGATTTTCTTGGCTCATATAGATCTCAGATATAAATGTTTTGATTCAGTTAAATTTTGAGAAACTTCTTTCCCAACTGTTCACGAAATATCATAAAAACCACAGAAAAATTGTGGGGTCGCAGCAAGGCTATAAGCAAAGTCAAAATTGAGCAAAATAAAAGGTTGTATGTTGCGAAGCCCCGCGTGAGAAATAAAACCCAAACAGTACAAAGCAAACTAAAGAGAAGACAGAAAATGCATAAATTTTCGCCTTCGTCAAGTGAAAAAAAACTAACAATAAAAGACTTCAACAGGAACGAAGTGAAACAGTTTACTTAGCTGCGAGTTCTTGCTTCTTTAGCAGCACCAAAGCACGTCCGTCCGCCAAAAGCAGGAAGCTTTGTACTGTTTGGGTTTTATTTCTCACGCGGGGCTTCGCAACATACAACCTTTTCTTTCTTCTTTCCCAACTGGCATTTGGAACAATGACTTTGTCAATAGTTCTGCCCCCCCCCCTCCCCCGACACAAAAAAAAATTGCTCCCAGGGCAACCACCCCTGTGCCTGCGCCCACTGACACATAGTGATGCAACATAATTATGAGA
Organism: Onchidella celtica; assembly: GCA_963931925.1. Classification (NCBI taxonomy): domain Eukaryota; kingdom Metazoa; phylum Mollusca; class Gastropoda; order Systellommatophora; family Onchidiidae; genus Onchidella; species Onchidella celtica. The sequence continues at coordinate 24,221,452 of OZ007568.1, forward strand.
GAGAGAGAGACCAGGCTATCAGTCGTGGCAATGGCAAGTTGTAGGAAGGAAGGGTGGGTTGGTCATGTAGAGTTACAAGAGAGGCGAGCATTCCTTGGACTAAAAAGTGCTGGTGACAAAAGCCAGTCAAAAATATTTTTCTTCTGCCTATCATCGCAGGTCTGAGCAGGCAACATAATAATAATGAAACGAATTTAAAGCAACTGGTCCATGTAATATATATGCACAATGCAGGTATTACACGTATTAAAGTAGCATACACACTGGACATGATTCTGTTAGAAAGATTGTGATCTGATACATGCAGCAGAATATTAGGGGCCGAACAGATGCATACATAATAACGTAATGGGAATGCTCATTTAACTGTGAACGTATTAAGTGGGTTCTCCTGTAGTCTTTATGTATCCACTCTTCACACTTTTGAGTTCATTTGGTGCAGGCAAAATAAATGCAATTTTTTTTTTTAGTGTAATTCTTTCAGCCTTCTGACCTGACACACACCGACTGATAGGTTTCAAAATGTTAGAGGAATTGTAATCTAACGTATAGCAAAATCTGTTTTTAAATTATTTTCATGTTTTAAGTTATATGTGCATGAGAACATTATTTTCTGTGGTGTCGGAGCTTGTACGAAAAGCAAAAAAGGTTACTTTTAACTTCCATTAAAATTTCTCTTTGCATGGTCATTGGGCTTTTCACCATTAAATCCAGTCAGCATTTTGAAAATATGTCTGTGTTCTGTTAATTGTTATTTGTATCAAATGATCTACGTGTTTTGTTGTAACAATAAACATAAAATCTGATTTTGCCGAATGAGCAAGAGATCAATCTTATTTAGGCCTATATGTGCTTCACGATCTGGCAACCACAACTTGTTCACATTTGTGTACCTTCTTTTTATCAATATCAACACACAGACACCAATTACACCCCATGGACTTCATTCTCTTTATTCGCCAAGACATGCATATTTTGTTCAGGAGCTTTAAATTATTATTATTATATTTTTGTACATTTCATTCGTCATCAAAATGCACCACTATAAAATTTATATGTAAAAGCATAAAGGGTAGGTAAATTTTAAAAAATCACAATACCATACTCAACATATAAAATGAGGTGAACACAATCATAATCATTCATAGAGAATGTAATGCATGAGGAGTAAGTAGAGCTGAAAAAAAAAAGAAGTTACAATTCTGAATACACAGATGGAAGTAAACACTCATTTTTATAAATATCAAATAAAAATTTACCAGGACAAACCTGAAAGTTTAAGTTACGAGCCTGAAGAAGACATAAAATTAAATGACTTCATTATCTGCCCGGCGGCCAGAACTACACTCTTATTGTTAATTAACTGCAAAGTCAGCACGAAACTGTTGTGATGCTTTTGTTTCACTAAAACTCTAGTTTTGATATTGCAGGATGGTCTGGGATTCTGCTGAAATTCAGCAAATCTGTTATGATGTTGCCTTCAGGTAAAAAATAAAAACTGAAGACTCTGATAATATAGCATGAAAAAAAATGCAAACGTGTCTGTCATTTGGGGGGGGGGGGGGGGGGGGGTGAGGTATCACGAGGCAAAACGGTAGGTTTAACAAGTAGCCTACATCAAGGAGCAAAATGGAAGGATTCACACCAAGTTCTGTGCAGCCACATGTATCAAGGATGCCAGAAATCATGAAGTGAAGTTGATTTTGACATGAATGGAACTTTTAAAATTTTTAGTTCTAATTAGTAACAAAACAGAAATGACATGTTTCATCTTCCATAATGTGTGGTGGACTAACTACATCACATTTTTTTTTTTTTTGTGTGTGTGTGATATGGACCAAATCCCTGCCGCAGTGCTACTGATGAATGTAATGAGGACAGTAATCTATAATGAGAAAAATGGACCATACAAATTGTTTTCACTGCCACTTCAAGACCAACATATTCAATTTGCCAGCCAACCATACACTCTTTGGGTCCCCCACCTTATCCTGTTAGTGCATGCAGGTGAGGGTGAGACAAGGGGTTTGTAGTTGGATAAACTATTATTTTCCAACTTAACATGATCAGAAAAAAAGTCAGGCAACTAAAATAAATCAATTCAATACTAATGTAGAGTCACTTTGCTGTGAGCAGGCAATTACTGACAATGACAATAACTTGAATAACATTAACAATAACAGGGAAGTTCATGTTTTCCATACTATTTTCACTATGGAAACATGCAGTGCAGAGCTCAGGAAATTGGGACAATTTGGCTTTTGAGCTGAGACATCCTGATTTTTTTGGTCCTACCGTATATATGAAATCAGTTGAATTTTTAAATTTAATTCTCTAGGTTGGTCAGCTTCAGGACCCAAGCCCACTGACATGGCAAATCATTGTAGTTCATAGCAGGAAATGTGATAACCATTCCTTGATTTGGTCTATGGGTCCATGTAAATGGTGCACCCTTATATCCCACTAAAGTCACATTTGTGTTGGAGGTAGGAACTGGAGCTCCCAGGGTTAACTCGTTGCTGGCTGGCCAGGACAAAAGAGTGGCATAAATCACAGCCGGTTTGGTTTTGTTATTCTGAGTGTACCTGAAAATGAAAGAATTTTCACTGGACTAAATATTTCATGGAGTAACCTAGATTTTCCTAAACAACAATGTAAGAAGCATACATGCAAAAGAGCACAAAAGATTGAATCTTTTACAAATTAATAATTATGACTATTACATTGTTAACGACTGCAAACAACTTGCAACCCCCCATAATGAAAAGACATCAAATCTTAAATCACCATGAAATAAAAATTAATAGTTCTCACTCATCCAGTCAAATGATCCATTCACATTCATGTATTTCCCATGATTGGTTCATACATATTTTATGTATAAATTACATTACCATACCTACCACACACCAGATGTTACAGTATCATTCTGTGAACTCCAGGGTCTGCTACCATATATGGCCTCTCCATTAACTTTTAGCCAAGAACCCATTTGCATCAGTCTTTCCTGGTAAATTGGACTAATCTCTCCATAATGTGTGGGGCCCACATTCATCAGCATATTACCATTGCAACTGAAAGAAAGAGAATAAGCAGATTAATCCTTCTGCTATTTCACCCATCACATGGTGCAAGATTCCTGATTAGGATGTGAAGATGGTTGATTAGAGCTTATGAGGCTAGCTTAATGTTTAACAATTTGAAGTTTGGCCAAATATTAAGAAGAAGAATATATCATTGTCTTTTCTAGGTATTGTAGTGCACTATTGCTGATAAGTCTGAAACTTTACTATAAGTTACCATTTTGTTATCTAGGGATGTGAGCCTGAAAATGCTCAGTTCAACTCCATGTTTTTCACTGACATGAACATTGGTTTATTTGGCTCCGTATCATCTATTCTATGTCTCTGAATGTTAAATCTACGGTTTAGATAAAAAGAGTAAATGCACTGATTATGTAATGATGAATTGAATGTCTTTTGGTTATATAGAAAATTTCTGGTATTATCTTTACCCAGTCTGTTTTGTAAATATCTTGATTAAATTGGATGAAACAGTCCATACATGCAAAGTCTGTGTGGGGAAGCAATACATGTATCAGTTTCAAAACATTCCTGTAAATGCAATATTGCATTTCATGTACTGTTTTTAGTTTTATTAGCAATTTCCTGCGACAATCACACCTGACAGTTGAGACAAACTGTTCCAGTAACTCTTCAATAGACAGGATATCCTTCATATCAACATTCCTTCGGAAACCCCAAGACTTGCGATCAATGGTCATGGCATTTTCCCATTTATGTGACACCAAGTGACCTGTGAAAATATTTCATCATATTCTTTATTATCGACATTTTCAAAATGCAGCTTATATGAGCAATTAGTTGTAGATAAAAATACAGTAAATCTATCACCACAGGCTGTTGCTCATTACACTTCTTGTGCATTTCCTAAAGCCGTAGTCAAAACATAGCTCTAACACTTCAAAAATTTACATTGTTATACATGTATACTGTATGTTAATAATTCCGAGTTAAAACAAGGAGAAAGCTGTGTAAAATCGAACTATTTGAAAATTTATCAAGCAGTGTATTATAGTACAGTGGAGACGGTTAAACCGAAAATGGAGAAACCGAAAATAGTGATAAATCAAAAGAAAATAGGAACCCCCAATTTTTTCCTCTTTATCTTTGTTAACAAACTAGCACTAAACCGAAATAGCCCTACTGTCAAACCAAAAAGAAAGTTGTTGGATTCAGTTGCACCAGCCCATTGTAATTTTTGCCACAGGCCGAGTCAAGCAAGTCACTGTACCATCCCCCCCCCCCCCCCCCCCCCCCCCCCCCGGAAAACAAATCCCGAGCAGAGCATGCTTTATTCTTCTGCCAGGTTGAGTAGGCCTACAGGGGAGCGGCAGCACTACAGAGGTTTTATGAGTCTCAGTATAAACCATTTATTGTGTGTAAACTATTAGTCGGGGCTAATATTAATAAATCAGCGAACCTGGGTTATATCTGTCTGAGCAAGTATAATAGCCTCCATGATGACACATGACCCCTTGACCCCATCTGTCATTGGTTACAACTGTATCTTTCACAGGACTAGGGAGAGAATAATAGGACACTGTGTTTCACACTTACTAGCAAATGATGTTGTATGATATGATTAGTAAATGACAACAAACATAATATAAATAGATAGTGTAAACTAAACATTGTAACGAACCAGTGTAATTCTCCTGATCTTTATTTCTAGCTGATGTATCCAGCGTTACTTAGAATAAACCTCTTACTGGATTACATGTATTACCAGTAACATTCACTTCAGGTCTTCCCAACCTTGCCCATTTCTGTGGTTGCGGAAAAAAGTATTTTTTGTAAAAATGTAAGAAAAAACATTCACATTTTTTCACTTTCATTTCTGGGAGCCTGCACACTTCTGTTATGTGCGGCGTGTGCACAGTGATCCCACAGGTTTTTGCTTCTATCATCAAATCACTTGGTCTGTGGACAGTAAAACTAACAGACAAAGCTGGGACTCACAAACATTTACATTATTTCTGCTGCCTGGCGTGAATTAAAATACCTGTTTCTTAGGCTAAAAGGCAAGAGATTGTACTTAATTTACTTGCAGTTTGTGAAATATAGACGCAGATGTCCTTCATGACTGTGAAATTAGATCACACAGTTTGCATAAAGTTTAAACATTAACACCATCCATTGTAGCTAGTTGGTCGTGTGCATCATCCGATAACATACTCTCTTTGGTAAGAACAAGATTTGAAACCTAGGTCTACGACAATGAGCACCAAAATTTGTAATTGTTTTGCTATGTCTTACCAAGGTAAAAATGGAAAAGCCTGGAAACCATTCATCTCCATTTAAATCAAATGGTTCACCATTTACACCAATGGACACATATATTCTGGTAAGTACATGATACAAATGTATGTGTGTACACTGTGACAGTGACTTGGTGTAAGCCAAGGTAACTATAGAAAATCATGGAATTTCATGAATCTACAAAAGTCTCCGAGCCTTGTCTTAGGTCATCACAGATAAATCAAGCTAGAGTTTTAATCCCATGATGTCATAAAAAGATAAAAAGCAATCAAAGCATCCAAGATTTCCACATTTTACCTGTCATTATACAACCAAGCAATGAAATCCTGTGACTTCCAGTAGGCATCTGGGGCTTCCCAATCTCCATCTGACCATACAACTTCTGGTTCATATTTATTCACTATCTCATATAACTCAGGCAGCGTTTTGCTCTGAAATTTAATATCTTTAGGTTAGTTAACTTGTAAGGGAATAAAAAAAACTTAAAAAAAAGTTTTCTTCAAACCAAATCAAATGTGTCCTCACAAATGAAGAGCAGGCAGAAATTTATATATGACATATTCAAACCGACAGCATAGGAAGACACATGTAGCTGCCGCTGCACAAGAGCTTACAAATATTCTGAGTCATATCAGTTGCTTCAGCCACTTACTGCATTCGATTGTTCACTGTCACAGTCACAGCACTAGCACTTTAAAATTTCACTACTCTACATCATAAGCAGAGTACACTTAATGTGGCAGCTATTTTCAACAACACAAATGTCCTACTTGTGGGTTGTTAAAACTAGACAAGCAAAAACATAAGATTTCAAATGTTCTTACATTCTTATTGCTTAATCCAACAATTAAAGTTGGATTTGTCAAATTCAGATTTTTTTAGCTCATGCTTACATTGACAAAATGTTGTGTTGTCAGGTTATTCTTCTTATCTTGCAGATAGAGGGGATGAAACCATTCAAACAATGAATGGTAAAGACCGAATCGCAGGTTAGTTTTGTTCTTGATGGCACCAGCTAACTCACCTATTTCATGAAGAAAAAGAATGAAAAATGGCAGACTTTTTAGATTACAATACCTACATGTAAAAACCATAATAAATGTAACTTTCATTTGAAAAAGTGTCACTACCCTTTGATCTAATACTATCAATAACATCATATAAATATTATTCATAGGTCAACAAATTTACTTTGGTATTTCAAATTTACTGTTGCATGATAAATTACAAGATACTAAAAAATAAAACTCCATAGTACTGGTACACCAATGAATTCTTCAGAGAAAAATATAATAATTACAAATTATTCCATATTTTTATTTTGCCGTTTTCTTCACTGCATATTATTGTGAAGATAGTTCTGGTTATAATGATAAATTTGTGTATTCCAGATATGAGAACCCTAAACAATTATCTCAAAATGTATGACATGTAATAAGCAAACAATTTTGGATGTTCATGCAAAATGAATGTAGTTCTACAAGGGTGAAGATTTTAAGCAGAGAAAAATCCAGAATTGCCCAGTGCTTATCATGGTATACGTAACGATACAAAATGTCAACATCATTAGCAACTTTGTGAGATAAACTGCACAGAATGGTTGACAATGTGTGACTAAGAAAGCACATGGTCAGATAATGCACAATAACAATAAGAAAGCTATCACTCTCACTACATCTAGAAACAAACAGTTGGGTAAACACTGTTGCCTTCGCAGTAGAATTTTGTAATTTGGTATCATATGAGTTTAATCTGGGGGAAATCTGAGAAAAAAGCGGTGTGGAGTGCTCACCGACAATATCTCTGTTTGGACCTGTGTCCTGGGAGTTCCAAGTCCATGAATATTTTGATGGCCAGTTTGTAAAGCCTTCATGATGCTTACTGACAAACACAATATACCTGTGAAATTTATAATTGCTTCTTCAGTGGTGAGGTAACTGTGTATTTATGTCAAAAGTAAAGAACACATGATGAATGTGAGCTTAGAAATAAAGAATGCTCATAGGTAATAAAAATATTAATTAAACCACTAACAAGCGAATTACATACGTAACAAGAATGTAAATTTCATTTCAACTTGTACTTAAGCAGTCTTGAGCTCCTAGGTAAAGAGCAAATTAAAAATTATCTTGGTTTCTTTTGGTTTTGTAGTTGTTTTTTTCACATACCCCCTCCCCTCTTATATCAATATCCTATGTCAAGCCCATATCTGAAGCAACACTTATTGACAAAGATGTAGAAAATATTATTGACCCCTCTCACAGACAAAAACTGACAATCATGGAGCATTTTTTTTTTTCACCTCTTCCAGATACTTACTTGGCTCCTGAGTCCTCAAAAAGTTGAGCCCACTGGGATGCATTAAAAAATTCTGCTGTGAACTGTCGTCCAAAATCTGCATAGGTGAAGCTAGGCGGGTAATTTTCTTCCATAAATTTTACTGTATCATTTGCTTTAATACCTTGCCAGTCCCACCAGAACCATTCTGATCTAAAACTTGGAACTGGAGAAAGGAAATATTATGTGATATACTGCGTTATGAAAATTTTCAATCAAGATACAGATTCGTTATGATGTGTTTCTGTTACCTGTAGATTGACTCTATACTGTCTTACTGGAAGTGAACTAATGAGTTACCTTGTATCAAAGAAACACAACTGGTCATAAACTGAGACATTAAAAGAAAGGAAAGAACTCCATAAACACATTCCGGATGTTCAGGAATTTGCTGCACAAGTTTAAGAAATCTGTATGAGCAATCTATGATAGCAGAGCACACTGAAAAGAAAAAAAGCTGCCATTCCTTTATCTGCACTCCATATCGTCGCTGCAGGATTCTAAACGGCCTACTCTGAAAATGCAGTGTGCTGGGTTTTTTCCGGAATTAAGAGTGACATGACACATCCTGTAAATACAATAAGCCCTGGATATGTAATCGGAAACATTTTTAGTGTCAGTACCGATTCCCAGCTCCAAAATGTGTATTATATAGCCTTGTTTTTCAGTTTTTTCACTCTCCTGTAAAATTTACAAAAACCGAGTTAGCCGTTTAGAATCCTGCAGCGACGATATTTATTAAATTTACTGACCTGGCCTTTGTCACACTCATTTTCTAAATTTTTATTTCATATCATATAATAACAAAAATTAAAAAGACCTGCTGAACTAGACTATTTGGATTATATTTATGACAATATGATTGCCGCATTGATCTAGATCTAGAATCTAAATTTTATTTTAAAAATATTTTATTTTCTGTATCTAAAACTCTAGAAGCACACCCACAAAAACTATATAAACCATTGTGACAGGCTATGAGCTAGTTTTGAAGTTCAAGTTATATAATGGTGGTAAATGCACCATGAAATTCGTCCTGACCTGAGAAGACTCCCCAGTGAATGAAGATGCCGAGTTTGCTTTCATCATACCACGACGGCAGAGGTCTAGTATCAAGGGAGTCCCATGTAGGCTGATACCGTGGTGCTGCATCAATCGTGAAATGCTGCACCGCAGATTTTGTGAAACAGATTAAAAAAGCGCACAATAAAAACGCCTTGATGCCAATGAATGCGGCCATTTTGTAAATCATGTGACATATCATACGTCACGCAGAGTGCGTCCGAGGCGCCAGTTTACGAATCGTAGCCTGTCCATTGATGTCATGTAGTATCTCTATGAGTCTGACTGAAGTAAATGGCCTCTTTCTGATGATTGAGGGGATAATGCATTTCCCCCCAAGGGAAACCCTTTTTACAGAAGTATGTCCCCCGGGGCGCAAACATTGTAAACCGCCGATGTAATTTTTGAAGTGTGTTTGTTGTTGTTATTTTTTTTTTTTTATTTGTTAATTACTGAAATCATGCTTTTCACTGTCGCACCCCCCCCCCCCTTTAGTAATTAGATACTGGTAGGCTACTCATTTCGTGCTTTCAATACTGGGACTATAGGCCTACTTTGAAGTGTACTTTCAGTCATGATAATAATAATGGATGTGCGAACATAAAGTCAAAAACGATTGCTGAAGGACAGAATAATGCTATCTTCCTGCCCCTAGGTTTGGCGTCTCGTCAGAGGCGCCACTTCTCAAAAACTCTTGGTCTTTGGAATTTAGGACAAAGGATTGCAGCATGTGGGTACAAGCCGATGCAATAAAATGGCTCTTCAGGATGACAGAAACTTTTCAATTTTTATAAAGCTAAGTAGCCTACTGAAATGGGTTGTCGAAAAATTTACGTTCCCGGTCCTACAGACGCAGCATAGGAGAGAGGGAGGGAGAGAGGGAGAGAAAGAGAGAGAGAGAGAGAGAGAGAGAGAGAGAGAGTAGCGCTGGTAACGAAAGCTTGTCAAAAACTGCGCTTTCTTTCACCTATCACCACATGTTTGGGCAGGCAAGACGTAATAATTATATCCACGAAAGGAATTAAAAGCAGCTGCTCCATGGAGAATGGGCAATATAGACATAGGCCATAAAAGTATACATACCGGTACACATTAAAAGGATTCTTTCACAAAGAATATGATATAAATGTTGTAAAGTATTCGGGACAGAGCAGATGTACCGCTACACCTAATAAATGGCAATGCTCATTATTTAAACGAGCACGTATTAAGTTCCAGTGCAGCTCTTCACACCTTCGAATTCATCTGGCGCAGGCAAAGTGGGTTCAATTCTTTTTCCAGATACACATGTACAATTCTTTTAACCATCTGACATGCACTCACTGACTGAAAGGTTTAAATTAATATTAGTAGAATTATAACCTAACCTTTAAGAAATCTGTTTCTTTATTTTTCGTGTTTTCATTTATTTGCAAATGAGCATTATTTTCTAAGATGTGGAAGCTTGTAATTGTATAAAAAGCAAAAACGGTCATCCTGTAACTTCCATTAAAAACCGAGAACTAAATTTCTCCTTGTCATTGGACTTTTCACCTTCAAATCCAGACAATATTTTGAAAATGTGTTTGTGTCCTGTTGATTATTATTTGTATCCTTAATGATCTGCCTGTGTTTTGTTGACATGAAATTTGATATTGCCAGATGAGAAAAACATCAATATTGTTTACTGGTGTTTCGTGATCTTGCAACCAACAACTTGTTCACATTTGCAAAAGTTCTTTTTATTAGGATCTACACACAGACATAAATTACTCTCTATTGATTCTATTTCCTTTATTCGCCAAGACAAAAGACATGCCATATTCTATTAAAAATCTATAATATTATATAAAGCATAAAGGGAAAGTAAAGTAAAAAATCGCAATACTGAATGTACAAAATGGGATAAACAATCACAATCACGGAGTATGTAATGCATGAATAGTAAGTAAAGTGAAAAAAAAATTACAATTCTATATACCCAGAATGAAGTAAACAATCTTTTTCATTTTACATCATATAAAAATTTCCTGGGATAAATCGGAAAGTTTAATGTCATTTAATTATACATCCGAATTTTTTGCACTGATGATATCAATCTCTTATCATATGATTTTACTTTTTGAAACGGTGGGATCATCATGGGCTTATAGGGATTCTTTGGTTAAGGGGGACAGGGGGTTTATTTGCCAGACAGTTTACACAGATGAAATCACAAGTACTATTTCCTCTTGAAAAGTCATTATTTGTGTGGATTTTCAGCTTCATGTGACCAGTCAAAAAGACAGGCAGCTATACCAATGCGATCCAGTACCTGTGCAGAGCCACTGTGCTGTGAGCAGATAATTACCGACAATTACAGTAACAGGAAGGTTGATGCTTTCCATAATTATTATTTAAGCTATGAAAACACGCACTGCACAAAGCTCGGGAAATTTGGATAATTTGATTTCGAATCTTGGCATCCTGATTATCTGGGTCCTACTGTATTTTGATGTTATATAATAATAATGTATAGCATTTATATAGCGCATATCCATTTAAAATGCTCTATGCGCTTTACAGAAACAACATGTCAACCACAGAGCAGAATGGAGCTGCCGGCGAAGCGCTCAACACACTGCACTGCTTCTTTCTCTCTCCCTGTCTCGCTCACTCTCTCTCTATCTCAGAGCAAATTGTAACGCAGCCTGTTAGGCGCAGTTCACAACTCACAACAGTTTAAGTACTGTCATGGGTTAAGTACTATAATTGCCGTGCTGGGTCACGACTCGCAAGGAGTTGATTTTTCACGGTCTCGTTGATTATAACCAGCGTAATTTTGTCCTTGAACTGTTCTCGCGAACAGTTTGTTTTTGAAACACTTTTTCTTAGAGATGGAAAGAAAGTGGGGCGAGATAGAATAAATGGATAAGTTAGGAGTGACAGTGCAATTCTCGACCCCGTGATTTTGATGAACACTTAGAAGGGAAGAGAAGGGGTGAATAAGGATAGATAGTTTAAGACGCTTAGTCGCGTTCAGAAATTCGTACATAAAATGTAGAATGCACGAGGGTTTAAAGATTTCAGTAATTGTTTTGACATTTTAAATTGACCTTGTCTGTTTTTAGTACAAGGCCGTGACCAACTCCCACGTAGAATATATTAATACTGCGAGATGAGCTCGCATGGATGCACCAATCAAATCTAGGGATTTGGACGGTAGTTTGCAGGTGGCTGCACAGTATAAAAGTGTAGCCATACCTATGTCCATTACTCCATACAGAAAACTCCAATCTGTGCAGGCGTCGGCACGATTCTGCCTGAAGAATCATAATTCCGTTCGATTTCATGTCTAGTCCAATATAGACATTTGAGAGGAAGCCATATGCTTGAATGAGATATGCCCACTGCTATTGTCCACTGTTCCCTGGTTTTCTAACACCAGGGACCAAGCGTAAGTGTTTGTCCTTTGATGATTCAACAATGAACGAGGAGCTGAACATAATTTATCCAGTAGGACAGGATTGCCGCATATACTAGGAGTGCTACCCAAGAATGCAAGACAAAGATTTATATTGACTTGCAACTAGTATGAATGTTGGCATACACATCTGTGAATTGGGATTGATTTGTCTGGATGAGGCTGGGGATTGCCAGCCCATCCTAGAGTAGATCCAATAGACTTAACTACGTCAGTTTATATTGACGAGCTTGATCCATTATAAGCGGTAGGCACAAATAGCTGAGATGACATCGTCGCCAGAGACCATATTAGTATATTGATTGATAGATAGTAGGCAGACTATATCTGAGAGATATATAATTAGTACTTAAATTGTTAGTGAGTCAGAATTATCATAATATTATAGGAATCTAGAGAAGACTTCTAGTGACATATTATTGAATTTAGATTTGATGCTGCTGATGTTGTCTTTACTATGTAATAGATCTAGACCAAAATTGTTAGGGTAATTAATGTAATTAAATTTGTGGCCCTGCAGGTCTGTTTATGAAACTTATTCAGATTGTTCTTAGTGTGTGGCATGGTACGGAAGATTAAATATTAAATACCTCTCGATTTAAAATGCAGTCATAATACCATCATTGAGAAGACCCTCTTCATAACAGCTAGAGGGGACTTTAGTACCAGAACCCTAACACTGGAGGGCACTATCACCCAGTCCAGATTCGTAACACACAACTCACAGCAGTTCACAACTCACATCAGTTCACACAACACACAACTCAAATAATATTTGAATATTTATTAATAACAATATATATTTAATAATGAATAATAAATTCTGGCGGGGGGGGGGGGGGTGATATGGATAACTTTTAATCTATTAATTTCAATTTTCAATTTTGCCCGGGCAGCGGCCTTTCGGCCTGCTCTTTACGATTTCCAACTGCCAAGGTATCTTTAACGTGCGCAACGTGCACACGGGCCCTCCGAATTTTTTCGTCCTTATCCGAGAAGACTAGGTACTCGATCCTACCCCCCAGTAGGACCAGGGACTTGAAAATATGAGAAAAATCCAATTTCCAACATGCCTGCACTGCCCGGGTTATGAAATCAGTTAAATTTTTAAATTTAATTCTCTAGGTTGGTCAGCTTTAGGACCCAAGCCCACTGACATGGCAAATCATTGTAGTTTATAGCAGGAAAGGTGATAACCATTCCATGACTGGGTCTGCGGGTCCATGTAAATGGAGCACCCTTATATCCCACTAAAGTCACATTTGTGTTGGAGGTAGGAACTGGAGCTCCCAGGGTTAACTCATTGCTGGCTGGCCATGACAAAAGAGTGGCATAAACCACAGCTGGTTTGGTTTTGTTATTCTGAGTGTACCTGAAAGTAAAAGGAAAGCAAAAGTTTTCATTGACTTTAAATTCATTCTCGGAGCTAGGTTTTCTTAAACAGTAATGTCAGCAGCTTCTGTGAAGGAGCACAAACGATTGAAATCTCTTTCAAATTAATAAATATGATTGTCATACTGTCAGAAACTGTAAATGAACTATGTCACCCATAATGAAAAGATATCAAATCTTAAATTGCCATGAAATAAAAACAGATAGTCCTCACTCATCCAGTCTACTGACATTCTTGCATCTCTATGATTGGTTCACACGCGTTTACTGCATAAATATGTTTACCTACCAAACACCAGATGTTACAGTATCATTCTGAAAACTCCAGGGTCTGCTACCATATATGGCTTCGCCATTAACTTTCAGCCAAGAACCCATTTGCATCAGTCTTTCCTGGAAAATTGGGCTAATCTCTCCGTAATGTGTGGGGCCCACATTCATCAGCATATTACCATTGCAACTGAAATGGAAGGGATAAATAGAGCAGATTAAACATTATGCTGATATAATTATAGTGACATCATAGCATAAGATTAATTTTCAGTTAGGGTGGAATTTCTTAATGTTTAACAGTTTGAAGTTTAGACAATATGTAACAGCTGAGGTTGTTCTAGCACGTTATGGTAGGGGGGAGTTAGTTGATCTAACTGCAACCCTTTAGAAAACGAAACTATTACAGCTGTAGAAAAAATAAACACGAGATCCGACGATCGATTAAATAATACTAAAATTTAATAACGGTATACTGAAAAATAAAATCCTAGGAAGGCACCAGAGAACACCTAACAACAGACTATCCTATCCCACACGAGGAAACGCACAACAGGTGTCGGTTCCATTGCCACTGCTGCTGCTTTTGTCGTTCCTGGTGTCGTCCTTGGAATGTATCTCTTGAGGAGGTTGGTGAGTAAGTGAGTTTCCAGCACTTGTGTGTTTCCTCGTGTGGCATAGGATATTTAGTTGTTAGGTGTTCTCTGGTACCTTCCTAGTATTTATTGTTCAGTATACAGTGATTAAACTTTAGTATTATTTAATCGATCGTCGGATCTCGTGTTTATTTTTCTACAGCTGTAATAGTTTCGTTTTCTAAAGGGTTGTAGTTAGATCAACTAATCCCTCCTACTATAATGTGCCACAATCAACCTCAGCTGTTACACAATAAATAAATAAATAAATAAGTAAATAAATTTAAAAAACATCAGTTTTTTAAAATCCATGAATTTGATGCAATATAAGGTGATAAATGTGAACTTTGCCATATAATGCCATTTTGTATTAGGAATGTGGGCCTGAAAATGCTCAGTTCCTTTCCATGTTGCTCACTGACTGGAGTTTTGTCTTATTTAGGGCCTGAAAATGCTCAGTTCCTTTCCATGTTGCTCACTGACTGGAGTTTTGTCTTATTTAGGGTTCCTCATTATCTATTCCATGTCCTTTAGTGGTGAAACCACTGTTAAGATAAATAGAGTAATTTACTGGTTAGACATTGATGAATATCTTTTTATGATATAGAAAATTTCCACTCCTATCTTTAGACAGCCTGTTTCATACAGATTAATTTGCATTAAATTTGTTGAAACTATCCACACATGCAAAATCAATTTCAAAATATGCCTACTGGAGGAACACCGCATTTCATGTATTGTATGTTAAAGATTTATTTGCGATTTCCTGCAACAATCGCACCTGACGGTAGAGACTAACTGTTCCAGTAACTCTTCAATGGATAGGTAATCCTTAATCCCAGCATTCCTCCGGAAACCCCATGACTGTCGATCAATGGTCATGGCATTTACCCATTTGTGTGTCACCAAGTGACCTGTGAAAATATTTCATCACATTTCTTTACATTTAACTTTTGTGAATGGAACTTTTATAAGCACTTATAGTTGTAGATAAATATACAGTAAATCTATCACTTATGGCCATTGCACATACACTTCCATTGGTCTGCTACAAAGAGCCTTTGTCAAAGCATAAAAACTTCAAAATTTACATTGTTGTAAATATTTTGTCAATAGTTCAGATACAAATCAAAGAAAAAGGTCTATGGAGCTAATCTGTTTGTCAATTTTATCAAATGAAGTATGCGCTCCTTCATAACATCACATTGTAACTACCTGAATTATCGGGCGGTGCCTTGCTTACAGGCTCACATCGCTTATCTGGCCACTGTGGTGGGTCGGCCAAAACGTATCCTATCTAAGCATTATTGTCCAGCACGCCCTTGTACACACATAATGTTCTTATATTCTTAACTAAAATGGTTTATTCTTATACAAATGGTTAGATAAACAAACAAACAGCCACGCCGACTGACTCAGTGGTAACCTTATCATACAAAGTTGGGTAGCGTTGGGTCAATTGATTTAAATTACAAACACTCCATTTTTATATACTTTGACAGACCATGGATTACATTGTCAGTCAAATATTGTGGAACTGTCCCAAAGTTAACATTTTTTAAATGCAATATTGTTGCAAATTCTGTGTGTGTCGGTCTGTGTCTTTCCTGGTACGGTACAGTTATTGTATCAAACTCAACACATGTCAAACGCAGTCTTCTATGCTAGTGCACTGCACTCTCCTTTAGTGGTTGGGAAACTGCATCAAACCTAACATGTGACAACAATTGTCAAAGGCAGTCTTATTGAGTCAAAGATTTGATACATGATAATTTTGCATGTCTATAGGCTGACCAAAATGTTACTTTTTTGTGAGTCAGGGCGTATGAACCATTCATTTCGTCTATTTTAATCCACAGTGCCAATATGAGTAAAACAGTAAACCTGGGTTATATCTCCCTCCACAAGTATAAACGCCTCCATGATGACATTCGAAACCTTTAAGCCACTTGTCATTGGTTACGACTGTATCTTTCACAGGACTAAGGAAAAAGTAAATGGACACAACGTCCGATATTTTTTAGCGGTATTGTTCTATATTCATAACTGTTCACTGTGTCTATTTAACAAGTCACTGCTAATACATGTGCATGCGATAATAAATCCAGCAAACCTGGGTTATATCTGTCCCCGCAAGTATAAACGCCTCCGTGTTGACATGTGACCCCCTTGCCCCACCTGTCATTGGTTACGACTGTATCTTTCACAGGGCTAAGGAAAGAGTGAAAGCAGGCAATCTCTCATACTTACTAACATAAGCATATTATGTGCTGTATGACAGGATCGATGAATGACAACAAACACCATATGATCAAATAGTGAATATAAACTGAATATGGTAAAACAGTGAAATTCTGCTGATTTTTATAATCAGAACTGTTGGCAACAGAGTACGGTATCATTAATGCTAGAATTCTATGTGGGTAATTCCACTGTGTATGAGGAAGTACTAGATCTGTGCCTTGTAATATGGTCAAGGTATTTTCTAAAAATCTACGGGTGAAAAAATGTTCATCCCCTCACAAAAGGCTTCAGGCCGTGGCCTACGACAGGGAACACAAACATTTGTAACTGCTGTATCCTGATTTACCAAAGTTCAAAGTGAAAAATTCTGGAAACAATTCAACTCCATACCAATCAAAGGTAGGCCTGCATGTACACGCGTATACCAGTAACTATGCAATACAGATGTATGTATGTTTACACTGACAATGACAAGGTGCAAGCTACAAACTCTGTCAGTGAAATGATGGAAGCCATGGCAATAGTGAGGACCATCGAATTCCGCGACCCTACAAAATCCCCAGAGCCTTTTCTTAGTTCATCACAATGTCAGAACAGAAGCATTACAATCTGTCACATTTGTTACCTATAAAACTACATATAAACAGGAACCAAAGTATCCAAATCTTCCGTATTGTACCTGTCGTTGTATAGCCAAGCAACGAAATCTCTTGACTTCCAATAGGTATCTGGGGCCTCCCAGTCTCCATCTGACCATACAATATCTGGTTCATATGTATTCACCAACTCATACAGCTCAGGCAGCGTTTTGCTCTGAAATTTAAGTGAGTCATTTGTAAGGGATTAAGAAAGAAAGAAAGAAAGAAAGAAAGAAAGGCAATTTGAAAAAACAACAACTGTGAGTGTACATAAATCTCACTGACCCCTTCATGGGTGGGGACGGGTCCTTGAAGTGGTGTTGGAAACCATATTCTATCTATCCCCATCAAATTCAGCACAATCAAATAATAGGAAAACAAATCACATATCACTCATGGTTGCATGGCGACGGCTGCCATCTTAAATTCTGATTGGTTCTCAATAGGGTAATTTAAATGAAAACAGGCTTCTACGATTTTCCCCCGAATTGCTTGAAACTTTGTACACATATTTTTCCTTGTAATGTCTAACTTTCGTAAATGGGAAATTTTGATGGCCTCAGTATCAAAATAACATAATTTTTTAAAAACATTTTAAAGTATTTTTTACCACTTAAGGGAATCACACATTTCCCGCAATTTTCTCACACAAATCTCTGATATTCTTGAAAGCTTTAACAGGTTATCAAAAAATATTCCTTCTAACTAAAATTCCCTTTTGTTCTGAACTGTTTTCATGCAAAGTTTCGTGGTGTTTGACAGCTGCAGAAATAAAAATCAAAAGACCTGATGGCAAATTCCTGCTGAAAAATTGAATTTTGAAACAGTCATAGAATATGATCCTTCTTGACTTTGAAGGTTAATTTTTGGGCACAAAAAATGCTTCGAGAAATGGTTTATTGCACAGATTCATAGTTTTCAGAAAACAACAATAAAGCAAGAAAGTTGATTTTTTTAAATACCAAGCCCAGTTTCAGGACACCCCCCACCCCCATCCCTTTAACAAACAGGTAGCTATGGTGAGCTGCTGCATTGTATTCTTTCGTTTGTTTGTTTGTCTTTTTTCAAAATTACATTTATTTATTATTTTGATAATTATGATCACGGCAAATCAAATGAATGTGACCCGAGAATACCGAGACGAATCATTCCTTCTCCCACTATATGTCCACAAATTGCACGCGTATAAATACGATGAGAACTACCCTTTTCCGTTCAATTATGAAGGGGTGTGACGCGAATGGTTGCATAGTTGACATCGATGATACGCGCGCAAGTCGACGGACGGAATATGACGAATTGATTCGTTTCGGTATCCCGTGTCTCGGATGTGTCCTCAAAAACGAAGTGCTGACAGGCATGGGACATAATGGAACAGGAAGTTTAGGAAAGTAGCTGCATGCCCTCTGCATACAAGCTTACCAACATTCCACGGAACTTCTTGCATCAGAAATTAAGTTCAATTGTTCATAGTCACAGCACTGGCAGTTTAAAACTTTACCACTTTACATCCCAAAGCAATGCAGTTGCTGTTTTCAACATTGTCTTGCAAGAAGGTTGCACTTACTAGGTAAGCAAAGACATGGGATTTCACATGTTCTTCAATCCTCATTGCTCGACCAACAATTAAAGTTCATTTACTAAATTCATTTTTTTTTTTGGTAGGCCTACTTTCATGCTTACGTTGACAAAATCTTGTGTTGTCAGGTTATTCTCCTTATCTTGCAAATAGAGGGGATGAAACCATTCATACAAGCAATGGTAAAGGCCGAAGCGCAGGCTTGTTTTATTCTTAATAGCATCAGCCAACTCACCTACATGTATTTCAAGAAGGAAAAGAAGGAAAAATGGCAGACATTTTATAACAAAAACAACCTCAATAAAAGTTACTCTCACTTAAAACTAGACAACTACTATTCAGTCTAACACTAGTAATATCAGAGCTATGGAAAACTATTTGTAGGCCTGCAAATTTACTTTAAGAAACCACACGATCCGAAATGACGCACATGAACAATAATATTATAACCAATTTCTCGCGCTCACTACGCATAGAAACAAACAAGCAAAATGTTGGAATTAACTTGAGTAAACACTGTTGCGTCTACAGAATAGTTTAATTAGGTGTCATAAAAGTTTAATCTGGTGGAGATTTACCAAAAAAAGTATGGAGTGCTCACCAACAATATCTCTATTCGGACCTGTGTCTTGGGAGTTCCAAGTCCATGAATATTTTGATGGCCAGTTCGTAAAGCCCTCAACATGCTTACTGACAAACACAATATATCTGTGAAAATGACAGTTTGCTTCTTCAGTAATGGGGGAGACTCTAGGGTATAGAATCTACACTTTGAATGTGAAAGTAAAGTCTGTGAACTTGCTATACTGAAAAGTAATATACACAAAATTATATCAATTTGATCAGATTAGATTCTTGTTAACAGACCATTGCTATAGAGTTAAATTATCGATTTCTTCAAGAAACAACGTTACATAAATACTGTCATATGACAGAGGACACGGAGGAAAAATCCCCTCGGCAAATCAGGGGATGAAATGTAAAATTTACATGATCGAATCAAACGCAGCTAACAGTAACGTGAAAAACGACACATTTAATTGCTTTCCCCTTACCGTTTGTCCTCCGCATGGTTTTAATTGAAACTGAAGTCATACACTTAGGCCCTACAGTGCAGCCATATTAGTCATTATACATTAGACTGTGTCAGTGAAACAACCGTCATCAAATCACAAGAGGGAGTTTCAGTGCGAATAAACACCATTACATCATAACAAGGGAGCCAGCGTAATAAATCCAAATAATTATATTACACCATCCGGCCATGCCATAACATAGGTTACTTTTATTTCATTTTTATTCCCACCATCCCCTGACTTGTGGAGTTGGGGCAATTTTCAAACTGACTTTATACAGTTTCGTGCAATGATTTCTAATGCCCTCAAAGATGATGTTCCTGTGTATGAAACTTTGACTATTTATCATGACCTTTTTTTATTTTATTTTATACACCAGCTGATTTCTATGAGCTCATAAATGAGACAAAAAAACAACAACAACAAAACAACTTATTATTGATGACAACAATGCAGAAAACATTACTGTACTTCATAAAAAACTTCAATAAACCACATACGAGGGGCAAACCAAACGTTTCCCATCCGAATATCAATGAATAGAGATAAAGTCTTGAAACTTTCTATGGATGCGCACCAACTTCTTACTAGAGCGCATGCAAATTTATGGAAATTGCCGTTCACTAGTCACGGGGATAGACCACTCCAAGAGATAGAAGGTGTTGTTCTGTTGGATGAACTACGAGTGGCTAATGTGGTTACTGCGTGGGTTCAATAGTAACTCCCTTAAGGATACACAGGATTAACAAACACAGGGTTCTGCTGGCAATCTTATTTATTCAAAAAGCCTAACAAAGGTATCACTACCAAAAAGGCATAGGAAAAACCCTACCAAGAAAAAGAAGCCCAACCAGCCATAAGCCAAAGTCTCTCTGCTACTGGCGCAACTGGACTAGGCCATGTTTTGGGCGAGGCGCGCCACGGCCGGCCGCCGCCGGTCTATTGTACTGCAAGGTCCACTTGTGCTTCCTATTGTTGCGGCGTCTTTGATGGAGTCTACTGACCACTCGAACTGGCATCATCTTTATGAGCCAGCGCGGACGTCCGAGAGGGCTATTACGTAGTCCAGTGTTGGACAAGTGAAAGGCTCGGACATTGAGTCCAGCTGAACAACATAACAGGTTAGGGTCCTAACACAATCGAATTTACAGTACGGTTAAAAGGGTGCACACAAAAGTCAATTAGATATCCCAGTAAACTGCAGAAATTACTCTAACGTCCCCTCCAGCTATAACTGAATAAATCTGACCCAGGTTGGAATTATCGGGGATAACATGCGTCTAACTCATAGTTTACTTTAAATCCGAGATCCTCTTATTAATTATTTCAATAGGATATGCGTATCAAAGTACAACAAAGTTGGTACCAATATGAAGTAGAAACTTGCTGCTAAAATTCTAACTGACTACTTATACCAGAAACCCGGTAATAGTTTTAATATAAATTTTCAAAGTGTCAGGACTAACAACATTGGACAAATTTGTGCGGGATACTTTCGTCCATTAATACGACGTATCTCCATTGATAACAAACGTTATCATGTGTACCTATTTTGTACCGATAGGGTATTGCCTACTCTCAACAATGAATTCGGGTTCCCGTCTTTCTGTCGGTGGATAACAACGAAGGAGCGAGTTGTAAGAAACTTAAAGCCATGATATAAGAGTTGGAAGCCCGGTGGTCAACATTTCCAACTGACCAATCAAAATGCGCGCTTTTCACCGTGATGTGAATAACGGGTCCCGCGCTAGTATCACAAGGGAAATAATCCAATTAATGGTACTCGGCCAAGTGTCCATAAACTACTATGAGTGGCCGTCCCTCACTCACGCACTAGAGTTACCATGAAAGCACATATTAAAAATAGAAAATCGTTCATCCTCTCACAGTTCTTCTGCTAATTAACCATCGAAGGGGAGAAAATTGAGCTCAGGGTAGTGATAAAGTTTTTATTTTTACGAGGTAAGCAGCAGCAGGGCATTCTCATGAAGACGCAAGCAGTTTATGAAAATGACTCTCGTTCATATGATATGAAAAATACTGGTGTAGGAAATTCAAATGTGGAGTAATGCTCATTGAAGATGACCACCGCAATGGACGGCCAGTGAAGGCACTGACAGAGGAGAATGTTCTGAAAATCAAAAGCTTCTTGTTTCTGGCATACGTTCGACAATTCAGGAGCTGAGTAAGGAAACTGGGGTCAGTTGTGGGTCAACTGAAAGAGTCCTGAAAATGACTGTCTGCAAGATGGGTTCCTCGTCTTCTGACTCCTCCCCAGAAAGTGTAAAAAGTGCTCTGTTGCCAAGAGTTGCTTCATCTATGTGAGCAAACCAAGCTGAGTTTTTTGAAAGACCTATAACCATGGATGAAACTTAGGTTCATCACTATGACCCAGAGTCAAAGTCTGCTTCAATACAGTGGAAATCACCTTCATCACCAACATCACAGAAAGCAAAGGTGCAGCCCTCAAGTGGAAAAATGGTGTTATCCATTTTTTTTGGGACCGTGGTGGGGTTATAATGACTGACTGTCTTAAAAATGGACATGCCATCACGGAAAAGAGACCATTATTCCAATCAATTGAAAAACTTAAGGCAAACAATTAAAGAAAACCGCAGAGGAAAGCTAAGATTATAAGAACAGGTGTGGTGCTGTTTCACGACAATGCGCCAGGGCACAGTTCGAGGAAAACAGCAGAAATTGCGCGAACTTTGAAAATTTACCATATCCACCTTATTCTCCAGGTTTGGCTCCATCAGACTTTGATTTGTTCCCAAAACTGAGAAAGCACCTGAAAGGAAGACATTTTGAATATGATGATGCAGTGAAAGTAGCAACAAGAGAGGGGATGTTCTATTCTTATGTCTTCGTGGCAGAAGCGTGTAGCTGTGCAGGGCGACTATACAGAGAAAGACTAAGGTGGGTGCAATTTCAGCTCTCAATCTCTGTTCATTTATGTTCAGGGGAAAAACTTTTGGTTGGCCCTTCGTACAATACAAATTTCAATTCAGCTTGTTCTTCACTTTCTGACTTTCTAGGCAAATAGTAAGTTTTTTTTTTTTTAATACCAGCTGATTACTATGAGCTCATAAATGAGACGAAAAAAAACACCAAAACAAACACAAACTTATTACTGATGACAACAATGCAGAAAACATTACTGGACTTCACCACTGGTGAAAACATGATCACAGAATATGTTTTTTACCTCTGCTAAAATACTTACTTGGCTCCGGATTCCACCAAAAGTTCAGCCCACTGAGAGGCATTAAAAAACTCTGCTGTGAATTGCCGCCCAAAATCTGCATATGTGAAGTGAGGTGGGTAATTTTCTTCCATGAATTTTACTGTAGCATTTGCTTTGATACCTTTCCAATTCCACCAGAACCACTCTGATCCAAAACTCGGAACTGGGAATAATATGGGAATGTACTGATATACTGCGTAATGAAAATTTTCGGTCAAGTTACATTTGATGTTTTATAGTTAGATTTGGTAGTGACATGATGTTATTTGATGTGAGCCCATGAGTGTCAAAGAAGTACAAGTGATCATGAACAGAGACATTAAAAGAAAGAGAGAGAATTTCATAAATTGTGGATGCTCAGGAATTTGCCATTCAGGTTAAACAAATATGAGTGAGCAATGTACACATGCATCACAAGTGGACTATGAAAAGAAAAAGGCTGTCATTCTTTTATATGCTATCCATATATTATAAATTACTGGCGTCCTTTGTCACCCTCATGTTTCACTTATTGGGAGAAATCGTATCCACAAACGCAGCGCTACCCTTAAATGTTATCTTTAAACTACGACAGTACCCTGGCAAGTTCCCAATTCATATTTCATATCATATAAGCCTACAAAAAGGCCTTCTGAGAACAATTTTAGGATCTGACAAAGTGACTGCCATGACGATATCAACTGTTATGATGATTGTGTAAATTAACTGCATCGTGCAAAAACGAAAGTTAGATGCATACCCACAAAAACAAAGCACCAAATTAGGCTATGTAATAGGAAATTCGGGATTTAAAGTAAGATAATGTAGGCTGTCTTGATTGATCAACAGTGTAAGATTTTTCTTTATTAGGGTACATCACTGATGTAGTAAACTGTTGTATCGGGATGAAGAATGTCCTGACCTGAGAAGACTCCCCAGTGAATGAAGATGCCCAGTTTGCTTTCATCATACCACGAAGGCAGAGGTCTTGTATCAAGGGAGTCCCATGTAGGCTGATACCGTGGGGCTGTGTCAGTCGTGAAATCCTGCCTCACAGATTTTGTGAAACAGACTGGAAAAGCGAGCACCAAAAACAGCTTGATGCTCATGAGTTGCGCCATTTTGTAGACCATATAAACAGAATATTAGTTGAGACTTCAAACCGCCTTCGAGGAGTAGGCTACCTTGGGAGTGAGACAGCTGAAACTCCACTACATGTATCAGGGCCACATAAAGCCATTTTATCAAATGTATCTCTTTCGATCAAGGTCAGGGATTTTCATCCTGGGATTCGTGAGCCCTAAGGGTCGTCAAGATATTTTCGGTGGAAAGTCTACAAACTTCTCTCTCTCCCCACCCCCCTCCCCCAAAAAACCCTGCCTTTCGAGGGTTGGTTTGGGGGCGTGGATGTCTTAGGTGGAATCAAAGTTTTTAAAGGGTCGCGGAGTAGAAAAAAAAACCCCAAAACCTTTGCTCTAGGCCCTTCGCTTCTGTTCTTTTTTTGTTTTGTTTCAGTGACATTTGGGCAGTCACCAACAGTGTTATCACCAGTGAGATTATCATGCACTTGTGCAAACATAGCTGGTCACGTAAAGAACGTAACTTTTCTCAGTGCCCTCCAGCTATACTCAGTCATTACACTATTCTCTATTCCATTCTCGTCTCCTCTTCACAGTGATAATTAGCATGACAATAGTTCTCAAATGTATGAACCTTAAACCTACGTGAGCAGTGATGTAGCCTACCGTTGTAAGTAGACCTAATCGTTACGGCACCGAATCTACCTAAGATCCACAGTACAGAATCGGCGTTTTGCTATGTAAGTCTTCTCATTAGTTTAAAAAATGATAATAATAGTAACAGTAATAATAATAATAAGAGAATAACTAAAAATTAATTTTAAAACAGCAGACAAAAAAAAAAAAAAAAATTGACTCTGAGAGAAAGTCACAGATTTGGCAGGTTAGAAAAGATTACAGCTAGGAAAGTGACCTTTAAAAGTACATTCTTACTTTTTATCTAATAGGTAGTTAGCCCCTGTTCCCTCTCATATATATACTGGTTCTTCTCTGTGCATATTACATTGTATACTGATATATTTTTGCTTTGTGGGAGGGTTGGGGGGGGGGGGGTTGAAGTGAAGCGTCCTGGTAAGGGCTGCGTTAAGGGTACGGTACGAGAGAGAGAGAGAGAGAGGGGGGGGGGGGAGGCGCAAACTTCGGTCTTGCATTGGGTGGCATCTCACCTTGAACCGCGGTCCCTTTTTTGATAACGGTAATCATGTGATGATGATAATACCTTTGCAAGGTCTCTACGTTTGATTTTTACGACAACACCTCAACATCTGCACAATCTTTGTTTGCACTCGCGCCTCTCACGTCAGAGATATCAAAGATACTAAATGCGATATGATGGAGTAGTCGGTGCGTTTTGCGTGCACGGATTTCGCACCGCTACCTTGTGGCGCATTTTACGAAGCCAAGACGGACAAATTTCTGAATTTTGTTACTCTTTAGCCATCACTGTAGGCCTTGATTGAAATAGCTTATTATTTTGTAATTATAACTTTAGTCCTTGTATAAAAACTAGCCTTTTGTTGTTTCTGTCAGTTGTAGTAGCGCTGTAACAAAACTGTATTGTTAATTCATCATTATTCCAAGCACTCGATCTTTTCATGTAATACCCAATGAGCTCCGCCCCTATCAATGGGCAAATTGTGTACACGCTTTTCTTAGAGGAGCAAAGAAGGGACCTCTGTCTCAACGTATCTGGTATATATGGTGACATTGGTGACGCCTCAAACACATCAAATATACCCATGTGCCTACCAAGAGCAGTAACATTTTCTCATGCCACATACACACCGAATATACCCATATACCTACCATGATCAGTAACATTTTCTCACGCCACAAACACACCGAATATACCCATGTACCTACCATGAGCAGTAACATTTTCTCACGCCCCAAACACACTAAATATACCCATGTACCTGCCACTAGCAGTAAAACATTTTCTCACGCCACAAACACACCAAATATACCCATTTACCTACCATGAGGAGTAACATTTTCTCACGCCACAAACATATGGACATACTGTTTTCATTAAAAAAAGACCGACAAGACAGATGACCAAAACTTTGAAGATATGATAAAACTAATCATTTTTATTTGGACTTGTTCCAGAGACACATTAAGACATTTCATTGAAAAGAAGACATTTGGATACAATGTAAGCAGACATTTTACTGAACATATTCTATAATTTTATGTTGGTGTAAACTTACGTTTCAAATTTGATTGCAGATATTTTATGGTGTCAGTGACTTCACTTCACATTTCATTATAATGAATGACACAGACAGATAGGATGAAGAATAGACAAATGGACATCAGAGTAGAGTGTATTATGTTTATCTCTGTGAATATAATGGTATAAAAGTATAATGCCTTCATGTCAAACATAAGTATGGCACTTTGGCGAGAATGTATGTGTAATGCTCATTAGATAGTAGGGGAAATTGTGCATTAAATATTACCTATTGGGAAAAAAAGAAAAGGGTCGAACTCAGTTTGAAAAAAATCAATTCAAACTCTTAACTAGTTTGAACTAGAATCTGTGTGCTGGAACAGATATCTTTTCATTGAATTCTATACAGAATCTTCTGAGGTCAGTTCAGTGACCATAACAATTGTCCAAGCTATTAATTAGTGCTGATGAGAAAGAAAACTATTAGTAACTATGGAAAAATAAAATAAAATATGTAGTTTGAGATAGGCTTCATTACAGTTAATGTTAAAAAAAAAAAACCCAGAAAATTTGGCCAACATAACAATGAGTGACTGACTCCCTATTCAGAGGTGCCCATGAACTGATATGGGTAACAGCACAGACAAAAACTGTGCAGAGATATGTTGACTTTGCTAGTGGTATAATATCTAACACCGGGGCTTCTTACACTCTTTCAGTGCAAATACATACCAAGATGTTCAGGGCAAAATAAATGTATGTCTTTGCTGGTTGATAAAAGAGGCCACCCAAAAAGTATGCCTGCTCGATTTTGGCAAGTATTGACACCTCCCTCCCCATGAATGTTTTTCACATGCTTGGCTTTAACCTCCTCCCACCCCTCACCCTCTTCCCCACATGAGCCTATGACTACTAGAATGTTGAATGTCAGTGACAAGACCTTGGTCCTCTTACATGTTCAAGTGCCATTTAACTTGGGAACATGTGACAGTTTCATTACATACATAGACTATATTTGATTGTTATATATTCCTACACACTCATTTGTTAAAAATAAGTAAATGAAACCAGAATTTTTAAATTCATTATCATAACTGAAAAGTGTACATATATACTTCCTTGAACTCCCCCCCCGCCTCCCCCCCCCCCCCCATGATGTCCACTTTTCATATGCTAGGGCCCCCCTTCCCCCATACACAAACACACCATCACCACCACGAGCATATGTGCTTTATGGGTGGCCCCGAAGAAAATGAGTGAAGAACCATACTGCATATGATAGTAAAGGCCTGGGGTTGATAATTATACACTGATTACCAATAGTTGATAAGCTGACAAGGGAGAAAAACAATGCTTCAGTTTCAGTGACCTGATCCTCTGGTTACACGAGTACTGAAAGTTGAAGGCAAGCCTACTTCAGTAAAATTGTAAATAATATAAAGTTTGACAACAGTGTAAAAGTCAGAAGATTAGGAAATGGGTAAATCCCACAGTAAGTTGGTATGGTCCCTTGACAGGATGTCAACATGGCATTTACAGATCAACGAGGAAATAAGTTAATTTTGTGTTAAACTCATGCATGCTTCTTCATGTTTTCAAATATCAATCAATACATGTCAAGCCAAAAAAAAAATAAACAAAAAACAAACAGGAAAGACCAACAGCTCAGCATATGAAATCATCAACAATTTACCACCTAAAGCAACAAGAGCTACGAGAACAACCGAGGGGTTAAAATTAGAAAGGGTCTAACTGCCATCAGCACTTAGATCCCTTCTAATTCTTACCTCCTTACAAATTGAGGGCGTTAGAATGACAAAGGATCTTGACTTAAACCACTTCTAATTCTAATGTCCTCCTTAACATTCAGTACCCTGTTATAGAAATAGCTGTACATAACAGAAAACACTTAAAACTGCTTCGTTATTGACAAGTAAATGAAATCCTCTCATCAAGTTATATCAAGTGCTACTTCAGGTGATAGCTTTATAAGTTTGTCTCATCACAGTAGACTGTAGGGAAAGGGGGCTCTCCCCTTGCTCCCCCGTCCCATCCCCTATTTGGTCTCTGCCGCCAATAAAACTACTGGTAAATATATGTATTTTGCAACCTGAAGTTATTGACTAACAAATAAAAAAAATCCAAACTTCAGTGCACCCTCTGTGGTATTTGAAACCTACTTGCAAAATTTCGTTACCGTAAGTGGCCTTTTGCATTCAACGGTGGAGACTTTGTGAATTATATATATATAGACAGACACTACTACTGAGAAAAGAAAATAACATTAATCCTATAGCTGCACCTTACTCTTATTTATACAGAATGCCATGTTACCAATCACAACTGACAGAAGTGATGGACATTTACACCACCAACTATTAAATGTGACTGGCAAAGAAATATCTATCAAATTTATGCACACTGTGCTAAGAAATGTAAAGTGCCAGGAAAAAATGGCCGGAGAGATGTTTACTGTGATTTGTTGAACTGAATAGGTATAAAGTTGTTTTTGTGTTTGAAATTTTGTCTCTTAGATGGCCATATATGCAAACAGAGACTGCTATGACTAACATCTGTATTAGAGTGAAAAAAACAAACAACCCTGTGATATAGAAGAACAAAAACCTGTGGCTTATTTGAGCATGTGAAAAAGTAACGTTTATGACCAAAGTCTAAGAATAATGTCAGGGCCCTGCCCATGTCATTTAAGAAAAAAGATGACCCACAGAACATTTTGAAATGGCACTTCACCTGAGAAAAGCAACATTACAGATATACAGAATCTTGTCATTGTATTTAAACAAGCATTTCAACTTCAGTCATATATAATAGTAATACATTGCAATTTCCATAAGTGGAAACACAGGCATAATTCCTGTTTTATTTTGAGGAGAACAAAAATTTTGTTTACCATGTGTATCTGATCAACACATAAGAGACAAATATTCTGATACAAGAATAGAAGGAAAAATGGATATGTCTTCCTTTCATTTTACCTTACCCCCTTTTTTTGTGTGGATAAAAACTGCCATCACCCTCAACTGAAAGTATTAGTCTGAGAAGTTTGCATGGTTGTTTGTTTGAAGCTGGCTCCAGTGATGCATTTATCTTTAGGTTAAAATGCTCATGCACACTAAATACAAGTTCTTCAATTTTACTCATAACTGTCAGTTATTGTCTTTCTATGTCACTTGAATTTTACTCATAACTGTCAGTTATTGTCTTTCTATGTCAAGTATTCCTTTCATCTACCTTCCAGTATTACAAGACTATAGAGTATCCAAGATTTACTTGATTTGGGTGGAGATCAGATGAGTGTGAACCTGCCAGTAAATCTTCATCAAGACTAAGAGTTATATATGTGTTAATATCTATTTGTAACACTACAGGAAAAATCATAGTCATTGAACAACAAATATAAGGCAGATATCACAATAAGACACCACATTTGAGGCTGTGGAATGCATGAACATTCAGCATAAACATGATATGATAACACTTTTGTACACAATTTTATAATTAATTATACAATGGATTACACAATTATAATGTGTCACTAAGTAGTTTGTAGGTTGTATATGAAATTGTTTACCCCAAGTGCAAGAAAATGAACAGATTTCAACACACTCTCATGCAGTAATCATTTTTATAGTAATCATGACAAGCCACCCCTTATTTTTGGGAGAGGCAGGCTGACAAATACTACTATACAATGTTATTTAAAACTACATAAAATGTATTGTTCATGTACATTTAATACTATTTAGATAACAATGAATGTAAAGCTTTCTGAAATGAATCTTGCATTTTGATAGTCCTTGCATGCTCTCCTATATATAGGATAAATTTGTGATAAGGATCTATACTCTCAAGCCCATATTCCAGTGTGCTATACTTTAAACAGGTACCCCACAATACAAAGCTTTGGAAACATGAAAGAACAGTGTCTATGGAAAAAACTTACAGCAATTTCTGAGAATCAATTTACTACTTGGTGATAGCTTGGAGTCTAACAAACCACAAACCATGGTAATGGACTGAATTCTAAGATTGCATTTTCCATTTCAAACATTTATAGCTTCATTATCACATAAAGGTAATTTCTTTTGAGAAATGTTCAAGAGAGAATGAATTATATGCCAGCTGATTAGCATTACTGTATTGAAAAAAAAAAAAGTCAAAACAATAATAATATCCACAGCTTCCACAGAAAACTTACCTGGACACTTATGTGCCAGTCTGGAGGCCTGCTGATGGCATTACAATTTTAAGTATTTGTTTTAACTAAACTGATTCATAGCATCAGGTTTAACATAACATCATTTATCATGCTTTGACGAGTTTGATATATGTCTACCTTTTTGTTCAGTTAATACATATCTGCTACTACACATGTCTTAATGTATTTTACAAATTAAACATATTTGATAATGCAAGTAGCGTACATCTTACATAAATGTACTTCCAATATATAGACCAAAATTGCTGTATAATCACATTATCCGGCATACCGGTATTTCATCATCAATAAAGTAAAATATACTTCTATACCCACCCCATTACATCCACTCAAAAGAAAAACGTGAAATTTTAGGAGCAGTTACTCACAGTACAGTCTAAACAGTACCAAAACACATAAAATGTTTTAAATGTTAATTGGAATGATGCTTTTAAAAACAGGCATGTATTTCCTTAATCATAAATGATCAGAAACCACAGACAGAGACCCAAAGCATTTAAACCAACACTGACAACAAATGACCATGCTGAGATTACATTCAGATAGTGGATGGATTTAAAACAACATGTACACATTTAACATTAAGGCATATTTTCTCACACAGTGGAGTCTTTCTCTCATCTCATATCACTTTTTAGTCAACCATTTACTGACATTGCTGATTATCAACAGACAAAATGAACAGACATGTCCCAGAAATCTGAATCAGCTTGTTTCTTCAAATACATGAGAGATGAATGCTGCAAATACCTTGTTCAGTGAATTCTGTTTTACATTAAAATTGATTTTTCTGTCACTGAAATCTGACTTATTATGTCTCTTTGTGAAGATCTGTGATAGCTGTACTTAAATCACTTGCAAGCCAACCAAAAAAAAAAAGCTCTGACCTTTAGTCTTATTTGTGGAGTTTTTTCCATTTTTTTTGTAACTACTCTGGATTAATTTTTTTCTGATGTGCAGGACCAATCAGTAACTCAAATAAAATCTTCACTAACCTCTGAAATAGTTGAAAGAAAATCAATAATAAAACTGGTTAAAGAGAAACTAGTATTTAAAGGGAGGATGCTCTCATTTACTGTTTGAATTTCAGGGAAGATAGCAGTAAGCCTTCATCAAAATTAACATATCACCTGCACAGCAATTTTTTTCTTCTTAATCTATGTGTATAAAAACTTTTTGTGATAATATTGTCACTCTACAGACAAAGTTATGGAGATGGCTAAGTATAGGAGTGCTGACTTCCATCACTATGTCAGTGGAATGACAATATGGATGAGTTCTTCCTCCCCGACTAAAACAACTTAAAAAATTTCCTGCACCTTTTAAAAAATTGAATGGCTAGTCTGTAAGACTATCAGCAAATGAGAACTCATTTTATGAGGTCCATTAGTTTCTCTCCCATGCTGGTCTCTGCATACTACCAGACTGCAACCCCTAGACCATTACTTTTCACCCACAGTAAGTCAAAAAACCCTGATTCATAGTTCTTGCCTGTTCATAACTCTCATTTGATGATTCCAATAATAATAAATAATAACTGCATCAAACAAAAAACGAAGAGAAAAACATGCATAACTATCAGGGCAATCACGTTATGCCATCAGCAATTATAACCTCATCCCAGCTTCGTCCCTCTGTCACACAACCATTTATCACATCCAATATTTTGCTAACTCTTCTATCCAAAGCATCTAAGTGTGGCTCCAACAAGATAGGATTAACAGGGTCAACTGACATGGAAGATCTCATGACCTGACTCAGGCTGTCTGGACCTATATAAAGTTTGATGAGTTTTGCTAATGTGGACATGCGTATCATACAACATTGTTGTACTGGAGCTAGGCAGGAAACGCAGTCATACTTAGATTTTCCAAACCTGCAAAGAAAGTAATGAATATGCATTAAAAACCAATACACACTTTATGGTAACATCTATATTCATGAATTTTACCCAATGAAAACTAAACACATTGAAACAAGAAATTTGTAAGTTGGTCATTTTAATTAATTTTCAAGTAAGGCAAAAGAGGTTGTGAAATAGAGCAATACAGACTATAGTGACATGTACTGAAGTTCATTCTATTATTGCTAAAGTTTCTCTTCACATGTGGTAGCAAAAAAATCTTAAGATACTATGTACTGAAGATGTTAATGATTGAATAGCAATGTGGCTTTCCTAACCAAATTCTTTGTTTTCTCTATATCTCTCAAAATTCTTCCACAGCAATGATTGTCCAGGCTACCAGCATCTCCAAGACTTCCCTTCTTGGAATTTTGTTTATCCTCATTATTGGTTGGTTAGGTATATTGCTGATCAAATACTTTTGTAAACTTCAGTTTTGAACCTACCATTTTGGCACATGCATTCATAATTGTACTGTAGCTTTTAAACCTTGAAGTTTTGAATGAAACATCATTTTCAGAAAATCTGCAATTACTTCTCAAATGATGGTCTTCTTCATAAGCTCTTCTACTGAGATTCTATTGCTAACAAAAGCAGGTTTCCTTTCCCTCATTTACCCTCAGATTCCGAGCGAGTCACAAACAATCTCAGATATACTGATTTATATTATTTTGTCAAAGTAATGTAAATAAATTTTCTGTTTTTTCAAATTTCGTTTTCCCCATTCTGATAGTGTGGTATGATTTATTATGTGTAAAATTAAAACATGACAAAAAAGACACACTGAAAAGAATATTCCCATTTGTAAACAAATACAAGAACATTCACAAAACTAATGTAATCTTTAATTAACAGCAGTTTTGAATAATCAGAGAGAGTCAATAATACATTTAAGTTCGTGGCATTAAATATCACAGGGTATTCTTTGTAATTTATAATAATATGTAATTTGAAAGAGCTGATACTCACGCTCTCCCATTGTCCAGATGGAGTAAGAATGTATCATTACCAAAATCTCGGAATGTCTCATAATGATGTCGGTCCAAGTTACCTGCAAATGCATTACATTGACATTACATTTAATTTGATTGGTTGCTTTATGTACCAGGAAAAGGGGATTACAAACCTGTTTAATGTAAATGTGATAAAAAAATGGATCTTGTACTTGTTGCACTACCATGGAACAAAAAGATGTAAAAACTTGTATTAAAAAAGCAAAGCTATGAGTCAGAAGAAAAGGTCTGCACTGGGAAAGGTCTCACAGGCCAGGAGTAATATCTTTAATTCCCAGAAGGTTGCATGATATGGAAATATTATTTATTATCATCCAAGCTAGTCAAATTCTTGATCTAAAGAAAGACAAGACAATTTAACACATATTATGATGTACAAAAAAAGTAGGAGAACCAGAATACAACAGGAAATGAATGAACTTCTTCTTCTTTTTGTCATCTCCGTCACGGGGTGTGTCATAGGTGCCTGAATGGCGGAGATGTACTTTTCCAGGATCTGTTGTGTCCCCTGGAGTTTTTACTTATGGGACATTCAGATGCAGTTGATCAAGATCACAGCATAACTGCATTAGGTCTAAAATGCCATGCTAAATATAAAGCTATATAACCAGCCACAGAAACAAACCTAGGCACTAACCTGTGAGGAAATCAAACACAGACATATCTAAAACATCAAGAAGTCTGCGACCTTCATTGTAAGGATGTTTCTTTTTAACTTTGTCACACAAGTCATCATACACTTCCCAGTATGCCTGTCAAACACAAAAGGCAACTTGTTCAGAATGCAGTAAACAAAACTAAAGCAGTGCTTTTATTTCAGTCTAGAATTCTCTGAGCAAGCTAGCATATCAAAACCTCAGAATGATGCAAGGCATGCTGAATTTCACACAAAAGTGCAAAAGGGCAACTCATGTTCAGCCTGTGCTGAATGGGATCATCACACAATGTCTGAGAAAACATGCAAAGATTTGTTGATAATGCTAAATCTAGAGTAATCCTCATATGCATAGACAAACTTTTCTGGATATCCATTTTAATTGTGGTAGAAGGTATTTTATATTAACAGGGCACAAGCATTAATATACATGTCACCAAGGCCATCTGTGATTACATGCATTACTAAACCTGTGCCCTAGTTCACAGTTTAACTTACATTAAACTTCACCTAAATGGCAATGGTCATGATATAACTTCTTGCATTTTCTGATTGGTGCTGTTCTTAATTAATCATCAGTCATAATTTTCAGAAATCTACGGGAAAAAGTCCTCTTTTTACCTTTCTATGTTTACTGTAAGACCTTTTCCAAGGATTTCTCCAAGTCTTCCGTTTAGCCATGTGGTTTGGAGGCAGAAAAGTTGCCAGTGAGCCTTGGATCATCACTGGGTGGCCACAGATGGGATGTGATGAATCACAGTAATAGGAGCAAGATCCGTGAAAACACCAGTTCCCAGCTGCAATGTCATAAAGAGATTTTATTCTGACTACAATTTGAAGACAATAATGGCAACAAAAATATGTACATCTGGACCGCAAATATGAGTAGGATATGGAGGAATAATGTAACCTACAAGTTATGTGAAGCATGATCTAGATTTTACTTACAACACATTTAAGTAAGATCAAAAAGATGTTGAAATAAATTACAATTAGTGTATTTGAAAACAAAGAAACAAAAAAAAAAAACACCAACAGAAAAAGAGACAACCATCATTCTTTAACACTAAATACACTCAGAGCTTTGTACAACTGTAGCAAAGGTGGAATACCTAGTCCAGGCCAAGATGATGTTCATCACTCTTTCGGCTTATTTCTTCTTCCTTGTTTCAATTAAAATTACTTCAGTTTTCTTTTTTTTCTTTTTTGACATGCCACTTTTTGGCTATTATTTATGAGTATAACTCTGATTCCGACAGATTTGAGTTCTGCAAAATCTCAAGGATTAAATGATGACAGATACCTGGATGTAATTTGTTTTTTGATGTAATCATAAATTTTGCTATGTGATTTCATCTAGTGTTAAACTGTCAAAATTTTAAAAGTACTGGTAGCATCCTGCTAGAATAACTATCATAATAATACAGGATTTCCATAGCATACTGATGGTCAACAACAGCCCAGCACAGTATTTTCCATAATTAAAATTGCAAAGTTGTGATGAAATAGAGATGTATGACATTAATGCTGTTGTGATGACATTCTTAATGCACAAAAATAATGCTTACCAGGAGAGACAAAAAATGTTTTTGCCAGCTTGCTATCAGCTAACTGGTGAATATCACTGCTCACATTCAGCCATCTACCTATAGTGGGAGGCACTCGATGAAAACCAAGGGTTCTGAGAAACAAACTTTAATAGTTAAATGGCTAACAAGAAATTTATAACCAATCAAAGGGTAAAGAAGAAGGAGACAGCTGTATTTTAAATTAAAGTGGATACTTTCTTGAATTAAGAGATGCTTCTCGCTCATGTTTAGTGCACGGCATCCCTAATGATTGTTTAATCCGAAACAGATACAGTACATCGTTACGAAATATAGTTGTAATTCAATTACATCTCATTGCAGGTAGAAAAGGCCCTAAAAGAAACCTCATTACACAAATAAGAAACAAAACTTACTTATCAAGGTGAAAAGCAGCAATCTCAGCATTGTGTCTTTCAAAATCAGCAAAGTAAAAATGATCTGGCAGTGTTTCCTGCTCTCTAGGAAACCTGTAAGAGTTAATAACAGATTTTGATCACATGGTGTTTTCTTAGAAACAATAATTACATACTGAATAATGTATGACACCAGTATATCAAGCGATATCTATGGAAATTCATATTTCATTGGCACTGTATTGATAAACATCATTTTGTGAGGGTCGCATGGTGAACAGTTGTGACTCAACTTTTTAAAAATATTGAGCTATTTGGCATGACTTTAGCATTTGACAGGCCCCAGGTTGTGTTATATGTTGGGTGTTAAATTCTGAACACTAAGAGCTAAATAACGTTTTTTAAATTATCATAACTTTTATTAGTTTTAAGTCTGAAAGTGATAAAGAGAGTTATGCAATTTCTTGATTCTCCTTAAAATTTTGTATAAATCAAGTTATGACAATTTACTTTGGAGCCCTCAATTTATAACATGTATGAAATTATACGGTATTCGGAACTCCTTAAATGCTTCTTGAGAATAAGGGGGATATGAGGAGAAGCCCTGCTGCAACTTTATGCACAATAAATTTTTCATCTCAACTGCTGAACTCAAGAGAGTGATTCATGCTAATGTCCCGCGGAAAGCACAAAAAATACAATTGTATTTTTATACGATTATATATTTCTGCATCATTTCTAGCGCACAGCTTTGCTACATACAACCATACTTTGACTTTGCCTCAAGCCTTGCTGCAGCCCCGCAGATTTTCTGTGGTTTTCATAAGATTTCATGGACAAAAAATGTGACACTATTTACCAAGACAATGTTTATCTTCCATTTTTTACAATAGTGGGACATAACCAAGAAAATATGACACTGCCATTACATGACATAACATTTTATTTCCAATTTACTGTTAAGATGATAATGTTAATATCCGAATTTGTTTAATAGGATATTACCAAGAAAATAAAAAGCTGTTGCTAATACAATAACGTTTATCTCCCATTTTTGTTTAAAATCATAAGACAATTTAATATATCTTATTACCCAAGAAAACAGGACATAAATACTCAGAAAACATGGCTTATTTCTCATTTGTTATCGTTGTTTCCATTCTTTCTTTGCAGTCTTCAAAGCTGCATACTGCATTTCAGGCTTTGCTTCTTCTCATAATAATGGTCATCGGTATGTTTAAGAAATTTAGGAATAAAATACATATATTTCATGATTGTATTATTGCAGTTGGACAAAAAAAAAAGTACTGCTGTAGTTAAATGTTTGTCCTCTCATAATTGTCTCATGATCATTCATTGTTGTGCTCTTTCATTTACAAATCACTAACCATAATATGACCCCAAAGACATCCATTTTCAAGTGCCTGAAATAAACTATTTCACTGTACATGTCTTTGTATTCAACCACCAGTGCTTTCAAACACATATTAGCAGCAGTTCTATCATGTCAAATAATAACTGGACCTCTCTTTAAGAAGGGAAGAGACAGAGTCAAAACACAAAGAAAGATGGAGTGAAAAGGCCTACGCAGTCATTTACCTCATTGGCTTCAGCAGCGCTTGGCCATCATCTGAGAAAGTGATGATTAGTTTGATCTGTGTGCCTCCCTCTTTTTGTTCTGAATGTAAAATAACAAGTTAGTGTGAACTTATTACTTGCTTTCCAAAGCATCAAGAACTGCACAGTGTAATCTATTACATCAACTGAATGTGGCAACAGATTTTAAATTTCACTAAGTATTTGAAGAATATGAGGAGAATGAGCAAATCACCATCAAAAAGTAGCAGCAATAACCAACCATTGCAATTTTAATGCATTGTTAGAGGTGAATAACTATGAATACTTATTGCAAACACAGTACATTAAATTTGTGCAACACATTAGTTTTAGTGAACATTTTTGAAGTCTCATGCTTCTGACCACATCAGTGTTACATATTACAAAATGAACCAACTAGGTTGTTCTCTGTACTTGATCAAAATAACGAACCAGGCAAAAGACACTCATCCTTACCAACATTTACTACTGGACGTTTTGCAAGATCATCCAGCAACTTTTTTATGTACAAGTCATGAGGGTCGTAGAGGTAGTGTTGATGAATTCCATAGTGGAATCTCTCCCAAGAATGTTTCCTGTGCAGAACAAGCATAAATCAAATTAAGTTACATTTAATTAAAATGATACCACCTAGTTCAACAGATACTTTATATCGGCATAAATCTACTCATCACATTAAGATGCGAATTATATTTCAAATGAGAAATATATAATATGCATTTTTCATATTGCTTTGTTGCACTTTCCATTGCAATCTTAAGCCCCCAAACTTACAGCAGGTGTCATTACCACAGTATCACAAACATTCATTTGCCTACAATTGTACAAGCTATTGAATTACTTTTCTTTTGGCCTAGCCCTCATCCAGCGATATCTTTCTTGGAGCTGAAGATATGGACATGGCATGGAAATCTTTTAAATCAAGATTGCAAGTTTAAATTTACAGATATGACAATGAAATGTATGTCCATATCAGATGTGTCAAGAAATATATATATATATACAAGATAGCACAAATAAAACAAACAAACAAATAAACAAACAAAAAATTGTACAGGACAAATTTTTAAAAAAATGTACAGGACAAATTTTTAAAAAAATGTACAGGACAAACAAGTGATAAATTTTGTAATACATACCCTCTGTTATTGACATATGATGGTAGTCTTGTCCCTTTTTTTTTCATACTGTTAAAATTTTTCAGAACCTGTTCGTAGGAACCATCAGGCGAAACCACAAAAAGTGAGGTAGTATACTTGGCTTGGAATTTTTTAACAAATTCATCTACTTCTGGTATACTGTAGTTAGCTCTACAGTCCTGGCCTGTACTTTGACGAGGCCTTAAAGTCTGTATTTCGGACCATTCTTGATCTCCGTCCATTTTGTTCCCAACATGCTCTTTGGCCTTCACATTCTGTGCTGGATTTCTGAGATCTGTTTTAGGATAATTATCAGGATTCTCATTTTCATCACTGTCTTCATCATTGCCGCCATCTTCATCTTTAATGATTTGTTTCATGACCGTCTCTTGCAGTTCCTTGACTGAATCACCGCCAACACTCATCCTGGCAAGTTCAGGGTCAAAGGCGCCATCTCTGCCATCCCAGTCGACATAATGAAGGCTACTGGAGTTGGCACTGCTTTTATTCAGACGTTTCCGAACAGCCTGCACAGGAAAAATAAGTAAGACATTTTTATCATATACAATCTCGAATACGTTAAAACATTGACTTTGCACCCGTTTTCCTTGAACTAAATTAATAACCAATATTGTATATCCAGTACAACACAATATATTCTTTACAAGTATATTTAAGCTGAACCTATTTCTCAAGAATGTTCATCAAAGCAGACCATAAATTCAAAGTATGAAGGAATCTGCCTGGTTAATCCTGTATTACTAAAACGAGTTACATTTCTTTTCAAACCTTTCTGCAGGATGTCTGGTATATTTGACAACTGAAAAGTAATGCCTACATTGTAAATGATGACTATAAGACAAATCACTGGGCTCTAGATGGTGAAAACGATAAGGAATCCAAGATTATACTGTTTTTATGATTTGAGCTGCCTGCTAACAGCCTATGGATGATAATGTACATGTAGCATGATTTAGGTCCCCGGAGAAGATACGCCAGTCTTCTCTATTTGTGCAACATGCATCAACTACATTATTGGGCTTTCTAAATTCTAAGTGTTGTAAATGATTTATTCGAAATAGAAAAGCCTCAAAAAGCAAATGTTTTAACAAAGAGAATGGGGCGGGAATAAACAAATAAGAATGATAACAGAAAGCTAACTTTGGAATTGGTAAAGATGAAAATAATATCATGTTATCGACTTGAAGCTATGATTTTGGTTATTGCAGCCAACCCGAGCCTCAACATTTGATATTACATGCAACTCCATTTATTATATGTTCTAGATTTATTATTATGGTAAATTTACATTCCCTAGCTTTTCTAAAATCGGCCTGACTTGGGGTTTGTTGCTTTTGTGCAGGAAGCGCATCTGCATGTGGGCGCATTGGCCAAATTAAGCCTCGCCTCAACCAGAGTGAATAACGGACGTTTTTGATCAGCTGTGAATATTATCACGATTAGTTTATGGATGACCACCCTAGACTCATAAAGTTGCTTAGTCGAGCGAAGCTCTGTGCAGGTACCCCCGTATGTGGAGGCTACCTGCCATTCCTACAGATTCCCATGAAGCTGGCTAAAGAATGCCGTGTATTGGTAATTAATGTCGATTCATCATGTCGACAAGGACACCACCCGAAGTTTTTGCCGAGGAAAGGGCGTCCGCTGAAAAAGTCAAGATCCCGCTGGTCTGTGGTTAATTCTATTAAGCACACACACGCGCACACACACACACACACACACACACACACACATGCGCGAGCGCCAAAACTTCATTACAAGCAGGCAAATCATTCTCTGACAAATGACCACATTTACACGCCAGAGAAGGGAAGAAAGCTGTTTCCCCAAGAGCCCAGCGTACGGACCCTAGTTCAAGGCTTTAGATAGTTTTGGGTTTCTCTATTCGACAGAATAATGTATGGTCTTTTCTCCGGTGACCTAACTGAGGAAATTACAGACCGTGCCTCGTTCCCAGCACCACCGCAATTTACGTCTACAGTGCTGACAGGACTGGACAGGAATTTTACGTTGGACTTTACGGTTATGTAGTTTGTTTGAACATCAGCAAAGCCCATCTTCGTAATCAAGGTACTGATAAATAAACAGACAGACAGACAGAAGGGTAGATAGA
Source organism: Onchidella celtica (assembly GCA_963931925.1). Lineage (NCBI taxonomy): Eukaryota > Metazoa > Mollusca > Gastropoda > Systellommatophora > Onchidiidae > Onchidella > Onchidella celtica. The sequence goes on from OZ007568.1 coordinate 24,262,593, forward strand.
TAGACAGATAGATAAGTTACTGAAATAAGATAGCTATAATTAGTTTCATTTCCCTGTTAGCCACACTGACACCTTTGGTTGCCCCAGGAATGAACTGTCTTTATGGTGATAACAGGTGCGGGAACTTCACATAATAATTCTGTGTGTGTTATTTTTATCTGCCTCTCTATACACAGCGACCTGGGCCTAATGCTTTGGGTAACCTGCTTCTTTCTTTTTCTGGTTTCTTCTGTTCTTGGGGTGAGCACACTGGGTGAGAAAAAGCAAGGCCAAGTGACCGAGACAGATAAATGGAAAGACAGATAGACAGACAGGCTGACACACGTACAGACTGACGAATGGTCGGACGGGAGAACAGACAGATAGATAGATTAGACAGACAGATAGATAGATAGATAGATAGATAGATAGATAGATTGATGGGTGAAAAGATGGTTACTTTGCTGATCAATTGCGTTGATGGAAAGCCCAGGGATGAATGGATTGGTGTGTCACGAGCGAGTGAGCGAGGATCAATAGTTACGGGGAGAAGGGGGTAGAGTAAGATTAACTCACGGCCCACAATTAATGGAAAGCACGGAATGTTGTGAGTTGGGGGGGTTTGGATGAGGCGAGATCGGTGTGCTTAGAGTCACTGCAAGTTAAGAAGTTCAAAGGGGACAGACGTGAGAAAGCAGTCGAGAGATTGTGTGATTTCCAGTGATGACTGGTAGGTTGAACTAGGATTGATAATTATGATGATTGATGTACTATATTCGCCTATGACCATGATGTAAATAAGTTATATGTGAGGAATGTGAAAGTCATTGATTACTGTGTATAGAGATGTGCGCTATGAGCGATAGATGTAAGTTCGGACCATGGATTCGTAGCGAGTCTGAGTACTGTGTATTACGGTAGAGGTGTGTTACCGTAGAGAGTGCAGATGTGTGGTGAGTGAAATGTGGACTGTTGTGTGTACGCTTGATGGTTCGTAATGAGTGGTGAAGTGGATAATAATAGTATGGTGTAGTACAGATGTAATGTTATTCTTATAGGTGCCGGGGTCGGGAAGAGAAGCCACCCGCGGTGAGCGGACTTGTGCCGGGGTCGGGCAGAAGGCTACCCACAGGCCTGCCTGAGTGAAGCTGTCGCGCAGGACAGCGAGAGCACAGGAGTCGTGGCAGTCTGGCCACAGACAGGGACGTTGTTGTTGAAATGTTAATGTGCTATTAAGATGTCACTGTGCTATTGAGATACTACCGTGCTATTGAAATATTAATGTGCTATTAAGACCTCGAGGGGAGATTGAGATACGGAGATTAGGTTGAGCAGGAGCCGATAAGAGAGGCCAGCAAGTAGTATATATATGGATGTGAGGCTAAGGCCCGAGCATAGTTAGGAAGTAACTATCGATAGTTAGGAAGTAACTATCGGGTTGTGGACCCGGAGAAGAATGAATGTTGGGAATACTGACCATTGAATGGTATTTGAATTGAGTGATGTAATGTATGTAATTGCACAGATATCTTTATCTTTATGTATAATAAATGTGTGAGTCTGTTTGGTTGTTCTGTTAAGTGTTATACTTGTTCGTTCGTGATTGTTGTCCTGTCATAATTATTACATCTCCCAGTCTGGGATTTGTGACATGGTGAATGAAGAAAAGCAAACGAAATGATAGATAGATGGATGAAGATACGTGTGTAGATAGATCTAAGATGTCTCAAACTCAAAGATGTCCCAAACGGCATATGAATACACTAGCTGAGGTCCCCGGCCCTGCCCGGGATAAATCGGTTTGAATATTAGTTTCAGTTCCGTGTGGTTTTTATGGACCTGCTTCATCTTGCCTGTTCCTATTTGTTTACTTTATTTTTGTTTGTTTGTTTTTAATTAAGTCTTACTGCTCTGCCTTTGTGAGTTGACACCCTGCGCATCCCGTACAATAGCATGATTTGCGCACGGGCTAGTGTGTTTGATAGTGAACACATCGCAGGAAGTGATAACGAAACCTTAAAATGGCGAACCATGACTCGAAATAGATCTTTAATGATGCCGAAACAATGAAAAATGAAACGTAGAAGCCTGAACATTTCATAATTTCTAATATAGCCCATGTTAATTTCGCATTGATAATATGCTGTTGTGCAAAGTTTGAAGCCTGAGTGTGATGGGGTTCCTGAGCCTTAGGTGACCAAAGTTTCGAGTTACCAAAATAGCTTACTACACTTGGCCCTGTCTGAGCTGTAAAAATGACGAATCGGAAAACCTCGAACGGCCCATTTTGTTTTCTATTTTTCTAAATTTTTAAGGTTGTTGCATCATTAAAATGAATTGATACAAACCTTGCTCAGTCTTTGAACAACTTTCAGTAATTTTTTCATGGCTCTACGTTCAGTAGTTTTTTCAGCTATAGAGTACAACCGTCCAATTTTACTCAATTATATAGATAGATGTATGGATGAACGAATGGTTGGTGGGTAGACTGATGACAGAAGCATAGACAGGGTTAGAAAAAAAAAACAACTGGACATGATATTGAATGAATCGATAAATATAATACTGGTAGGAATGATCTCATATGAAGTTGTCCATATTCACTTAACTGAACACTTTGATCGATTGTATTCATAGTTTTTAGCGTAGTTAAATGAATAATAGTTTAATACTTCTTCGTGGGGTACCAAAAATAAAAATAACACACACAAAAAAAAGAAGAAATAAAACGAAGTAACGAAACAAACAAGGAGCAAGAAAGATGTTTTATTTATGGGCAGGCGGCGCGATACAGAGAGAAAGAGGGGAGCAGAAAGAAAGAGACAGAGATGGCACGTTACGAACAAAAAGATGAATTATCCCATTTCATTCCAGAGAACAGAAGAAAGCTGGTACATGTGCTGTTTTTTTCTTCTGTTGTACAGACACCAATGAAACTGGTATTGCTATTTCAAACACAGCAAAAGAAAGAATCACATTCACTCACTTTCAGGATTGGAAGGTGTGCTGTTAAGCGATTTCCCTATCCTGAGACTACTGAGAGGTTCGTCGGCACAAAGCTTTTAAAACAGAAGTGGCATCAAATCATGTCACCAGATGGAAGGATTCATCACTCACTCCTTTTCCAATCCCCACCATATCCTTCAACATTCAGGTTAGTTGGGTGGACTGGTTTCGGTGAGGGTTTTTATTTTGGGGAGGGGGGGGGGGATGGCTAACGTGCCGACGGATGCAAAAGAACAGGAATCACAGTCAGATCCGAGATGCTTATTAGAGTATTTGACCTTGCTTTACACCGCAATACCGTGTAGGCTATAAGTGAGCTCGATGCCAGCCTCGGCAAAGATCAACAGGGGCACTACTGTGATAACACTACTAACAAGCGGTCTTGGCAAAATTTTCATGCTAAGCATTTTTCTTTTTGCTTTCTGAGGCGCTGAAGAGATGGATGAAAGAAACGGATGAGCTACAGATCGCAAAGAATCAGTAGATATGAAAACGGAAATCTGAGCTTTTGGCTGGCACGTGAGTGAATTGGTGAACATGTGCATGTCAATAGGCAGCATGCAAGCGAGTTGGCTTCCGTCTGTCACTAACAAACAGCGAGTGATGCACAAAGAGAAAGGGAGAGGCAATGACAGAGAAACATGAAAAAGAAAGGCGTCCCGAAAAGGTAAAAAAAAATATTCAGAAGAAGAATTGGAATGGTATATATATAAATCTGTCAAAGACACAACAAGAAAGGCAGGTAGCTAACAACAGACTGCACTGGCGGACGAACAGACAGAATATGCGATGATTGAATAATAATTTGAGCTCAGACAGACAGACAGATAGATAGATAGATAGATAGATAGATAGATAGATAGATAGATAGATAGATAGATAGATAGATAGATAGATAGTTAGATAGATAGACAGACAGACAAACATATAGATAGATATATAGATAGATAGATAGATAGATAGATAGATAGATAGATAGATAGATTTCTAAAGATATTGGCATCTATGCCAAATATTTTAATTTCATTTACACGCAGCATCGTTTTGCACTGGTGCGAGGAGTGAAAACACTCGAAAGACGCTTCCCGTATGAATTAAAATTTTCAAATGTA